>JAGVSL010000087.1:2400000-3000000 GCA_022494535.1 Himalopsyche phryganea | reverse complement strand
AATATCGCAAACGAAGCCAACGATATTGACGTCTCTGCCACAGGCCAGGCACAGTATGATAAATTAGTGGGTCCTTCCCTGCTTTGAATTATTTATTATATTTAACTTGTGAATTATGTGTATAAACAATAACGTAATAATAAATTTAATTGATTAATATTAATAGATTACTCAGTTATCTTCATAGTGGTTATTATTAATCTATTATATTATGTATCTTAACACTAAACACTTATGCGCCTGATTAAAAAGTTTGCTGCAAACGGTGATACAGAGTTTCTGCATGTTCTTTCAATACAGGATTGATGGCTTATTCGTTGGCCCAAGAATAATATATATCGTCGACGACATATTGCATATTTAAATTTAAAAGCAGAGACATTTTAGACTAACTGAAATCGATTCTATCATACGCCGTATCATAAATTACACAGAAAATGTTACCAATTACCGCATGAATCAATAAAATGCATGCGGTCAATTTTGTATACGGATTAGTACGAACAAATGTGTTTTATTTTTATAAATATGTTGAACTATATCATAGTTACCCTACTAAACTGTCATAATTTGAGTCAGATAAATTTAAGCATATACATAATGGGGTTGTACATCTTTCCCGACTTGATACCGAATACACGACTCAGTATTTTCAGTATCTTAGTAATGAAAGAATTTTATTAGGCAGAAAGATGGAAAATCTATTCAACAATAAACCAACATTGACTCTTTATGCGGAAACATAAATGTATTGACATCAACGATCACATTTAATATTTTCAATGTATTTCCGAATACAAAACACAACTTCGTACAAATAAAAGCAGCTTGTTGAGAGTTGAGTAGAGACCTACATCATTGGTGCATGTCTTGTGGATGCAACAAGACCCGATGCAATAACACGGCAGGGTGGGGGTGTCTGCTGACGTCACGTCTGTCTGGGGCTCCCCCTTCCCGCTGACTCCCCCGGGAACGTGACGTAGCCAGACGAAGCCGTTTATTATTATTACTATCATTGCACGAATTTGTTTATGTTCAAGTGGGTATTTTGATGTGAAAGGGGCAGGCGAGAGAAAGAATCGAATCTGAAAGTCTTTGGTGACATTACTTGCTCTTTGTCAAACAAATATGTTCAGGTGTTCACTGTTTACTTTTATATGATACTAGTAAGTACTCGGAATGCGTTGCAATGCCACTCAAAGAAAAAAAGGGTTTATGTTTTAAATCTGTTTATTGAAGTGCTTTTGGATACACAATATTTTTAGTTTCCCATCTGGTGCGTACACGAATAAATTAGAAGGTTTTTTCAATTTTTAGATTATAGACTTTTTTCTTCAGAAACCTTCACGGATGTGCGCTCAACAACTCACCAAAATTTCATAGAAATCGGATGAATGGTAATGGAATGCATAGAGGACAAACAAACCGACATTAATTTTTATTTATTACTACGAATGACATGTGCAGTTTGACGTTTGCTGTTTGTCTTTTGTTTTCTAATTGCCTATGGTAGGACACGCGCGCCACCGTAAAGCCACATAAATTAATTGTACTATGCCTATAACCTTAGCGCAAGTGCAAGCAATAACTTGTCAAAGTTTTATTGGAATCAGATGAACAGTATTTCAGTGCATAAGATACGAACAAACAAACATAAATTGTTATATAGAAGATTATATAAAAGAATAATAAATGAAGATGTGAACGCATAATTTTTAATCTTTAACTATCGTTTTTTTTTAATATGCCAGTGTTGCCAATCTTCTCTACTTGCGGTTGAATCTAAGAATGGAACCTTCATAAACTGATCTTCTAACTGATTTATAAATTAATCACTTTTAAGGTGTTAACGGTCAATTCTTGGCGGAAAAATCACAACAGGGCTATTTATATAAAATTGAATGTAAAAAATTACAAGGTATATAAAACAATTGGTTCAAGAACTACGACAAGAATTTATAGGTAATCAAACATATTACATATAAACGGAATAAAACAGTCTACAGCTAAAACGTTAAGGACCTCTAAAAAATCCCTGAATACTAATCTGAAATCAAAAATGAAAGACTTTCAATCATTGCGAGCATTTTCAACTGATGAAAAATATTGTAGAAAATACCTAATATGTAGTTACATATTTAAATAAAAACGTGTATGAATAATAGGAAGGAATACAAAATAACTTATATATGATCATTATAAATATTCCACCAAAGGGTCTCCAAACTTTTGAGCCTAAGGGCCACACTACGTAGTTTGGAGACCCCTGGTTTAAATAAATGTAACAAATGTAACGAACGAATACTTACGAATTACAATAATCTTTAAAAAACCATGTCAAAAGCGTAAGAAATCTTGTATTCCCGCATATGCAAGATTTCTTAAAACACAAGCATACGGATCAACATCTTTTCAAAAATCCATCTTTGGAGAGAGTATGAAATGAATGTTGTAATAAGGAAAGAACTAGAAGCTTAGTGGATCTCTTTTTGCTCCGACTTGGATCGGAAAGTTAGTTTGGAGGAATGAAAACATCACAGATCATCACACTGATCAGATTAATCGATTGAAAAAATAATTTATGAATGTTTGAGGTTCGGGACTCGAACTCGTAATCCCTCAACCAATTGAGTGAAAGCTCAACAACGATAACTACTCTGCTACACGACAATAATTCAATCATTTTTTTCTATCTACAAAGGTTATAGGGCGAGTGTTACTAAAGTCGGCCGTCGCAAGTGGTCAGCCTTTTGAGCTTAAAACTAGTAGATACATTTAAAAAACTTTTTTTTTAAATTCGTGTAGGTATTCTTGCCACTTGCCAATGTATATCTGCACTATACTGACCTATTTGATGCAATGCGCAATTAAAAAAAGCACATTTTTACTTTGCAAGATTCGACAAATTCATGTTGTATGGAGATCGCTAACAAAATATACTTTATATTATCATGCTTTACATCATTATGTTTTTTATTGTTCTGTCTACTCTCAGTAAATTCGTTCGCGATATTTATGAACTTTTATAGTGATGGCCGAACACTGGGAACGAAAGGCCGACCATTGGATTTTGGGGGCTGAACACTGGGAGAATTGGCTTTTTTTTGTAAACTTCTATTATTTTATGCTTGGTACAATATTAACTATTTTATTTTTAGTCGGTTACATTACTTAATCCCTTTTTAATGGAATAACAGCAAAAATAATATGTATTTATCATTCATTGACTCAAAATCCCTTTTGAAATTATAACTGTTGCTTAACTGGCCGACCACTGGCGAAATGACCCTACATGTGTTTTATTAAATGTGATTAACATACAAATTAATATTCAACATTGAGTAGAAAAGTAGTATTTCTGACGTAACAATTTTGCGTTTCAACGATCATATTAAATATTCCCAAACAATATTTTGGCGGGAAGCTATTACCATAACGTATATTTTATTTGAACGGCCTTGAGCACGAAGAAGGGTCCCCCCAAAACACATTGTGTGTTAATTCAATAAATACAACGGAGGCAGCAGAATTAAATTCTTATATTTATGTGTTATAATAAGCCGGGTACCCTGTGATTTACAAGCAGTTGCTACAATGCTAATTCTGCAAGAAGAAGGGTGCAAAATGAGGTCAACTGGTGTCAGATTTTTTCAACACTCCCATTATGTCCGGAAGGTGAACGACCTCAACCAATGGTGTACGTGAAACATTTTCAGAAAAGGATTAAATTACTGATAGCTGTCAGTAATGCCTACAATAGAGATTCTCTCTGATAAACTAATACTGAACAGTTACATAAATATATTGGTTACTTTGAGGACATTTATGTTTAATACATCGATGGTATTTTGGCCAATTGTCACGATACGAAAATTAGTTAATGATTGGATCTCATTTTAAAGATGACAGAGAAGGTCTTGGTCAAATGATGTAAAAATAAATTGACCACTTTTTGGAAGGGAAACGTCATTTTACTTTGTTTTGAGGTTTAAAAATTTTGACCCGGCCACTTGATGTATCGACACTCCTTACGTATAATCCCGTATCTGCAAACATGAGAATTTACAGTAGTGCATTTTAAAGATTCATAACGCAACTCACCATATAATGTTTTTGATAAAAACATTTTTTACTCTCTCCTGAGTAATTTCAATTTTGAGGGTTACATTAATTGGCCAAAACACTGTCGATATTATCGAGTCAAAATCTTGGTTGTCCCACTTGTTTTAGAATACAAAGTTTATCTATTTATTTCCCGATAGTTCCATTTATGTCAGTATATAAATAGAAATTTTAATATGAATGTAATAGTATAGAGTTATCCAGAGTTTTACCTTTTTGTAATACCATTTCGGAGCATTCTTAATTCTCCTTACGTGCATCATAATATATCAACTCCACTTATTTATCAAACCCATTCCATATCACAGTGTGATGCTGTAAATATCCTTTGTTATCGCCAATTACTTCGCTTGCTTTTAGGCTAGAATCATTATTTAGTCTCACCAAATATATACTACTCGTAACCAATGGTCCTTCGGGACGTTGAAATACTGCCACTCGGAAGAAGAGACTAGCATTGAACACTTGTTAAATGAATACACAAACAACAAGTTTTAATAAAATATTTTTCTTAATTTTTTTCCCATTCAAAGCATTCAGCTAAAAGAATATTTGCTATTACAGTACAATGATATAAATATTTTTCAACCAACCGAGTAATAAAAACAGCCTGAAAACTGAGAGCCTGAGAGGTTTTAAAGATTTAACAGTCAACAAAATGACAATCAAAAATGTAGGAATTTTATAACAATGTATAATAAAAATAAATATAAACTTTATCTTGCTGTATGAATGCCAATGGTTTTAAAACCCACGTTAAGCCCCAACATGTCCGGAATAGGACTTTGTAGCAAAAAATGGGTCATGTATGTCTCGAGGACAGAAGTTTTTCTCTTCATTGTAGGAAGGCATTATAATCTCAGTATATTGTTTGAGATGCTTCCTATTCAACAGCTTTAAGCCAATCAGATCATATCCAACCAATATTCCACGACAAACCAGCTTCAAACCCAGTACATTGCATTTCCAAAAATGTCTGATATTTCTTTCAAGCTAGTTTTACAATTAAATTTGTCTGGCCTATACTGTTGTACATTAAAAGCAAGGATTGTAATCGAGATCTATTATTCGATATTTAGATATTTTACGAATTATTGAAGTACTTCTGAATATTTTAAATTGAAAATGAAATATCGCTTACCAACTGTGCGAAATTGGTACTGCTTTTAAATAAAAATTGTATAATATGTAGCTTATTTGTTACATGTGTGTCTTAATAAAATAGTATTTAGATTTCCTTCCTGCTGTAACATTGAAATAAAGCTAGAAATAAATTACTTAGAATTTTCGGTCGGTTTAATGACTGACAAAAACTGCCATGTTTTTTCAGTTTCGCTGTACAATTCTGCTGTATAATTATCTCCTTAATGATAGGTACAGTACCTCTAAATAGAATGATGTGCAGCGTACACTATTACTAATGATCTTTATGCGTGACGAATCAAAACATCGACAGAGTTTTTCGTGTTGACTTTTTAAATAGTCGTTTTGGAGAGTAGATTTCAATCTCTTTAATCTGAATATAATGACAGTCGTCAGAAGTGTCTGCGGTATGGAGCTTCTTCAGGAGTGAGAAGGTTTCTCATAGGGTTGGCAGTGCTTGGTATTAATAGTAAAATCGTCCCATTATTATCATCTTATTTATTATTTATGGTCGGGTCCGTGCTCGATTGGTCAACGTAGTTGGCTTCAGTTGCAGTGCTCAGTATGCAAAATTTCATAAATTGATTTTCCAATCGACTTGGATGTCTGAGTTGTCTAAAATTTCCCTCCCACGTATCCATTCCATAAAACAGGACGAAGTGAGAGTGATAAGCTAACTTTTAGTCCTACCCAAACTCTATTCTTCTGTCCCTACACTCTTTGAAAAAGAAATTGTGTAATCTGTTGAGATAAGGCCCTACAAAAAAAATAAAAGTGTTTGTTATATCATTTAGAATTTAGATAATCACAAATTCGATCACCATGCTATAAAATGAGTCATGACGCAATAAATTGTTTTCATAGTACTCGGTTGCGCGTTCACGGCGTTGAACCCCCGAACGGATACTTTGCTATTATGTTATGTAAGATTTAGAGATTTGGGTTTGAATTGCATGGGTATCTGTAAAGCTGACATATCTTTCCACCCGCCATCTATTGAGCCTGCAAATGTGGTGGAGAAAGAGCGAATAGCAAATTATGTAAGTTTTTTTCTAGCTTCATCCTTATTTTCTAATTCTCCCAAATGACAAATGTTGGATGGACGAATTTAAAACAGTTCTTGTAAAATAGCTCCATGAGGACTACATTTGCTCCACATAAGAAGCAAGCTTGGTAGAAAACATGATAGAAATAAGCAGAGCCGTGGAGTCGTCGTCTTGGTCAAGTGTAGATCAAGCGATTTAACATATGAGATCCATACCCAAGTGTTTCCGTGATGTTTTTTAACGGATGAAAAAGTGATAAATAAATTACGTTGTCGGTCGACTAAATTGCGAGTTTATATTAAAACATCAACAAAAATACATGTTTCAAATTAAAATTTTACGTGAACATTGTTTTATTAATAAATATAAAAAATGGTTTAATTTTTACCTACTTTTGTATGTGCAGCCGACAAATAAAAAAACGTTAAATTTTTTCCGTTAAGCAAAAAATTTCGGTTGGGCTAGACTAGGTTTGTCGGCCTGTTAGTGTAGGAAGGCGGAGGACGGAACAGAGCGGAGGAGATTGCTTGAAACGGTCAAAGTACTTTAGCACCTCAGAGATTCAACTATTATTTATTTCATTATTAACATGTTATCGGTAGTTTGGCAACCCTAACTACAGGGTGCAAAGCGAGCTGAGTGATTGCCGGCAGACCATACCAGTAGACCGGCGACGGCTGCGCTCTGCGACCAGACGACCCGCGTCCGAAGGTTAATCTTTTTATAAGCGCTGAATTATTGTCTGGCTGTCCTCAGAATACACTTGAAATACATCTAACGTGACTGTCAAAAAAACCGCTAGGACACGTCTGACAAGGTTTACCTTTATCATTTCTCTATAACTTTTACGGCGATTTGTAAATATTTGTAACCTTTTGTATGCTGAAAAATATTTATTCCCTTTTATATCAAGTCTGCAAATATAATACATAGTAGTATCTCTCACTTTAACTTTGAATGGTTCAAATGTTATTCTAAGCTTCTTGAAATTGGTTATCGAAAGCTATTTATGTATAGCAGTACTCCGCAACCTTTTCTCCCCCACGGCACACCAAAATTTCCCCCATATTTCAGCGGCACACCGCAAGTAAAATGTATACATATAAAAAATCAGTCTGCGGAACACAGAAATCACACAAAGTTAGGTTTTTTATTTTGTAAACATACACTTATGAAGTAAATGTGTGGGCAGAGTATTGGATATAAGATAAAAAAAACTTTTGTTTTACAGTTCCACACATTGTGACGTTATCTTGATTATGTTATAAAGTCAATAACAACCATAATATATTTTTTTTTAATTTAAGACATCGACTGAGGGGGCTTGATGGAATTTCAATATCAAATTTGGATTATTGAGATTTTGTACACTTCCATGTATTTTGTCACTAACGACCCGGGTTTCGCCTTTCGGCATCTTCAGGCATTCGAGCACACGAATGGACTCGAACTGACAACTGACTCAGTTCGAGTCCATTCGTGTGCTCGAATGCCTGAAGATGCCGAAAGGCGAAACCCGGGTCGTTAGTGACAAAATACATGGAAGTGTACAAAATCTCAATAATCCAAATTTCATAATATATTTACTAAAAATTGGCCTGGATTTGAACTTAAAGTAAGTGCATTTAACCCTTCTAAGTAGTTAACCATTCTTCTAATGGAGATTTTATTACTTAGTCTCATAAAAAAGCGTTCAAATACTTAGCTGACGGTATCTTTATAATTGAATCATTTAAACACACATTGCACATACAATTCTATTTGAATTGAGCTGATAGCCATGTCTGCGTTTCGTGACTCACTTATTCTTTCAAAACCACAAGTCAAACAATTTGTGACCGATAAAGGCAGCTTGGTAGAAGGTTTTCACTGTTTACTGTCTACTGGAACAGTCTTTGACTTATCAGGGCAAAAAGGTGAACGTGGTTTACAATGATGTTTTGAATAAAGATACGTTTTTAATTAATATAGCACTACTAAAAATAGATGATATTTACTTTAACTGTTTCTTTCTATATCATTGGTAAATAAATGAAATTGCATTAACCGAGAGAGATTATATTAATTATCAATGAAATCCTAAGACGATTTGTAACTATATTTTATACTCTAAAACTTACTGTGGGATAAAAATACAAATATTTTAATACTGTGTGTCAAAATTGTCAAATTCCTGTTCTTATTTTTTATCTGTGCGCTTACCTTCGATAATTCGGCGAAAAATTATTTTTTTAACCAAATAAATGTGTTTCATGTAATATATTTATTATTGATAAAAGAAGGCTAGTGACTTTAAATATACAATATTGTTCAAATACAATGGTTCAGTAATTTAGTAATATTTTTTTTGTATCTTGAGAAGTCACGAATTTTTGCTCCGTTTATCTAAAAAAACTGGTATAGATATTTAGGATATTAAATTTATTTCAAGCATTTTCTGCTACAGTGAAACATAAACAACTAGTGAATACCCGGCATGCGTTTCAATGCCACTCAAAGAAAGAAAGGGTTTATGTTTTAATTCTGTTTACTGAAATTCTTTGGATACACAATATTTTTTCCATCTGGTGCGTACACGAATAAATCAGAAGGTTTTTCCGAGATGACGCTGTTTGTGCATATCTGATTTTTTCAGTCTTTTTTTAGATTTTAGATTTCAAAATTTTATCTTCAGAAACCTTCACGGGTGTGGGTACAGCAACTCCCCAAAGTTTCATCGAAATGGGATGAATGGTAAAGGAACGCATACAGGACAAAGAGAATAATAAGTTTTGTCGATTTCGTTTAATTTTTATATAGCGGTCAGATATGTGATTCAGCTTCAAATCCAAACGATGGGTCTTTTTAATCCTCCGATGCCGATTTAGCCTTATACTCCGTTTTTACAATACAAAAATGTTTTACAGACTTTTTTTCTACGCGTAATTTGACTATCAGCTACAATTTGTAATTGCTACAGTCGTCATTAGACTAACTCCTGCGTAGGTCAGGCCATTTTTAATATTCCGGTTGTTAGTCATTTATATACTGATGAATTAGGGGCACTATCAAAGAAATAAAGATGAGCTGGATAAAAAATGTCAGTCGGCATTCGTTGCCGACATTCTGTGCTTATTGAATTCCAAGTCAACTATGTTTATTATAGTGTTTTGGTGACAATAGAAATTTGGTTCGTCAAAGTGATGTCACATATTTTACAAAAACAAAAATCCAGCTCACCTATACTTCTTACACTATGGATTAAGGTGATGATATCGACTTTGGAAAGGAAAAAGGACGTAACCCACACCAAAAATACTGTGTATAACTCACACAAAACGTGCTAATACACTATATTTATATATAAAATTATAATATATCGACTTTTAAGGTGTTAACTGTCAATTCTTGGTGGAAAGACATTATATTTTAAAAAATAAAACACAATTGTTTGTACTACTTCCACATATTTATAATGATCAGGACCGGTTTCGCTCATCACGAGCATTATCAGTGATGATCAGTTGATAATGCTCGTGGTGAGCGAAACCGGTCCTGATCATTATAAATATGTGGAAGTAGTACAAACAAATTGTGTTTTATTTTTTAAAATATATCGACTGTAGAAAGACAGAAGGACATGTCCCTCAGTCTTTTTAAAATATTATTTTTTCGATAATCACAATGTATACAATTTAATACACGTTTTGTTCGGGCTATACACAATATTTTTTGTGTGTGGGTTACGTCTTTTTTCCTTTCCACAGTAGTTGATATAGATGTTAAAATTATGTACACGTGAACGAACAACACAAATGAATTTTACAAATTAAAAAAAAAAAGCCGGAGTCCACCAAAAACATCCCAAGCCCGGCTTCTCTCTGAAAAAAGAAAATATTAGAAACACAAAGCATTATTCCACTAGAAATATGTATTGTCAGTTATAGCAACTTAACTTTGAAATGTCAATGTTTCTTTACTTATTTGTTTTAATAAAGTGCAATGTACAGTGTGACTCGTGAATAATGAACCAACAATGGGCGTCTGACTCGCGACTCGTTTGCGTTGTCATTTCGCAGCATTTCACGATTATTAAACAGTACAAGTTAGTGAACAAGAGGTTATTACTATTTTCCTGACAGCTTGTACCTATGTGTTTGCATAACATTTAAAATAACGTCTCAAGAACTGTCCAAATGCATTGCACGACAAGTACCCAGAAGGAAATTATTTTATTATTGTGAAAAAAATATTTGTTTCTATACGATAAGCAGGAGTAATGTTCCATTTAAGACGAGAGGTTCTCTGTGCGGAAAATCCAAAGGCTGGACAGGCCAAACCAACAAATGCGTGACACAATGTAAACTTTTTTGCGCACATCAATATGTCATATTATTTATAGAAATTAGTGTTATTTGTATTACTTACTTGACGTGATTAATATTATTTAATCATTTATTCTATAGGTATAGGTATATAGGTATATAAAAAATGATTTATTTTACGATAATAAACTGTAAGTAGATACCTACAATTCAATTCTGCAAAGTCTCACCAAATATGATTTTTGTTTTTATAAGTTTCCATTTTTATTGCCAACACAGTTATTCAGTGAAGATGTAGGCATACTTTTATTGCTTTCCTACATAATATTATAAATTGGTACAATACATTTGAGATCACAATCCATAATATTATTACGTAATGTGTTATGTAAGCGTTGTAAATTACTCTTAGTTAAATGGTGGGGTTTCCATTCTAGGGCATCTAATCCCGGACCCCTTTTACGATCCCGGGATTTCGGGATTCAGAATTTCTCAATAGGGATTAATCATTAAATGTAATTTCATGTGTTAAATTGTACATTTAAAATTTAATTTGTGTGTATTATTGCTTCAATTGGAATGTACATATGATTAAATATTTTTTTTTGGCGATTGGAATGGTATTTTTTGTTGATTTAAAATCAGACATTTACAAACAAAAAAATATTTAAAAAAACCTATGAGAAAAATAATTTCACATTTTATTTTATTCATTGAATTATTATAGTAGGTTTTACTAAATGGTATCCAAAACGAAAACATTTCCTTTGAACTTTAAAATAGTGTCCCCCATTCATTTAAAAAGCGGTCGTAATTTGTCATCCATTTCAAATTGCTTTGGAACGGCTGTTACGAAATATGAGAAGAGGGAGACTACAATACATTTATATTATTTTATAGGTATTATAAAAAAAACTATGAACATGAACAGACCGAGGTACACGTTGTAGTTTATCTGGAGGTTTTATTTTGATATATGAATTATTTTTTGACATTCGTCATTCCCGAAATCCCGGGATTGCCTGAATATCAATCTCGGGATTACGGGATTGAATAATTTACCAAGATCCCAGATCCCGGGATTGAAAACCCTATTCAGTTCTTAAGGTTTAAAAGAAATAAGCGGCTGCCCAATTAACTGGTGGTATAATTAAGAGGAATCGTCTGCATAAATATTTTTTGAAATGAAATTGAATATAACCACACTTATAATTAAGTTTACGATAAATGAGACATCAACGATAAACGTAATGTTATGATGGATATAAATCAAAATATGAATCTCTTATATCAATGATATTAATTAATTCAAAAAATAAATGATTTGAAATAGTGTACAATATTCTGGAATTTTATTTGAAATGTAGTGTTGCATGTCGTCTTAGTATTATATTATTTCCAGTCAAAGTTCTGGCAACATTGATTTCATTTACTTAAGCAAAGCTCTGCTTGCAAAGGACCAAGGAGCGAAAACTGTCAATTACGATTGTTTCACGTCTGATAACTCACGACTCACCACCCACGCCCGTTTTCATAATCAGCTTTCCACTGTTCACACCTTGGCATCTGTATAATTCAACATTACAAACATAAAGTGTGTTTATTATCAATACGACTTCAATACATTTTATTTTGCCGTCATAATCCTTGGTTGAATGTTAGCATAAAAATATTATTTCAATTACAGTTTTAAGAAATTATAAATTAAACTTTTCCCTCGCTTTCTTATTCTTTTATGTACGCTGGCTACTCGGAGATAATGGCCGCCACATAGTGCCTCAAATATTTATCTCCACCCATGGCATAGTTAATCCGATTATGCACCTACGTACATAACAACCAAGTCTTGGGTAATTGCTGCTTAGACGCTTCTGACAATCATTTGTCCTCACATAAAGGGCTATAAATCCGGAGAGGGTGGTGACGGGTTTAACGTTAAATACTATGCGTTTAGCTAGCTCCAGTACATCATATGTTTATGACAGAAAAATACCTAAAAACCTAAAACTGATAACAACTAGGCATCGATTAGGTTCCATTTATGTATATTTTATTTGATACTAGTGAGTACCCGGCATTCGTTGCAATGCCACTCAAAGAGAGGAAGGATTTGTGTTTTAATTCTGTTCATTGAAGTGATTTTGGAAAAGAGATTTAATAAAATTAACCGGTCTGAGCCCGCCATCTTCAGGCACGGCCTGGCCCAATCCCGAGTCTCAATATCACACTTGTTACCCGTTATTGTTTTCATATTTCCAACGATATTCATAGCACATGTGAAATAAATTATCTAAGTTATGAATACTATTGCCTTATGGGTGACTCATAACCCGAACATTGTCCGAAATATTTTTCTTAAATTTCAATTCCTTACCCGGGCCCGACCCGAGCCTGAATCTGAATTGTCTTTACCCACCCGAGCCCGGCACGAATAAATCAGAAGGTTTTTCCTAGTCACTGTCACTGTGTGTACGTATTTAATTCTTTTTTTAGATTTAGATTAGAAGTTTCATCGAAATCAGATGAATGGTAAAGGAATGCATAAAGGACAAACAAACATTAATTTTTATACATATATAGATAAACGAATCAGCGTGACAGATTGACAGCCAAATAATTATTATTTATTTAATTCCAAATAACATCTCATTCTAAGTCTGCCTCTGTGGTCTAGTAGTGATAACTTTACCCTAGCAATCCCACGGTTCTGGTTAAGTACCAGCAGTGTCAATATCAAATTTAGATTTTTCTAACGTAACATTCGAGATCTTGGCCAAGGCTCTTCGTGATGTTTTTCCTCCTCAAGTAGACAAAAAACGTCATCAAGCTTAAATAAATAAATATCTCTACCTTGGTTATTATACTAAATATATTTGTTTCCCTTAAAGAAATCTGGTTCTACCGAACGAGGGATACTAGCGTCTGTATTATTTTCAAATTAAATTTCATAACTCAATTATTTATTACAATCAGTTTTGCTGGAATAATGTTGTTGATAGTTGTTTTCTGATATTTTAATTTTTTTTATAAACATAAATAATTAATCTACACTGTAATGAAAGAGTATGGAGTGTGGTCACGACGTGGACATCCGCCTCCACGATACTTACTCTAGTTCGCATTTCCTGACTATTCACACGACACTTGCATTTCTAAAAGTGTTTCTGAAACTTTCGTACTTAAAATATTTTTAACAATTATTGCTTCTAAAAGAGAAAATAAATAATGGAAATATTGACTTTTTAGATAGCTGTTCAACCTCAAGTTAAAAGTGCTTTTGGACATATTTCTGAGACGATATGCAATATTATATAATATAGAATAGCCCAGACCGCTCTGTAGACATTTTAATATTATCATATATCGTATGTAGGTATGGAATTTTCTCATGAACTAAGCAATGTATTTATAAAATAAAATGTTATGCAATGCACATACAGTTCCGACGTACTAGCTTCTTTATACGTACAGTATTTCAATTCTATGAGTTAGTTTTCTATAGTTATATAATATATTTATTAAATAAACAATTGAAATTGATGACTTTGTTTTTCCAACTGGTTGTGTCAGCGTGTGTGACACGTGTTTTTTGGTTGGGGTATGAAGGGCGAAAACAGCACTAGTATTTTCATCTGGAATATTAATTAAAAAAATATAATCGAGGATTCAGACCCCTGATTCCATTACCGAATTGCTATATGTCCGATACATATTATGTATATACTATATTACCTCTCTTGCTTAACCAAACATGCGCATGATAACGTAAAGATCGGATGATTGCGAGAAAAAGGTTGCTTTATCAAATGAGTTGATTATTAAGTAAAAATAATTAAGGTTTCTTTTCTTGTTAAAATGTAGTGATTTGTATATGAATTTCAATAGAATGAAAGAAAGTTGAAGTGCTGTTGTAAAATGCAATCGTGCCTACGTGCATTGGCGATATGCAGGTGGCGATGCATTTTTTTGCATTGACCACACGTGAAGTCAACTGCACAGTTAATATTCAAACGAGTAAATGACGCATTTCAGGTGCAACAAGGGGGAGTAAATTATAATTGACAACACAGTGCTATCAATCACTCTGTTGCATCTATATGCAATTATAATGCATTGTTTAGTTACGATAGAAATTTTTAAACAGCAAAATTAAATGCAACAATATCTCTCTCGTTATCAATATTTATACATTGTATTCTTCCGGGAATATTAAAGAACTTATCTTTGCATTCGAAGGGGCAAGTTTGTAACGCTGAATATTCAACTATATATACTTTATAATTATCGTCGAAGCAGATCTTTCGATTATCGAAATATCGATTGATTCCAACATTTCAATACACCAGATAGTATTTTTATTTTTAGTATTCTTTCCTATCTACAATATTATCATCTGACATAGAAGTTCGTAATCTTCGGAGTTCATCGATTAACTGAAACAGCAATCGGTTGAATTCTGATAACTCAAGATCCACTCACGCCCAAAACACCATAAATTCACTAGTCTGACTCCATACAGAAGTACCTGCCTGTAAGGCATACTACCGAACATCACATCTTCTCAATTACATATGATTTTAATATAATAATTTGTTTGTAATGTATATTATCTGCACTCTAAAGAATGATTACTCAAGGGTGAACTGCTGCTTGTAATTTAAAAACACATCAAGGACTTAATAGCACTCTATATCAACATATTATGATAAATACTTTTGGTTATTAAAATTAATAAAACTTACTACTATTTCTTGAATGAAAGACATAATAAGGCATTATTGAAAAACTGTTGTGAGTATCGTACGTATTCTAAATTTGTTTTATTTAGACCGGGAAATTTTGACGTTATAGAAAAATTACTTTAAACAAAGGCAGTTAAACGACATTACATAATTATTTACAAGTGAAGCCAGAGATGATCGATTTACAAAAAAGAAGGTAGTAAAGTCCACAACTTTTTAAGAGAAACAAACTCATTAACAAGATATTGTTAGTAATATATATAACGATTAGCAAGGAAATTATGGTCCTATGGATTGTTAATTAATTTACTTCTATATTTTTTTTGAAATATGGAATATACACGGAATATGTAGGTTTTTTCGTTGTATCTAATGATTTCTATTTACGGAGTATTATTTTTTTAAGCTATATTATTTATTGATAAGAAAATTAATATTACGTAATTTAATATATTATGTATGCCTGTCTTGTAATTGATAGATCAAAAAACATTAGCAAAACACTTTAAAATTTGACGTATTTACCCATATTAAATTTGAGCTAGAACCTGAGTCTGACATGTTGTGTCGTGTACGTTTAAACAATGCCTGATGCCGGTTTTGCGGTTACGGTATCATTAAGACAAGGTGCCCTTTGGCTGCGAAATGATATCACTATGCAACCCATGAATGTCAAATAATAAATACAATAAGCAAACAAAAATTGACATGGATAAATCGGAGCGATTCTTCATTGACAACACCGCATCCATATTTGGAGAACGAAATATCATTTTTTCATTGTGATTAATGCGCTAATTGAGTTGCAGGATACTTAGCAGAAAAATCAATTAGTGCACAATCATGATGTATTTGCGGTAAGGAAAAAAGAACGAACAATTCAATTTCAGCACACACTCGTTTGCTTTTGTTCTCCATATTTGAAAATGACTGCTAAACCTTTTTGTTTTATTTTTCTCGAAAACGGTTGCATTTTTAGATTTTTTTAAAACCATGTCCGCTCCAAGTGTAGACCATATGTCATCCTAATGAAGGTATCTCAACACAAGTTTTTTCTAAGAGAACCGCTTGTTACTCAGTTGCTAAACCTGTCTTTTTTTTGTAAACAGTAGGGATAGAAGGATAGGGCTACAATAGGATTAGTGGTTGGCTAATCGCTCTCGATACACCTCGTTTTTAATACCGGGCGGGATTACATTTTTACTCATCACAAACATACAAGCTTTCGAACAGGAATCCATAAATCGATTGAAAAATCAATCTATGAAACTGTCCGTACTTTATTCAATAAGTCTCTCAGTTCAACAGTAGGGTCAAGATATCTACTTTCCTTCTTTTTCTATTCTATTGAAATATACTACACATTGCAAGTGGACATGGTAAAATAAAAATATGTTTAGCTGGGAGCTGATGTGATTAATTAATTGGAGGGAAAGAGGGGATAGTTGCAACATTGGTTACAATTTATTTTTACATAGGAAATGCTTAAAATTAATATCACCTCTTTAGTATTTAGTATTGAGAGTGGATTGCAAGAAAGTAACAGAACCTTTTATTGCAGAACTTAAGATAAAAATTGAGCTAGGAAAGAAGCAGTACTTGGTGTGGTGTATCGCTATCTCTACACCTTCTTTCAGGATCTGATAAAGTGGGGAGGAATAGATGAAATATCGCAGATATCCATTATTTTAGAAACAATTACAAACATTGATTGAAAATTCAATATATAAATGTTTCTATTCTGAGTTTAAGCACTTGGAATGATAACTGAATATGACAAGGCCCTAGACCAGACGTGACGAACCTGCGGTATTTTGATTGAATCTAAATTTTCTGAATTGAAAATTTTTAAATTTCATTGTTTTCCTTCATTTACGAAATAATTTGCATACATTTTCATGTACGTTCCTTAAATACTTGATTTCAGATAAATGAATGCGGCTTTCCAACAGTAGAAGGATGGCCAGATTTGCCACTGTTCTTCAAAAATATTCTGTATTAGGATGCTAATTGCCAGTCTTTGAAATAAAATAAGCTACCATTCCAATATTTCGTTTATCTGTAATAAATCAAATAAGGCCACATTCAACAAACATCCACTATACATATATTATGTAAAAATGTATGTAGGTTTATTTTATAAATTGGCTCGCATTTTTCTGGTCAGAATTTATATTACATTGGTCAGGATTTATATTAAATGGTCAGAATTACAGAGGGCAGAATAAATAATTTATGTTCAGTATTTCTAACCTGACGTAACCTGATCAAACCTTTTATTCTGACCGTATGATAATTTTATTCAGACAGTTCATATTTTTATTCTGACCAAAAATTTAATATTATTCTTACCAAAAGTTGATTCAATCGATTTCTGGATTTCTGTTCGTAGTCTAAGTGTTTGTGTTGTCTAAAAACTAAATCCTCACCCACCCATCCCATCCCATCCTTACGGGGCGTAGCCAGAGCGATTAGCTAACTAGTCCTTTCCTAGCCCTATCGTTCTATTCCTACTCTCTTCGATAAAGAGAGGTTGAGCAACTGAGTAACAAACAGTTCCCGTAGAAAAATTCTGTTAAGATACCTCCATTAGGAGACCATATGTTCCACATTGGGAGCGGATATGAAAAAAAAAGTTGATTCGAATTCTGACCAAAAATTGATTTAAATTGTTGCCTCACAAATGAATGAAATGAAAAATTTGGATTCGGCCAAAAGGCCACGCTTGAAGAAATATAAGGCAGGGGTTCCTCACTTCTGACTTAGAATTTACAATTCTTCAACTTCCATTACAGGTTATGATCATTCCATAAAATTGTGAATTAAGTGTACAAAAATGTGTTTTATTTTTTTAAATATAATGCTTATCCATCATTAATTAACAGTAGACACATTTAAAGTGGTGAATGTATGCTCTATCAAAAATTGCGTAGCTTTACAATACAATTATTGTTTTTTTTTGTGTTGCAACAAACTCCCTTTTCCCCGATTAACTTATTTTGAAATCTCCGCTTTGATTGCCTTCTATCCAACGTCTGTGAACGCTACTGTTGACACCTGTCATACAGTAGACAGGTATTTGAAAAGCGATCAAAGATAATGATGTAGGTGCTACCTGTAAATGGTTTGATGCGTGACGCCAGACGGGAAGTGGTGCAGACCTGCGTCAGTGCGCAAATCGGACTACGCGCACCGCCCCCGCGCACATCCTGTTGCACACCACGGTGCAAAAAATAATTTTCATATATTATCCTTCAGCGAATATTTAGATGTGCAGGTGCGATAGTGGCATAAATGATTGGAGTAACGGGCTTCATTTACTGAAAGAAAGAAATAACATATAATGAATAATACAATGTTTTTTTCTATTTCGCGATTTAGTTAACATATTTTAAATAGATTAAATATTGTTAATAAATTCACGATGCATATTTCTTGAAATTCATTAACGTATATGAAATCTAGGAAAAACGTGGAACCTACTAGGTACTGCTACCCCATCTAGGTCCTCAGGTGCGGCCCATTGCCTGTATCGACAATTTTAATAATATTGATATTATTAATTTACTTAAATATTTAAGTATCCCAAAAAAGTGTTAATAGTACAATATATATATTAAATAAAGTTATTTTCTTATTATATTTGATATTAGTCGCTGAGTCGCTTAATACGCTCTCGAAGGTTTTTAGAGTTTTGAGTAAATCACGAAAAACTGTTATAGGCAGTATGATAGTTTTAAGTATAATTTAAGTTATTTTGGGTCTTTCGATGTATAATAAAAAGTAAAATATTCTTTTACACTGTCGTTTTCTCGGAGTGCGTTGACCGTGGAAAGCGAGAATCAAGATCGTGGTAAAAAGAAGACATTTTTAAGTTCGAAAAAAATTTAAATTTCGAATAGGGAACGAAATAGGAAGAAACTTTAGGAGAAAATAATATATCTTTTGATAGAGCAGATACGTACATTAAAGACTTATTTTATTGAAAAATCGCCATTAGCGTGTTTAGCGACTCAGTGATTCATATACGAAAAATTATTGGATACATATTATGGATCCTACAGGTATGTTGTTTTTTTTTATTAATTATTGGATCACTATTACTTGGGCCAGAAAAATATAATGATACAACTGACGCCTTCATTGCAATACGACATTTTAAGCATAAGCCAATTTCAATTTCATTTTATTGAACAACAAAATTACAAATTTCCGTTTCCACAATTTTGCAATAGGTAATTAATAATATATTTTATAAACTTGAAAATTTTTTCTATAAAACATAATATTCAAAAATCAGATGAAAAAATCACAAAATGATTTCGATCGAAATTGTATATATATAATACTACATATCAATTAAAAACTTTTGGAGAAGGAACAATATAGTATTATTTGTGTCAAAAGAAATTCCGCAGCATGTATTCAATGGCAGTGCAGTGATTATGTTGCTAAGGAACTAAAGAGTCATATCACACAGTGCTACACTGATGCAGGTACATACATGATGCCCAGCAATCAGCCTCCAGACATCTAACTGTGATTTCCAAGTTGATATACAAATGCGACAGTTCTCAGTTTTACCATGTTTACCAAAAACAGTTAAGAATGCACAAAACAGACCTACACAATGATAAGTCGTGATGTCCCGCGATCCCATAAGGCAGTGCTCCGCTACCTTTTCTCACTCACGGCACACCTAAGTACTCATAAATATTTCGCGGCACACTACAAGCCAAAAGTAAATTTCATATACCAAACATATTCATTTATTTTTAATTGATGAATTTGAAATAGTGGCGAGTTGCGAGGATAAAATTATATTTTTGCATAAATTCCCGAAGTTCAATCTTTACTTTCCTTCCGCACATCTGTTTCATTGTGTTAAACAGCAACATAATTTTGAATTCTTCCCGATCATCATCATCATAATTTAAACAGAGATTTCAGTAACCCAGTTGCTTTAATTTTTTTCTGATAAATATAAAAATACTCGATTTTTTCTCATTTTGGACGCACTGCATCGCGGCACACCTGGAATCGTCTCGCGGCGCACCAGTGTGCCACGGCACACCGGTTGCGGATCACTGCCATATGGTACCGAGCGGCTAGTATAATAATTTGACAATACCATGCAGAGATAATTCCTTGTCAAGCTGCGTTAAACGCGTTTTAGTGTTTTAGAAATCATTAAAACCAATATTGCATTACTGTGTTACACTGTAAAATTATTTTTTTAAAAAATAACAAATATGACACATTTTTTACTGTTTGTTATACTCAATTGTTTTATTATTTCATTAATAATGACCATTTTGTTGGTTGTATGGTTGCTACATTATCAAAAAAAATGATAAATTAATATTAATTTGCATGACTTCACGCAGTAACTTTAAAAAAAATAGTAAGTATTATAAAAGGGAGCTTAATTATTTTATGATTATTAAAGAAATATTTTAATATGAATAGTATAGCAGTACATCCGCTTAATATCTTACACATTGTAATCAAGTAAAATTTACCGGCTAATGCCGAAGTGCGATATTAAATAACGGTACCAAGTCATTAGGCTTGACCAAGCGTAATTTTATTATTGCGCGAATACAGCGTAAGCTTCGTAAATGCAGTGATAGCAAACTATACAAAAAATACATTCTTTTAGCAAGAAATGTGACAGTAGTTATTTTAAATAGATCTTTTCAATTTAAAAAAAAATATCTGGCATTACAGCTGACAGCCAATGCGACAAATATTTTAAAAATTAGAAAATCATACGAGATAAACTCGATGAGAATTTTTAGAAGTCATTCATGTCCAAGATCACAAATTTAAATTGAAAAAATCTAAATTTGATATTGACCTTGCTAGAAATTGAACCAGGACCCACCTGATCGCTAGGGCAAACACTTGTCACTAGACAAAAATATGATAAAATAGTTATGAAAAACCTCTTCAGGATTAAAGTGAATTCATCCATTTTTCAATTCACGAGCCGATGTGAGTAAACCAGTTGCGAAACTTGATATTACTGCTTTTGATCTAGACAAGGCATTGCAATTAACCGTTACTTTTCCAATATCGGTAAACCGGTCATTTAAATTGAATTTTATTGTATTTAAACAAAAGTAAATTATAATTCAAGCACATCTGATAGTTCTTAAAATGAAAGAATAAAATAAACATTTCTATGGTTTTCTCACATTTACGTGCAAATAATAAATAATACATATGTTTTGGAATAACAGTGTACTCGCAAGAAAGCGTATATTACTTAAACTTTCATACTAAATATATATTAGTAGACATTTAAATTGATTGCAGATTTACTCTACAGAGGAAAAAGTACGTTCTGATTCGATACTCAATGCCGAAAAATCATTAAATAATTCAATTTGTATCGTATTGAAAATATGTCTATTATCTACTTATACTATTTGTGACTTTATTATTGGACAATAATTACGGTATTAGCGGTATTGATAATTTAAACCTAAACATCGATTTAAATTATATTCATCTTCTTACAAGCTAATTTAGAGAATAAATCTTTATAATGTAGTTGTTGATAAGCCGTAATTCATATCGTGTTGGGTCACAGGTTGTATTATATGTTACTTTGACAGTGCCTTTCTTGACCTACTACTAACTACCAGTTACAGCTTTACATTCTTTCCAAGAAACGTATTCCATACATCCACTTCAAAAAAGATGTAAAGAAACAATTATGTATGTTACATATTACAAAAAAAAAAACAATGTAAGACATAAGCGGCTGAGAACGGTAAAACAGCCCTATTTTAAAATACAACTTTTGAAATATGTTTGTTACTTATTTGATTTATTATAATGTTTTTTTTACCAAGGATTAAGAGTACACAATATCAAAAAGACAAGCATATCTGTATTTTTGTATGTGTCTCAGAACCAACCTTGGTGGCGTTCATATAAATTTGCTAAAAATAAATGTGAAGATAAATTGACCGGAAATCAAATATTCCATTCGATTAACTAATTAGTTTTACTATTTTTTTAAAAGACCATTCATCTTTGCTTTCGTGAACAAGAAAGATGAACGTATATTCTATTATTTTCCGAAGACCATGATCGGTTTCGTTTACGAATTATTAGGTCTGAGAACACGTGTATTCTATTTGATTTTTACTATCGCATCTTAAAGATTTTAATAAAAAGTATTAATTTTCTTCTTTAATAATATATAAATCTCGATTTAAAAGTCGTTTTGATTTTTCCAACCCCTGCAGTGCAGCCAGACAGTGCATCGTTTATGTTTCGCTGTTTTATAAAAACGTTATCATAAATTATTCGCTGAGTGATTTTTTATTTTCTTATCAGACCACTTCAAGCAAAGAGCTTTTGATGGATGATGCATGCTGCACTCTTTAGCAGGTATTAAAAATAATAAAAAAATTTACGCGATACGAAATGTTCTTACCTCTTACAATGTTGATGTGATTTATGATTCTTATTCCGCCTTTTATTACAGGAACCCTATTTGCTAGTTTACATTTTAATTTATGCAATTAATTATCACATTAAACAAAACAAATATTATAATTATCAGAAGGTACAAAATATTTTTTATATGACAAATTAATACTGTTGTAAAACATTGCTCTATAGAATTTTAAATTGAAATGCGAGAATTTAAAAAAAAATGTCTCAGAGTTGTTGTTGAACTTAATACTTTAATAAAGTAAAAATATCAAAGTATTTAGTTCTACAAGAATAATATTGGTTGATAGCTATTTCGGCTTCACCTAATTCATATAGAACTAAATACTCTTTTGAAATAAAGTTCTACCAAGTAAGTTTCAATTCAATCAATAAACTTAATACTTTTCTTTTTTACCCTTTTATCCAGAATTGATAATATTTACATCATGGCATCTTCATACCAAAAATTTGGTAACATTTTTATTCTCAAAAACTTTTGTTTGTTAATTCAATCATACTTAAAAACACATCTACTGTTCAGTTTCATATCACTATCACATTATTTCAGCTTTTTAGCTCTACATATTTCGTCTGAGGTAGACTTAAAGAGAAGACGTCATCTCCGGCCAAGTGAAAAACAAAAGCAATAATAATTAGTCAGTCTTTTGTTCTCTAATCGCTCCAAGTGCATAAAGGTTATCTAAATCGTTTGAAAATTTTATTTTTGGACACAACCAGAGCGAGGCTTAAATACTGTGCAAATTTTATAAATATATTTATAAAAGTTTATTTTTATATAATTATATTTGAATATTGTAGAAGGGTGTAAGAAAAAAATGGACAGCTTAAAAAATGTATACCAATCAATTGAACGAGTAGGGTAGAACAAGGTAGAAGGTTTTTTTTTATTGACTAACCATTTACACATAGGTACTCTCAATGCGTAAGAATTTTAACGTGAATTAGCTTTAAGTTGGTTGCCCAACCCTTTAGAGTGGAATTTCCCACTGGATTGGAACCCCTCCTCTGCAAAAACATACAAAAACTAGTTAGAAGAGAGCTGCCTGTTTACCCATAGCTCTATATTAAGTGATAAATGTTAGTTAGGAAATAATTTGCATGCCATAATGAGAATAACATAAAAATATCAGACACTGTTGTTTTATCTTTAAACTCTAGAATATTCTGATGTAAAATTAACATTGATAGCTTTGTTATTCCACTGCTTGTGTTACTTGTTGTGTTTAGCCTCTTTGAGAAGTATCTTAGACTACCTCTATCAATATATTTTTATTTATAAAAAAGACAGATTTTAATACTTAAATAGTAGGAATTTTTCGTTGTGAGGATTTTCCCTTCAAAACCTTCCTTGGAATAATTGAAAATATAGACTAGGGTACTACTTGAATATCAAACTGTAATCGTTTAAATTATTTACACTTCTATAAATTGTGTCACTAACGACCCGGGATTCACCTTTCGGCATTTTTTGTCATTCAAATTCAAGTTCATCCGTTTCGCTATTACTGTTATTGTTTGTGTCTAAAGCTATCACTATTCATTCAATGGTGGTTTTTTAGACTTGCTTACTTCCATGGTATGTTAGCGTCCTTAAGGTTCGCAGAGTACACCCTATGGATAGTTACGCCCATTTTCATGATCGTATAGAAATTGGGAGGTAAGGATTGAAAGCGCAGACATATAAGCCTTTGGACAAAAACACATAAAATACATGTCCATTCTGGTACTCGAACCTTCAATTGCGTAACCGATTAGGATGAAAATCCTAGAGCGTTAACCACGTGGCAACGGACCAACAATCATTATATATTATCATACTAATAAATATTCAATTTATTATACGGCTAGGAAGAAAGCTTAATTAATTTACAGAGCATTTTCCTCTGATGAAATTGATAGTCATTCAACGTCGTTGCATCAATAATTGACAGTTAACCCGTACAGGTGAATTAAATATACCATAACAAAAATGACATTACTTTTAGTACATTCTAATGTGATCTACTCTACTCTGTTCTGCTTGGCATAGTGACGGTTTCTTTATGGCAGAATCAATTGAATTACAATTTTGAATTTATCGCATGCAGGGTATTTCACCGTATTGAGATACGTCCTTATAGCACGAATATATGTTTGCAGGTAGCCTAACACAATGTGCAATGGCATAGTACCAAGTACGTCGCAGGTATTCGTCTCGCCGATCCGGAGCTACCTCAATGCTTGTATATTCGTGCAAAAATGCTATAAAGACCTAAATGAAATGTTATAACGGTCTAAAATGACACATAGTTTTTCTTTAACTACAAATTCCACATGTTATCATAACTATATATGTTACTATATTATTTAACTACCTGATCTTATTTAAATAAATACAATAATTGACGTATAAACAATAAGATAAATTAAGTTTCACTTATGCAATAGGTATCTTTTTTGCAAATATTTGTACATAGATGAAATCACAAAATTACGGTACCCCTTCCTCTGAACTTTACCACAAATTATATGCTTATTTTACAAAATATAATTTTTAATTTTTAGATTCCTTTTAACCATCAATTACCAGATGGCAGTGCCACCTGTGAAAATTCTTGGATGTTGCTGAGCTCTGTAACAGAAATGAAGTTAATTAAAATCCCATTTTGAAATCAATATTGGAATTTTATTTGTCTATAGGAAATACGTTTTATATTATATATAACAACAAATGAGTTTGAAAATCTGTTGTACTGCCATATTGTTATTGTGCTAAAATTTTACGCTCTGAAATACAAAACAGTATCAGTAAACTAACTAAAATATTTAACAATATTTTAATTAATTTTTTTAATATTTCACGGTTTTTAACTATAAATATAAATGTGTTACAAACAGATTAAAAAAATGATAAACCAAGACTTACGTATATTTTAATGTATCTTTAAGCAACTGTTTTCCACGAAGCCCACTTTTACTGTTGGAAAATATCGATGTACTTAACCTAAACAACACAAGTCTTCAAAAGGTATATATCAAATAAGCCATTGATGGCACGATTGATAATAATTTTTTATACTTGGAAAATTGTTCTTGGCGATTTCAATAGTACACGATACAATAATTTAGATAAATTTTGACTAAGTCTACCCCTAAAAATGTGAATATATTAAAGTTAAACGGTCAGCATATACGCCCCGTCATCATTTTAGTCTATTAAATTGAAAGTTTGAATAGTGTCATAAAATGCCATAGTTGCACTTTTGCCTGAATGCATCGACATGTTGCAATGACTGCCGTCGGTGTGACGTCAGGCGTCGGCGTCTGGGCGGAGGGAGCGCTTGGAGCAGTGGGGTGGGTTCAACAGGCGTCGCCTAGCCGTCTAGCCGCTCGCCCTACACGACGTTCTAACTCGGCAGGCATACAACAGGGTGCATGCCATAAATCTCTTTGCCAATATGTTTACTTTCAATCCTCAAAGGGACTAGCAGATTTCGTAATATACGACCGCTCTAGTGCCGTCAGCTGACCATCGTAATTGCAGATTAATATTAAATTCCAGTTGTACATGTAAAATAACTTCAGAATTTAGAAATTTAATACACGTTGATAAAGATTTTTAACACATTTATGCGTTTTGTATTATATGTGTCCGTCGAAGCGGACAAATATATTTCTCCATCATTATCTATTTTGGGTAGAATACCTGTACATGTTAACATCCCAAGATTTTTCTGAATACCAAAACGAAATAAGCTCAGAGAAAATTGAAAACTGTTTTGATAACTAAAAAATATATATATATATCTCTTATCGTTGATTCAAGCCAAATCGAGAAAAATTATGTCACATTTAATATTGATCTTGCCAAGAATTGAATTTGAAACCTTCACATCGATAATTGACGCTCTTACAGAGGCCGCCGTCATATATTATTTGCATATGTAATTATTACGTATGCTTCAATAATAATTATAATTCATACAATACTGAATTATTTAAAAACTTTGCAGTTTATTTTCACCGAAAACTAATTTATTGTTTACTCAAAAATCTATTATTTTATAAAGAATTTCGGCTAGTTGTTGACTTCACTTACAAAGATTCTAGTAATTGAGTGAAGCTGACCTTGTTTTATAAATAAAATATAAATTCAATATATGTGCTATAAACAGTTTTTTTTTATATTCGTACAATTATTTATACTGAACATCCACCAAAATACTAAAATACCATAAAGCCACGACTCCGTCTCTATTCCTGTTTTTAAGGCATCATAACGACAATCAAATTTCTCAATTATGTGTTAAATGTCTTATTAAATTTTCAATAATTATTTACTATGAAGAGAAAAAAGTAATTTGAAAACATCCACTCATATTAAGTCAACATAAGACAAGAGATAGATTTGAAATATCATTAACTGGATTATAAAAAAAAAGTTTACTTTACACAATTACTTTATTTAAAATTATTTACTGCTTCTTATTTTTGGTGAAATAAATTTATTTAGACATTTTAAATAGTACGACTTATGAATAATTCAATAAGTTACTATAAATTGCCCAAGGGATGGTGAACATAGTAGATATCATAACTTTTATATGAAATTATCGAAAGTATTACAGCTTTTCATCTGTAAAATAAATATCAACATTTTATATAAACACTCGCGTTTAGTTATATTTTGAATCAGTAATTATTATTTAGTTTATTTTCTTTTGTATAAACATTTAACCTTAAGGAATCACCAAACATAGAATTAAATTAGTATCAAAGCTTTATGTAAGGATCGTGCACAATTATATATTTACATAGTAATGAATTTAAAAGATTAAATTTATAATTTTCTAGCATTTTTGTCCACATCTCATAAACAGCATGTCTTTCTCATATATCAACAATCTTTTCATATGTAGCGGTAATACAAGTTGCTTTGTTTTTAAGAAACAAAATACTCTCATAGCTGTTCTGAAGAGTTTTGACAAAGAACTTTTCATTAATGTGTCTTTCTTTTTTGGAGTTTTTTTTCTCTTTTTGTTGGATAATATGAAATCTTGACGATGTCGAATGAAAACTCAGGCCTTTATTTTTAGAGAGCATGTTTATATATATATGTGACACTTACTTCTGATGTACCTCAATTTATATTATGATTACTATTTTGGGTTATGCCAGATTGACGATGTATTTGTAACAAGTCGGAATAAATTCGTGACACACTAAAAGAAAGTAATCAAAAGATACAATACTCTTGAAGAACTTCTCCGTCTTATAATGCCTTTTTCGTGGCATATAAAAAGGCAATAATCGTTTGGATAAGATATTTTTTGTTTATACGATTTTATATCTTCGATACACGTTTTGAGCACTCCGCAAAAATAAACCATGTAAAAAATAATTCAGTTAACTAAGAAAAATAAGGAATGGCTTCTATTAGTTGAAACAGCTTCTTTTAAATTTTTAAATATAAAGGTATTTTAGTTTAATTATATATTTTTATAGTCTTATTTTCATTTGTTACGAATGAATGGATTTAAAATTGCAATTTGGCAATAAATAAATAAAAGTGATGGTTATTCTTGTTACAATTTTGTATAATCGTGTTAAAGCAAAACGATCCGTGTGTTTTCTCTATTCATTGTCTTATACCGTGCTATTTTGAAACCGCAGAAAGCCCTGGCAAAATGACAATCAGGTTTACTATTTCTACCAAATGACGGTACAGTAAGAAGATCGAATAATAAACGATTACAATTAGACCTGTATGATTTGTCTTAAAAAAATAATAAAATTGACATTATCTCCTCAAGCACTGACGCAATGTGTCATCACCAACGATTTTTATTTTAAACAAAGATCGTTAATAATCATGCAATCACAATAAAATAATAAACACACTAATAACAGTATGAAAGATAGTTGATTGTTTACACCAGATAGAAACAAAATTGACATGCTTAGCCACTATCAGTAGACATGCAGTTATACAATTTAAACGTTATCAAATTCTGCCATTCAAACTGTTCAACATTTGAACAGTGCTGCACATCATCGTTCATGCAATTATTGATTACCATTAATGTATGAATCGTTATAAATAATAAAAATAAAAATATTTGGCATTACATCAAACACAAACCAGGACGCCAGATATTTTTCAATTTTGAAATCATATGAGATCAAATCGAGATGAAAAGTCATCACAAGCACCCATGCCCAAGATCATAAATATTGGATTGAAAAAATTTATATTTTATATTGACCTCACTAGAACTTGAACCCAGACTGATTTCGATGAATGAAAAAAGTTTCATCAAATATTTACAGCGTATAATATGGCCAAGTGAAAATTTTGTAGGAAGGATTTGAAGTTATACCACTGATCTCGAATTAAATATTAATAAAACGAGAATTATTTTATGGTTTAAAGTTCCGTATTCATGGTGTAAAAATGAATTAAGTCGGCCTTTAAACCTTAAATTATCTGTGAAATGGGTTGTACAAAAAATTGAAAATTTTGCTGTTTTTAAATAAAATAGTTCTACATATAATTAAAAACATACTATAGTTTACGTCTTCTTTGTATAATTAATCATAATTTAAAAACCTCGTCAATTTTACCATCGAAAAATACAAAATTATACTATAGTAAAGTAACAATTAGAATAGAATAGTAACAATCCGAGATGCATGACGTACCGTATGCAACCGTTTTGTTTCAAACGGCACCGATACATGTATCTGCTGATCATATTGTTCTGCTATGAAGAATTTTGATTCTTGCGTCTTTCGATAATTTCTCATAGTTTGATATTTATTTCAGTTTTTACACACAAAATATGGCGTAATATAATTACTTAATACTAGATAAAACCGTATTTCACTTTTTGAAGTTATCATTTTGCTTTATAA
Source organism: Himalopsyche phryganea (assembly GCA_022494535.1). Classification (NCBI taxonomy): domain Eukaryota; kingdom Metazoa; phylum Arthropoda; class Insecta; order Trichoptera; family Rhyacophilidae; genus Himalopsyche; species Himalopsyche phryganea. The sequence goes on along the minus strand of JAGVSL010000087.1, from coordinate 2,970,273 downwards.
ATGCGTTAATATGATAAAACTGACACAGTAACGAAATGTGACTGCATGAGATCCGAAGTAACTATTTTGGAATAAAACGGAAGGTTAGTATTGTTGTTCAATTCGTCGTTTTTCTGCGAAAATATTCGATATATTTTTATGTTACGTGATAAAAAATGTTCCGTAGATATTTTTGCTCAAAACGTACAATGTCAACAATTCGCACATTCATTGTTGAATGTTGAGCGCAGTCGGCCGCAGACAACAAAAGGCTCTCGCAGGCGTAGCATTATTACTATGGGCAGTGTTTGTGTAATGTTAGTAACATGTCTATGAGGAAAACTATACCGTTATATAAAAAACAGACTCGCCTCTTACATATTAAAATTAATTGCCATGTGGTGAAAATATATCAGTCACGTTGACAATAATTACACCAAATTCTCTTTTTGCACGGATTCGAAATAACACGGTCCAAGAAAAAGAGCTGATAATTTTTTATACATTGTTTTTTTTTCACTTTAACACGGTTTTAAACCAATGCAACTGCATTATGTGCACCCTGTGTAATTCCAATGTAAAAATACTTATGACACGTTATGAAGAATCATATAAATAACTCAAAAAAATGAAATCACAGCATCTGATAACCAATTTTTTTATTTAAAATCAATGAGACAGAAAATGTAAATTTTATTCAAGATACACCTGTAGATAAATCGCCAATAAAAATTTCCAGTGATGAGAGTAATTTTTCGTCACAAAAAAAGAACAGAAAACGGATACGTTTATTATATAGTAGTGTTAAATTAAATATATTTTTGAAGCAATACATAACATGAAACATTAACGTTTTAATATTGCGTATTATTAGTTGGAACCTATCTAGCATTTTTATATGAACACTTTACCTTTTTTTTGCCGTGCAAAAAGAGAATTTGGTGTATTAGTAATAATCTATTATAACTAGTCTAAAATATTTCAAATTTATTTATCTTTGTCATGGTGTCATAACAAACGTTAAGAGTGAGAGATAAGCTTCATTTTCTCTGACAGCAACATCAACTATCAATGAAAAAAAATAGTTTTTAGAACCATTCATACGATTGGTGAAATCCAGCAAGCAAGAATTCTCTAAACGTTTCAATTGATTAAGGTATCCTTTATAATATTATTCAACTTATCGTATGCTGTATATTTATGGCACCAGTCGTATTCTTAAATAGTGACATATATTTTTTAACATAAGAATTCGTCTCAACTGAAATGTCATACTTTATTATTAAAACAGTATTAAACACTAACAAAATGAACAACTTTAAGGAACCACAAAAAATATCACAAAAGATAAGAGGTGTTGCGGTTGATGGGAATATGTATGTTTATTAAACAATTTTGAATCATGAAAAGATTTTCTTGTGAGACATCTTTTTTCTTACATGTCTAAGTTTACATAAATAAAATTCTAAATTCTTAATTACTTTTTAGTCTTATCTACAGCTCTCTACAGAGATATCGCCACATGTCTCAATTTTATTTGAACCGTATGTTAAATGTAAATTTAAATAAAGTTTAAATATTCGAATTGAATTTCTACAAAGTAACGATCAAACTTAAGAACGCTAAATCTTATAAAACCATTGTTTTCAGTAATTAATAATCATGTTTTATACTATAATCTTACATGCTTTGTATTCAATAAAATAGTTTACAATGTAGAAATAGATAAATGCTTCACGCATGTTGGGGAATAGTTAATGTACACTTGGGCCTCGTATAACACGATTGATGAATTTTGACATATTTTTGTACAACACGCTTTATATAACAAGGTTTCAGCATTTTTTTTATCCTATAATGAAAAGAAATTTAATGTTCAAAAGAGAATTACAAAAGATCTTGGCCCCTTATCACGAAATACATAAAGATTTATACGCTAAAAGCAAACTATCGCTTATTACAGAAATTTTAAAGCCTAAATCCAAAAATACTCCAGAGTCCTCCGATAATGAAAATATGAAATGAGTCGAAAAAATAGTATTGTAAGTGATAGCGATGATGAATGAATGATCCATTCCATGTTATTAATTTTTTTTAAATAGATACGTAAATGTATATTTTTTCGATTGTTTATTAAAAAAAATAAAGGTTATTAACAAACTTCGGTATTTTTTTAGAACGCATATCCTAATTTTGTATGAACTTCTAAATCTCGTATAACACAGACTTCTATTACACGACGTTTTCGTGGAACCATATGACCGTGTTTTACACAAGTGTATTTCAATCTCGTGCAGTAAGATTTTAAAATTTTCTAACGTACCCTTTTTAAATTGGATTATGCAAAACTACTCAAAGCTACCATTACTGTAATCATATACAGAATTTAATCCCATTGAATCATTCAATAGGATTAAAATGTCAATGTTACTCCAAATCCTAATCACCTACAACACGTTATTCCAATAGCAAAGTGCATTTTTGGCAGAGGGCGGCTTAGCTTTGGAAAGGTCAGACGCACAGTGGCAGTTAGAAGTAGCATTCGAAAGCTACAAGTACCTACATCTAGTACAGAGTTTCTCAAAGCGTCAGAAATCAGACGTCACAGTGTGCTTGATTAAAATTATCGCTAACCATATTAGTTATCGACATTTTCAGATTGGTTTGTCGAGTACATCAATTCTTAGTTTTATACAACGATTTCTGATTTTCCAAAAATCTAATGGAATCATACGATAGTACGTTTTCTTTGTAGGAATTTAATATTTAAAAAAATGAACTGCATTAAATTTTCTGACCCTCTGTGGTATGATACACAACTCTACTACGACAACCACACGTTACAGATAACAACATGTAAATCTAAGTATACATCTGAACACTTTAGTCTAGACAATCAGTTGCTAGACTGAGTGTCCAAGTGTGGACAGTCAAATAGAGCAGTGTCAGTGTGATCTAGCTAGACCGCGTCAGTCTAGCAGAAATTGTAGTGTGAACAGTTAGTGTCGCGGTGTCTCAGTTACTCTAGCAGTTTTCGAACCCGTTGGAAATTTTCAGCTAGAGCGCAGACAGCAACAGATCCAGATGTAGAGAGCGTTGACACTGCTCTAGACACTGAATGTCCAGATGTATGCTTAGCCTTATTCCTGGCGTAACATTTTCTGTAACACAACAACTTTAAGCACTCAAATTTGGATTATTGAGATTTTGTACACTTCCATGTATTTTGTCACTCACGACCCGGGTTTAGCCTTTCGGCAACTTCAGGCATTCGAGCACATGAATGGACTCGAGTGTGCTCGAATGCCTGAAGATGCCGAAAGGCGAAATCCGGGTCGTTAGTGACAAAACACATGGAAGTGTACAAAATCTCAATAATCCAAATTTGATATTGATATTCCATCAAGCACCCTCAGTCAATGTCTTAAATTAAATTATAACTTTAAGCACTTTCAAATGATTGCCCCAAGTGTCTCGAGAGGAATCACCAAATTGAAAAATACTGTCTGTAATTAACAGCTTACATGAGTTAGATCTACTCTCTCTCCGTATGACACCGCAAGGTTTTTAGATGACTTGAGTGACACTATGTTTATAATCGTCTACAAACACAAATTAATTTAATGGTTAATGCAAATGGATATGTTTGACGGATTCGGCGGTAATTTTGTGAAAAATCATTTTAATAACGTTTTTATTTACTTCTTATGCTTTGTTATTCCACAACCTCATGATTGTCAAATAAACGAAACACGTCTCACTCATAGTGTAATAACAAATTTATCAATTTTAATTTTATAATAAAAAAATCAGTTGAAGTCGATGCATTTATGACTCAAGTTGCCATAAATCATGTCTCGAACCTGATATGGAATACAGTTGGCAAAGTGAAATCTGTAATGAAGTATTTGTTGATTAAGATGTTGTAATAAATGGTGCTAAAACGGCGGTAATGAGGAGTTTGAGAAACAAAGATAACCCGTCTGTCAATTGGCCCCGTGAAGGGTGGCAGACGATGCAGGCGGGAGCGGGAATTGCGGCTGGGCTGATGGTCTGGGAGGGTGGGTGCCGCCGGTGCACGCGCACCGCCCGCGGTCGTTCAAGGTTAAGGTCGAACTAGGCGGAAATGGTTAAAAATAGCAGCGCGGGGCGGATGTGGGGAGAGAGGGGGTGCAGACGCACGCACGCACCACCACACAGACACTCTGGGGGATTTAAGGGGGCGGCGTCATCCACCACCTTAACTTACCCCTTTAAATTCGACACATGTTTGTTTTGTCAGCCAAGTGTCCGATGGCTTAATGTCTATTTTTGTGAGCAATTAATCAATTATTCAAATATGTTTTCAACTCCAAATTATACTCTGTAGACAGTGATAGCACAGTAATCACTGCTTGTCCGTGGCGTTACTACAATTAAACTAAACACAGAAATTTGTTGTGGATTGTTTTTTTGCTGTAAATATTTTTCGCAACAAAACTTTTTTTAAATTTTAAATCCAAATTCTCTTGAACGCCCAAAATACTGACGACAATTGCAACCGAAAGTCATTTCCCTTACATTAAAAAATTTAAGTTTTCGTTGATCGTTTCGTCTACTCCTTATCATCCTAATATCGATGTAACCCTCAAAAAATACGAAAATGGGTTAATGATTGGATCTCGTTTTAAAGACGACAGAGCAAGTTTCGGCCAAATGAACTAAATTTGAAAAATAACATTTTAAAAAAAATCACTCATTGTTTTTAGATTTAAAAATTCTTACCTGGCCACTTGATGTACGCTACTATTACATTGACACTCCCTACGTATAATCCGGTATCTGCAAACATGAGAATTTACAGGAGTGCATTTCAAAAATTCATAATGCAACTCACAAATATTGTTTTCTATAAAAACAGTTTTTACTCTCTCCTGAACAATTTCAATTTTGAGGGTTCTGATAGGGGAGTGATATCTTCTATCCCCAAAGTGATATAAATTCACAAGCAGTTGTCGTAAGAGATGGACTGGCAATCTGAGGAACGGTGCCAGGGATATGTGTTTTGATAAAATGAAAAGGCTTAGAACAAAGAAAATGTGTTTTATTCTTTATTGATATAATGCCTTTCCATCAAGAATTGACAGTAACTCCTTAAAAGTGAATTCTGAATTCAGATTTCTGTACTCTCATGTTCTCTATCAATATACTGATTACTAACGGAATACCATCTGCAAAAAATGAATGTAGAACTTCACTATGGATGCTTTTTGTGTTCACATAAGTATTCCTAAAAAAACATGAACCTCCAATTGAAAAAAAAAGAGTTCATAAACTCACGAGGTATGGAAACATGTATATATTCTATCAGTATGCAACCAAACACCTCTGAGCACTTCGTATGAAATCGAAACAATCTCCGGTATTTATATATGAAAAAAACAACAACCAAAATACCGGGTGCCAGGTTTCCATAATACCGGTATTGCAATCCCTACTGTTTATCCTTTAAGGTGTTAACTGTCAATTCTTGGTGGAAAAACATTATATTTTAAAAAATAAAATCGCGAAACCGGTCCTGATCATTATAAATATGTGGAAGTAGTACAAATGAATTGTGTTTTATTTTTTTAAAACGTTTATCTTCGGTATACATACATTAAATCGTATGTCTTAATACTTGAAGAGACTCTTGAGAATATTAGAAAAAGACATTTGGAAATACAAACATAAAAATACTCAATATCATTGCAAAGCTTCGATAAAATTTAATGATCTGAAGAGCTTATGATGAAATCAGTCTCAAGAATAATAAAATTCTATGATATTTTTATTATCTTCTGCAAACTTCTCAGAGTAAACTTTATTGTTTTTGAAATAAAATATTTTTTATTGCGAATTCTTATTTCATAACTCTGTAAATAATAATGTCATTATTCATATTGCTTACTTTAATGTCTACGATTTCATTTCATATATATTTCAATGGAAACTAATCAGGCACAAGGCACAAGTGTTTACGCTTGAAGTTAAAAATTATTTGATGTTTACCATCTTTACAGAGATAACAATACTGCTATAAGGAATGATTAATTTTTATTGTGGTTTATTCATTTCATTAGTTTCATGTGTATTATTAACTCGATTTCAAAATAACACAGTCTGGTAAAAACAATCAATCAATTATTATTTAATTGCGATTGTTTTACACACGGTTAAAAAAATCGAAAATTCTCATACATATTTTTACTGCCAGACAGCAACACTGAGTAACTAAATAGGTACATACAGTTTTCTTCTAAATTCAATTGTTATCAAAAGTCATGTAATATTTTAACTAATGGAAATATTAGTATGTAAAATTAAAACATACTAAAAAATTGAAAATAAGTTATTTCAATTAATGAAAGGCTAACTGATTTTTTACGCGGTTTTTTTTTGTATGTTGTCACATGAAAGTATCAAAAAATGAATTAAGCGAGTATAGAGTGCAGAGAGTAATCTTGTTTTTTTTTTAAATTTAAGTACGACAGCAGATCGCTCGATATTAGAAAATAATTAAGGTATTTCGGGAAGACTTCAATTGTAGTTTCAGTAGATGTCTCTTTATCATACAAAATTTAAAAAAGAATGATATTATTATTCTTCCTGAAAACAAACATAGCAAATTGATATAAATAATTGACACTTTCAACTGAGAACGTTTGATGGATTTGAGAAGTTGTTGGTGATAAAGCCTAAATAAACGTACACAATAATAATTGTGAATTGCAGAGTTAAAAACTGATTTTTAGTGTTGAATGATTGTCTCATATATATAAAATATTAATATTATTTTTTTGAGTAAATATAAGTGCAATTTTTACATGAAGTGAAATGAATTTATTTTATTTTATCAATGAAAAACATAGAACTCCATTTAAGTATTATTCGATTTATCGTCGATAAAAAAGTGTCAAATAAAATTGCCGCCGAAATCTCACCTGTCTGACCGGCCGTCTAATCTTTCGCGCAGAGTTAAGCACAATATATCGCCATGCACTCCGTCTCGCCCTCCCTAATACGGAATGATAATGAAGGGCAAGCGAAGTCGGGCGGGGGATGAGGCCGGCTAGACAGGCTGCAGACATCGGCTAGGGCGGGATATCGCTTGCAAGCCCAGACAGCTTCAGACTAGTCATTTGTCGCTTGAAACCAACTACGACAGTCTACTAACTAATAGACCAGAGAAGAAAACAGCTCGGGATCGCGGTCGTATTTTGAAAGACGTGTCCAACAAATTATGGAAATAAATTAACTACACAATTTATTGTCTAAAGGAACGGTAACCAAAAAGTGCATTTTTTGGCAGATTTAATGCAAAATAATGTTTCTTTTATTGTACATTTGAATAATATGATTTTTATAGACATTGTAACAATAAATTAGTATGATTACTTATAACATTTCAAAAACTGTCAATTGGCTGTCTAACATAGATTAAATAAGAGATAAAATAATTCATAGAAACATTTTTGACTTTGACCAACTTTGGCTTAAGGAACAATAAGAATTTTACATTGATTCAGTACCACAAAAGCCGATATCGTTGACATATCTATTATGTAACTATGACAACATAATATAGGAATTAAGTTTAATTGATAAATATACACTGATGTAGTATAATATATAGGTGTGCTCTTCTTGATATTTTATCTTAATTCCTCCAATTCACAAGTCAGATTTGGTATTGGTTTGAAATATGTGACTAATTATTTTTTTTTCAGTTTAATCTAACAAATTTGTAGCATTTTTTCTAGTCAGCATTTTGAATCAAATAGTGTTATAAAAAAAACTTATTTTATTTAGTAAATCAATGTATAAAATTTGTCTCCCAATCACATACAATTGAATAATTGAAAATAAAAAATAATACATGTGATGCTAATTATAAAAGTATTCCTATTTTAATATTTTTTATGGATTCAGCGGTAAATTTGTGTAGATTCATTATTAATACAAAATTTAAATTGTTAACTTAGTTACCAGCGTAACGCATTTCGCTTCTTTATGAAGCATCTTCAGACTAACTATATCGCAAGGTTATTTATTTCTTAGGTAAACAATGATTGTAATTCTTAAAGTTGTTTACTTTAGAAATAAATAACCTTGCGATGTAGTTAGTCTGAAGATATTTCTTAAAGAAGCGAAACGCGTTACGTTTAACAATTTTAACTCCTTATTTTGTGTGACAGATTTATGTTTTATTATGAGAATTTTAATTTTAATGAATTCGTGAACTTCGTCAGATGAAAGAGAATATATCGGTTTTTCAAAATTTTTAATCGTGTTTGTATATTGCCAATCGAATTCCAAACAAAACGACGAATCGTTGAAATTTAACATTAAATAATTGTATTAAAATACTTCAATATTCTTAAGGGCAAACGCACTGGCAAAATTAATAATGTTGAGTCACCTCTGCCATTTTTCTTCAACCTACCTCAACACCAAAGTCTAGCCGTATTTATAAATAAATATGCAAAACTGTGCATCGTTTATCTGAAAAGTATTATTTATTATACACTAGTATTGTGAAAAAATAATACGTACATTTGAAATGTCATAGATTATGAATTAAAATATCGAGCAAGCACATTCAAAACAGGTTTATATTATGCATCAAAAGAGATGTAAGTAAAATTTATTAAATCGAAAACGAATACCGATTGATATCAGTTTATTTATCTGGGGCTTTATGGTTGCAAATGAGAAATTGTTAGACAATACTTACATAGTTTAATTATTGTCTCAAAACAAAAATAATGTAATTTAGTAACTGTGGTTTTGTTTTTATTTTTGATCATCTATACTTACTGTTGATAACTAGAAGAATAAATCAATAGAAATCTAAATTAAACGCAAATCGAATTTGAAAGAACGATTCGGGAATATATACTTTACATATTTCAAACAAAGGGAAACATAATATTAACTGAACAGGTTCTATTCAAACAAGGGCTGACCAAAAAGATTGATTGGAAGCATAGGAATGTAATTAAATATATTTGACAGTTATGTTTTGTTAAACGTCGTGAATTACTATACGTAAAAGTTAATTAATGAAACGTAAGATTTCTACTTGAGTCGGTCGAGATCAAACGTGGCCTTCTAGAAGATCTTCAGAATTCTTTCTCAAAATACAACAAAGAAATATATTAATTCTGAAATTTTCGACACAGTTTTGCTGTGCAAAAAATGCCAACTTTAAAGTGTTGATAATGAAATCATTTTGCCATAACTTCAGCGTCTTCAAAATTTCGTTCATTTTCTTCAAACGTAAAAAAATCTTATATATGCTGTTTTTTATTTAAAATTGCCTCACTTTTATCGGTATGTCCTTTCAACCACTGCTTTTGCTTATTATTCTATGTATTTTATAAAAGGTTTTGCCTACCGCAGGCGTTTGCGATAAATCAAATAAAAAATAATGCTTATAATAACATTCATTCAGATTAATATCGCAAAACCTCATGGAATACCGTAATATCAAAAATCATTACACTATTTTTACGGCGTGGTTGGCATTTGTTTGAGTTTTTCACGTTTTGAAACATAATAAAAAGCATTTTCTTTTGCAAAGAGAATAAAATAAATCTTTATATTAATAAACGTTGTCCAGAACCAAAAGGTTAAATAATAAAAATTTATTTCATGGCAAATTGATACTCCAGTCCAAATTAATTACAAATTTATTTACTTACTATAACATTCCATCCTATACAATGTATTCGTTACGTTGGCTCTTATATTTAAAGTTTAAAAAAATGGGCATCTTAAGTACTTGGTTTTTCTTACGGCATAATAACTCTTAATAATGCATTTTTTTCATAATGCTCTGCATAGGCATTTCACATTAAAACGTAGCCCGCCGCGTGGAGATAAGCGTTAACTCTTTACATCTTGGCATGTAAATCCCGTTCTAAATGGTCCGCATGGAATACGCTTTACGTAATAATCGAGTTGTGTCTAGATTTGTAGCGTGAAATCGGGTTACGTGTTGCAGCCCCCTCCCCGAGTGTCTAGCCGTGCGCCCTCCAACCCGCCCGCAGGTCTAGTCGTCCATGATAGCCCTCCTCCGCAAAATCCGCCCTTCAGATGCATCAGGATATGTTTTGGGCGGTGGGGGTGAGACCGTCTGAGAGAAAACTTCTCGGTTAATTGTTTCGCGTTACGTACGCAAGAGCGAAATTGTTACACACTTGGGATTTTGATTGGAAAATTTTGAATGACGATATTTTGACTGCCACCCCTTTAACAACTTCTATTTTACAAAGAGGGTCAGATCTAATCTAGGACATATATCAATAGTATAGCTAAAAACAGCGAGGTATAATTAAATGGACTTGCGATTCGTTTTAGAAGTGATCAGCTAAGTACACTTACATACTTCTATTAATATACTTTTTGTATAGTGTTATTGGTCAAATGAATAATACATATCTGCTGGCCTCGCATCTGTGGTTTATCACCAAGAGCTTTGCCCTAGCGATCAGGTGGGTCCTAGCTAGAGTCCTAGCAAGGTCAATATAATTTATTTTTTTTCAATTTAAAATTTGTGATCTTGGACACGAGTGACTTTTAAAAATTCGAGTTCATCTCGTATGATTCTTAAATGATTAAAAACAAACTAATACTAAAATATGTTATTATAAATTGGCAATCACCGTGACTAAGTGGTAAAGCTCTGCCCACTGCCCCAGTGCTCAAATTCTTGACTGGACTTTGCATATATTGTAATATATTATTTATGACAGAATAAAATTTCATATAAAGAATAATTTGAAAGTACTATAATAAATGGTAAATATTTGTGTTTCATATTAAATACCTACTGCTGTCATTCAAGGTTTTAACTGTAAATAGCTAACATTAAATAGCATAAACACTATAACAGTGTTATCAAGTGAATTGAAGTTGACGTTTTTTCATGGGTCCTTTTTTCATTAACAATTTTTTGTGTACAAAGCAATAATATAGATGTACCAATTTAACTTGGCCACTAGTGAGGGTGCTACCGTCACGTTAGGGATATTGCCATACTCAACCAGAACTGAAATTTCAATAAATTCTAATACTGATATTTTAGCGACCCTTATTAAATGTAGACAAGATATTTATTTTGGCAATTGCAGAAATTTATTCTAAACTGACTTCTAGTTCCAAATTATGTTGGCCAAGTAATGTTGGTAATAATTTAGATCTATAGAGTGTCTTTATGAAACGAAAACTATGCTACAACTATTAATCGCTATGTATAATACATTTTAGACAGTCATATTTACACTTAGCACTGAAACAGAATAACTAATCGATAGAACAAATTTAAATTGCAACATGTAAGGTACTATTTTGTCATCTTTCCAGCTGAGGTAATCACCAATACACAATTTTTTTAGGAAATTGTGAAACTCATTGGCGACGGAAGCGGTGTAATATAATAATACTATTCACTCATCACTATTCATGTACTCAGTTCAGTTCAGGAAAATGGGTTAAATGTTTTGATGAAAATATGGTGTAATAAAAACAAAAATAAAGTAATGGGAGAGTAAAATCAATTTAGACCAACCTCTGTATTCAAAGTTATTGACAACTTCCGAGCAATGAAAAATTACAGTATTTTCAACCATACACTATTAGATTCCCTTCGTGATAGTTTTAGTAACTGTGGTTGTCCGCTCCCAAGTTATTTTGACGACAAAAGGTTGTTACTCAGTCGCTCAACCTCTCTTTTTCAAAGAGATATGGCTAGGAAAGGACCAGTGGTAAACTCATACCTCTCATTACGCCACGTTTTTAAAAACGGATGGGTGGGAGGGAATTTTAGATATCACAAACATATATCCCTTCGAAATCCATAAATCGATTGAAAAATCAATTTATGAAACTGTTCGTACTAAGATCCGTAACTGAAAAGAAAGCGATATTGACCACTGTCTGACAAATAATACGTAATAAATCCATGTTCAAAACAAAATCAACCAATCATATATTATATTGTACAAAAAAATTCTCAAAATCACAGTTTATGTTGAATTTCTTCCGTTTATTGTTAGATGTATTTTTACTTAAAACAGTAATAAATATATACCTAGTAATGTATCAGTGATCAAGAGACATAGTTATAGTAATGAAACGAAAACTGAGATTTCATTATTGATTAAATCGATATTTGCTTGATACAAGTCCATTGTGATAAGGAAAAAAATATCAATGAATGTCAAATGTGTGTTTTTTTCAAATAACAACTTAAACCGAAATTATTGAAAATGTAAGATATTAGAGTAAATTTGAATATTTAGATGATATCAAGTGTCTATTTATTCTATGTTGGTATATAAAATATGCGATGGCGTGAAGCTTAAATAGCTATCAACATCATAGAATTCTTAGAAACAAATATGTACTATTTTTGAACTATTGTTTGAATGTTTTACTCTTTTACTAATGTTTTATTATTTTGATCTAAGCACAAATAATAATTTTAGGGTCAAACAATGAATTTCATAACCAGCGAAGAAGATTCATTTAAAAATAAAATATTGTAATAGTTATATTTTACATTTACGTTTAATATTCAATGGCACGTTGACCTTATCATTTATTTTGCGAAAAGTAACTGAAAAAACTAAAGTCTGCCATTTTGATGGAACTGTCAAATATCCTTGCCATATTAGGTTTTACAATGTCGTCAAATATTTTGACTGTATACAACAAGAAAGTTGCGTCAGTCTTAGTTTACTTAAACAAAAACGACCGACTGCAATGTTACATGATTTGATTAGGTGCATGATGCAATCTTGTTGTATTGAAACTGTGAAAAAGTCTTCGGGTGCACCACTGTAGTGGCTGCATCAAGAACGGGTTAAGTTGGGTTTTCTCGGGCGGTGGTAGTTACTCTTCTAGCGTCTACCAGCAGCCACGGCTATCCGGGATGTCTGGAGGGCTAGGGGCGTGCATCCGAGGGCAGGGGCCGCGGAGTGCAGGGGAGCAAAACCAAGGGCGGGGTCACCTTCCACCGGTCTGCAGTCTAGACACCCGCGCTGAGCACATACAAGTACTACACTAAAGTCATACCAACATGATCAAAGCTACGACTCATCAACTTTTTATTATAACCCCCCGTGTAAGTTGATCAATTTTTCATGCTTTAATAGCGGATTTGTTCAGTAAGACTCAGTTCTGCATGATAACTGCAATCAATAAATTGACATATCAATATGCGTCTATAGACAACGTGAAAACATACGTCTTATAAGAGTCAAATATTTAAATTTATAAATTTAAATATTTGTATTTGATTCAACATACATAGGAACACATAAAAAAATATTTTATAACAGACGAACAGTTTATTTATTTTTATTAAGAAATCCTGAATAATTTTTATAATTGAGGATTTTATCAAATGATTATGACCGGTTTTGCTCATCGCCAGCATTTTAAGCTCGCGTGAATGCGTGTTCAGTAGAAAATACTCACGATGAGCCATACTGGTCCTAATAATTTGAGACATTTTATTTTATTTTTATAAATACAATACATTTCCACTAAGAATAATTATTGATAATGAATACCGTACCATACAAGTGACAGGTGAATAGTAAAACAATTTATGTTTTCCAATAAATTAAGTGTTTTAGACATATTTTTACTGTATCGTAAATATTCAGTTATATTAAATTCATTTGCAGTATAAAATGAGTGTTTCAATTAAAGTGTTTTAAAATATATTAATAGAAAAAAGAGCAATACTGACTAGTTTTTGAAGACTAGAACATCTTGGGATGCAAAATCCATTCATATTTCACGATTTTAGTATAATATATGTAGACTCCATTGTGATAAAAGTTGTTTCATCATTTGATACACAACACAACCTAATTCGATGCCGTTATAGCATAAAAAATGTTAAAAAGAAAAACTAAAAACAAATGATAATCGATTATGTGATTCAAAAGGGTTCTATTCGATTGATGCGCCATCAATTATGATTTTATTGAAATAAACAATTTGACGACAGAATTCGACAGCTTAATATTTGTTTTCATTTTTTTAAATCAAATAGTGTCTCATTTCATGTAATGTCTACTCCTATGAAACAGTACAACTATTATACTATAATTATTGTGATAAGAGTAGATCTAGAGTTTAGATTGTCTAGATTCTAGACAATAGTTATATTTAGAAATTTATTTGTCATGAAATACTCAAAAAATAGTTTGTATAAACAAACTGATATACATCAGCATTCGTTTCTTTTTTACTTTTAACATACATATGAGTCAAATATATATTAAAATCATAAACAAATTTAATAACATAGCCATTATAGATGTAACAAATTAACTTGGCCGCTAGTGAGAGTGCCACCGTCGCGTTAGGAATGTTGCCTTGCTTAACCAGAACTGATATTACAATAAATTCCAAAACTGATATTTTAGCGACATAAAATTGTTTATTTTTATAAATATTCTATTTTCAATAAAAATCCATTCACTTTATTGTAATTTTTTAAAACACACTGTCAAATCTATTGTATATAATCATCGATCGATTGCTTTATGTAAACTAACGCCAATAGTTTTCTACTAAAACCAAAGCTCTCGTCTCGTGAGGTATAACACATGGTTCATTTGGCCTGTATATTGTGTTACTGGATAAAGAGAAGCGAGCTCTGTCTTCTTTGTGGTGACTCTAATGCATTTATTTATGCTGTCTGGGGATGCTGCAAGTCCTCGGAATAGTAGAAACTCTTTTTATTACCAGCCAACTTAACCAATGAAGATAAAGTTGGTTAGTATGGCTGTCTTATTGAGAACGAATGCATTATTAAAGTTTAATATGAACATCATCAGCTGTAGCTCTCAGCTAATATGATAAGCATACATGTTCCAAAACGCAGGATTCAACAAAAAAAATTAGAAAAAATGAATCGAGTTTTGAAAAAAGGGATTTAAAATTTATCGAAAATTTAAGGGTTCACACACGTAAAATATGTTCATATTGATAGTGTCACAAGTTTTTAACCATTTCCGTACCCATTGTAAAGATTATGAACTCCTAATGGAGTATATTTACATAATTATTTCTACGAGAGCTGATTTTTATTCAGTCGCTCATCCTACCTTTCTTGGAGAGAGAAAGGCGATAAAAATTGGACTAGACTAGGACTAGTAGATAGTTAATCGTTCTCACTGGGTATATCATATGATGGGTGAAAGAGGCTATATACATCACTGTTGTCCATGTTTTTTGGATTAATCCATCAACCGTCTTAATAAACAAAATTGTTCGTAAGGGGTTTGAAACTATTGGACACCGCCACCGGAAAGCTCTTGGCAACGGATTAGAATTTTACTACACTCAATATTTCAAAACCGACCCAACCGCGGATTTTATCTCAAAACTTTTCATCAATGTAGTTAGAGAATGCAATACTAAACGATTATATCAATACCAATATTCTATATTAAGAGGAATTAGAAGGTTATTCTGACATTTCGCGAAAATCGTTAATCGTTTGAAGTCACCTAAAAAATATGAAACGTCGAAATATTTTTTTTTTAATAAATGTACTCTTAAAATATTTGTTTACACTATTACACTTTTATTTTAATGGAAATAGTAAAGTTTTCAAGTCTGTTCAACAAAAAAATCTCAAAAAATAATAAGAGTAATAAATCGTAATCATTTTTCGGGGATATGTTTCTATTTGTGTACCGACAAATGGTCTAAAGACAAAATGTGCACGACCAAAGCAACTTTAAGTTACAAGCAATGCTATAAGAAACTTTGCAATTTACGAGTAGTCCTAGGAGTCCCAGTCTCTACGAACAAATTGTGTGGCGGTTGTACGAAGATCGTCTCTCAACTCCGTTTTTCGTCGAATGTTACATATATTTGAAAAGATTTCTTGTGAGTTTATTCAGTGTTTCTTTACTATAATCATTACATAATTTACGATTCATCGAAAACCAATATATATCCATGTTAAGTAATAATTAAATCGTCCCAATAAATTATATCGTACAGTCGTCATAATATTTGTAGTGAATGGAACGAGATGCGATGTGTGGCAGGGTAGATTTATTAGAATCGTAGTTTATCGCAAAATACACACTTTGAATTGTCGATTAATAACAATCATTGATTACGACTAGGCTTTATAATTATACTCTTTCAAAGTAGGAAAACAACTTTATTCCTAATATGAAATTAAAATTGATAACTTAATTATTTCATTGGCTGTGTAACTAGATGTAACGCGTTACGTTTCTTTACGAAGTATCTTCAGACTAACTATATCGACTACATCACCATTACATAACTAACTATATCACATCCAAACACTAGTAGTTAATTTTACAATTAGTACTATCATTTTTTGGGTCTTACCCCCTTCCCCACGTCCAGTAGAAGGAAACAAACCCACTCTACTCTTCATTTTTAATTAAGATGCTTCTTAAAGAAACGAAACGCGTCACATTTAGTAACACAGTCAGTGTAATAACTAAGTTATCAACCTTAATTTAATATTAAAACACCAAAGTTTCCGCCGAATCCATTTAAATTATCTTTATTCCTATTAACATTAAAGATACTAAATTTAATTTTCCACTATTCCACATCATTAAAATGTCCTAGAATTCATCGTAATCAGTTCATAATATCGATTTCATGACTTCGCAGTAAATATAACGGACCATTCGTCTGCAAAGACACCGGCCCATGGGCCGCATGGCTTGTAATTATAAGGGGCTTTGGCACGACAAAATATCTACGCGATAAATGACGAAAGTACTGACGAAATTTTTACTATTAAAATTTTCTGATAGTGTTTATAATGTCCGGGAAAATTGAAATCCTGAAATATGTAAATTTAAGACAAATGTAAAATTACGTCGTCTCTAAATTACATTTTTACAAACTTTCTTTAGGAAAGAGGTAAAATACAAAAAAAAAATTACGTCGTCTCCGGGTCACAGATGACTTGTGATAAAAAAATGCTAAGTATTCGTTTTGAAAATATCCCCTAAAAAGTTTTAACATTAGAAGACGTGTTTTGGCTTAGCAATTTCGAAGAAGTGTACTCTCATGGATAAAAACTAATTTGTCAAGACATTGTCGCACAAGTTTTGCAGGTTGTGTGTGTAAAAAATATTAAATAGTTTTTTTGATATATTTTCACCTAAAAACATTTCGTACTTTATAAATGCCACTGTGGATTAGCGACATAAAATATGATACTTTCACAGTATATTTAAGAGATTACAATAATTATAAAAAAAATTAAATAATTTTGACATTTTGTAATTGTTAAGTCCTAATTTTATGTTTACCTTGTAGAAAATAATTAAAATGAGTATTTTATAGCTTCCAAGATAAGAATCCATCTAGTCAACTGCTCCTATAGGCTGATCATACTCTTTAATAATTAATGGATTTAGCATTTATATGGTAGAAATTTATTACAAGAAAGTAAACAATAGCAAAATACTTCAATAAAATTATACAATTATTTAATAGCTATTTCTATATCACGCTATCATCAGAATGATAGCTGTAGATGTAACGAAATAGATTTACCGCGTGCTCTCAAAGCTAAGTATCATTAAAATTTGGATTATTGAGATTTTGTACACTTCCATGTGTCTCAAATCTCAATAATCCAAATTTGATATTGAAATTCCGTCAAGCACCCTCAGTCGATGTCTTAAATTATATCAGTAAAATACTTTATTTCTGACATATTTTCACATAGAAATGACAGAAATCAAAATTTATATTGTTAGTATTTGTACATTTTTTCGATACCTCAAATGCATGGTGTACTACCAAAAGTACAAATAAACATTTCAACTTTTAGTTAAGTCGAAATTATTTCAACAACTATATTACTACAAATTATCAATCAACAAACAATAATCAATCGAGTAATATTTATTTCAGTACGAAAATCTTATATTTTTAAATTAAAAATGAATTTGAACATGTCCTAAAATCAAGAATTTCAAAAACTCCGAAATGCTTTGTTTGATTGCAAATTAAAGTCAACAGCCGCATGTCACCACAATATCTGATGAAAAAAATGAAATATTGATATGTATTATACTATTAAACACGAAAATAAATTGTAAAATCTATTTCAGTTTTGCAAAAAAAAAAATTTGTACTTTTCGTAGTCTTGTATGCATTTAAAGGTTAAAACCAGATCAAATACGTTCTTAAAAATAAGAATACGTTCTTCATCATGTTTTGCGGGGCCAGAGTCCCACATTAAAAACTTCTCTGTCCGATTTGTGTTGCCCGTGTTTTAAAATTCAATGGGAATATTTATTTCATTTCTTGTTGGTGGTAGTGGAAGTGAAATCTGGACCCTGTTTAGATGTTAATATTATTACGTATAGCTAATATTAGAATACAACATTTCAACAGTATAACCAGATTTTCTTTGAACAGGTAAAAATTACTTGGTTAAAACCAATTCTTGTTTGACGAATTGTATATGATATATTGTGCGCGCTAAAAGTTATGCAAATGGTCGCTCAGTATTATTATTTAAATACTTGGGAATCTAACTCAAATAACCAAATTACACCCATAGACTAAAACCCTAGAAGCTTTACCTAAGAGAGAAGACTTCAAGAAAGATAAACTGTAGACGAGTCAATAAGAATAACTTGAATTCTGTAGATGTAGTTTATTTACAATTAACTTCCCATTATTTTTTTAAACTTTTATATAACTACATATCTGTCATATTTCATATTAAAATTATTCGTTGTCAGTTGCTTTTCCAATACAAATCTTACAAACTTTACATTGAAAAACACTTAATTTTAAAAGTTTATATAACCAATACAAATACAAGAATTTTTGCCTCTTTCCTAGTACAAACATTTTTCTTCATTTTCTAGCCTCACATACACTATTACTGAAATATTTAATGGTAAGATAATGGGTATAAGGAAATACATATATATATGTTTATGATAGTCGATTTTTAGATAATCTTCTAAGTCGTGATTTCAGAGCAATGTCATAGTAATCAAAGCATCAATATAATGTTCAAAAACCAATTAAAAAAAAACATTGCAACATGATTTAAAGCAATACACTACTGAAAACATTTCATTGTTTTAGAGCAAACATCACTTCGTTACCTGACTAATAATGAGTATATAAAGCTTTAATTAGAACTGACAACAATAGTTTTTTTGAAAAGGTTTTATCGGATATTTCAATTTTATCAAAGAAAATGTTCTGATTTTTGAGATATTTATTAATAGTATATATTATTATCATGACTTGCTGAACCATATAAGTTAACAATAATATTATAATACAACAGAATAATAATACATATATACTTTGAAAGTTTGAACGAATAATTTTCGTTAATGACCACATCGATAGAACAATATAAGCAAAGGGTAAAACACACCAACCATCGAGCGAAGAATGTTTGCCATGACGTGAAAACCTTTTCAAAAAAACTGTGATTGTATGTTTTGTTTCTGTGAGATGATAATAAGCAGTTATGTCGATTCATAGAACCGTATAAAACAAATTTATGAAAAAAAAATGTGTGGATAGAATTCCGGAATACTGCTAACTCCCTGATTGAACAATATATTTCTCTGAAATCAACGTATGTGGTAGAATGTGGCTAATACAACATTTTCCAATCAAAAGGTCATTTTAGGCCAAAATGACAGTGAGAACATTTTCAAAGTAAGTTGACGACTTAAAATAGTTTTCATTAAATTAATGAAATTAATAATTAAGTGAAGTTTATTAATAAGTTATTAAAAAAAATTACAGATGATGACGTACAAATGATATAATTCGTATTGAAAGCTAAATATTAAAACGTTTGATTCAAAACTAGAAATCGTTCGTTTCCTATATTACAATGCTGATAACATATTGCGTTTAATTTCAATTGAAAAACAACCAATGCTCGGCGACAGTCATAAATAAAACGCAGTCATTTAAAACGAAATTGAAATTACCTCACCCCCTGTTACATAATAGCGGTTAATATTTCGACGAAAGCCCACCGAGCGGGCGCCGGAAGTTCCCCGTAATCAAATATTGCACCGTGGATGCATTTCCGGATCGCGCCGCCCGGATGCAACAAACGGAAGTAACGTCACAACTGCCCTGGCGCTTTTTAAACCGTTTATGTCTGTCTAGACTGGTGCCTCTCAAATAAGGGGCTGCAAACTTGCCTACACACGATAGGGGTGCCGTGAATAGATCTCGACATACAAAATAAACAAACAGAAATGAATTATAAGCTGACACTATGTATAAGAAAAGTCATTCATTTATTTTGTCGGCTGTCGTTGTTTTAGGCACCGTTTCACATTCTAAAAACGATGAACTTTATATAACGAATAGTATTTTTGTTAATAAATAATTATTTATTTACTCCAATAATAAATTATTGCAAATCGCAAACAGTCATCCTCATATTATGATGACTATTTATTTGAAAATCATCTATAAATTAAACTCTACCGTATAAACAAAAACATGGATGCAACTATTTGACTATGTATATCGAGAATCGTGTTAATCAAGTGTGAGGTGAACATTAATATTTTCATAGATCGCATACAAAAGAAATATTTGTGAAAATCGAAACATCTACCATGAAGAGGACTCGGATCTATATAATATGCATTACAGTTACCAACACCTGATATTGGTCATTCTCATAACCGAATGTCAATGCTCTTGGGCTTTCGTCTACTCAGACATGTTCAAATTCCAAACTGAAAACTTTTTTGTTCGATTTATAGACCAGTAACCAAAAACGAGTGGATATATGTGATATATTCTTCCCTCCCCACGCATATTCTATCCGATTTTGGAAAACGGGGCATAATGAGAGCAATACGCTAACTAAGAGTAATTTACTAGCCTTATCTTTCTTTCCTTAGTCTCTTTGAAGAAAGAAGTTGAGCGACTGACTTACATCAAGTTCTCGGTTAAAAATGTCCGTAAACATAATTCATAAACAGGGGACCATATACTTCATATCGTCGCTTCCACGGCAAAAGAATTTATCAGAAAAATATGTCAAATTAAGTTTTGAATGCCATTGTATGAAAAACAATATTCTACATCACCTGGTAAAAACATGTAAAAAACCAATTGTAAGGCTCTAATTTGAATATTTCAACACACGTATTAGTTTTTCTCTTTCCATTATCTTCTATTCCAGGAATTCTAGAGTTTTCTAAAGTGATGGTAAAATAAGTAATGACTTCTTGCCCTTGTTTCATGAAAACTCGTAACATAAATATTTATTAAAAACAAAAATATAGCATTTTCTATGGATTCGGCGGTAACTTTGTGGAAGTTCATTTTTAATATAAAATTAAATTAAAAATAAACCAAGTGGAATAACTAAGTTATCAATTTTTAATTTAATTTTATATTAAAAATATAACATCTTGTTTTTTTAAGCTACATGAAATTTTTTGCTTCTTCTGGACAATGGCAAATATTCTGATAAGTGGTTTTGCGGTGAAAGCCACGATGTAAGTAACGAGTACATATAAAATATTGGTGATGATAAACTGTAAAATCTCATTCAAATTAACGACCGCCACGACCAGCCATTCGGCTTAAAATCGCCATGATGAGGCTCCATATTTTTTGGCCTTAGTTTGACAGTAGCGGAAAGGCTTAAGGCGGGCAGTTGATAATCCGCCCACTGGGCTTTCATTTCCTGTGACGGGTAGTACACCATTCCGCCCAGCCCGTCCACACCGCCCACCCAGCCGCCCTGACAACCAGTCATTTAGTTATTTACCAAACACTCCCGGTGCAAATCAGCACACCCTTTCGTTTATAAAGTACAGTGCCGAATTATTGATAATATATCGGCTATCGCAGTTCAGTCATTTTTTTATTGATTTTCTCAACAACAATAACGAAGTAAATAAAAATGTTTCATATTAATGAATAAGATTGTTTTATTTAATTTATCTTATTGTCATTAGTGATGGAAATACATTAAAGAGAAATAACGAAAATGTATTCTCTACGCAGTTAACTAATAAAGTAAATAATTAAAAAAAACTCTTTTAAACCAAATACGTTTTTCTAAAATACTGAAATTATTTTTAATAAATATTACCTATTAACATTTTTTTCTCTTTATGTAGCTATTGATTTACACGAAATGTATTTTATTATAAATGAAAATGTACATTCATTATTATGTTATACCTTATTTATGTAAGAAATAACCCGTGAATATTTTTAGCTTTATCTACTGATAAACCCGGTTCCATTTTTATAATATGATACACTCCAGTGTCCAGCATGCAAAAATTGCAGTGTAAAAAGATGTAAAAACATAAATAATGCGCATTTATGCTTAAAAATATGTTCATAAGCTACATTATAAATGACATTACATAATGAACTTACATTACGGCTTCAATCTTAATTCCAAAAAATATTCTATTTAGCTTTCAGCTTTCTTGCAATAATAAAGTTATTTTTAATTGCCGTTTTCAGGCAAAGAAATTAGAAAAATGAAAGCAACTGTTCCGTTTTCTCACATGCAAAAAATAATCAATTATAGGGAACTAATTAATAGGAGTAGCAACACAGACAACACTAAAAGGAAGCATAGACACAGTGCTAGCTTACGACTTGCGATAGAAATATACGCCAATACTCTGTCACACATGATCGAACGAACGAGTTCGTATATACTTGGTTAGCTACCGCTCCAACTTTAAGGTCATTCCCTATTTTCAAGTTAGGAACACGATTTATAAATAAACATATATGTATTATATATGCACGTCAGATGATAATGCTCCCGGACCAAGCAAAACCGATCATGATTTTTCTATTATAATATATGAAACCTTTTAATAAATACGTTATGGTATAATTTTATTTCTACCTCACTTATTTAATCTCATGTTAACTTAAAAATGTTTGATTAAAAGTTTAATAAAACACTCAGAAAGTAAATAAAGCTAGATGCTTTGGTTTATTTCAGTCACACAAAGTGTGTAATAAAATCAATTTTAAACGGTAAATGAATTTACACAAAGGAACTGCTGAATCCATTGAAAACAAAAGGTATTCGAAGATTAAAATATGAAAACTTATTTATCCAAGAATTAAGATTAAGCGATATAAAACACATTTCGTTATTATTGTTGGTAACAAATATCCTTAATACGGCTCTCTTAATGATGATGTGAATAAATTATATCAAACAACCTTGTCACTGTCGATTAGAAACTTGACTTGAAGAATGCACAAAGCACATTGAGGGTGTGTTTGCACAACCCAACGGATAATGGATATACATCGAGAGACTATAGTAATAAAAACACATTTTTCTTCTATTTTAATACCTTATGTCCTAATTTGCGCATTTTTAAACTGTGTCTTTATTGGAACATAATAAAGTCAGGTTCATTGAAAGTCGAAATAGTCGTGTTTTAAGTTTTTTTAACCATGTACGTTTCTAATGTGAAGCATATGGACTCGTAATGGAGCAAATATCAATATAAGTTTTTCTATGAGAACTGTTTGTTATTCAGCTGATCAAACTCTCTTTTATCGGAGCGAGTAAGGATTTGTGGTTAGCTAATCAATCCCGCTACGCCCCCTTTACGAAAAAAATGGCAACGATTGGATTATATGACAATTTTGTTACATCAGCATGCTTTCGATTTATTCAAAAATATTATATGTATATGAGGACATACAAAACGATCAATTTTAAATTAATTTAATATCTATAACATTATTTCGTCCCACTATTTTGCCTATTTCGTCATTGTCTCCGTACTATTTTGTCACGTCACAGTGACGGGGAGCCGTTTCATACCAGAAAGCCTCATTTGTTTATCTATAATCTAATAAGACCGCAATCGTTAAATTTCTTTTAGATATAGAATACACACCGTATAACTTTGCATATATTATCTATTTTTTACTAAATATATATGGATATATCTATACAAGTGAATATCATTTGATGTAGTTTTATGCGATGTAATAATAAAAACAGCATAAATAATAATATTTTTTTTACATATATGTACATCAGGCGCGTGCCGTGCCGTGCCGTTCTCTATTTCTTGCTCAATCACATGTAAAGTGAAGTGGTGCGAGTGAGATACAAACGCATGCGGGCGCATACTCTTATATCCTACTTATTCATGTACAAGTGATGTTGTGCGATAGAGTTAGAGATAACTCCATTGCACGCCGTTGATGTACATATATCAATGTATTGCACTTACTGTTTTATTATCATATTAATGTTTTTATCTGAACATGACAAATGTTCAATAATTATTTGCATCAACTCCCTTTATACCAACGTTCTTCACGTCACGATTTCGGTTGATCAGAGATGGAAAATATTACTATCATTCTATTTCCACAGCGTAGTACTGTAGATACGCTACTTAAAAATGTGTTTACAAAATACATTTATAGATAAAAACGATGAAACGAATAATTTGAATTTGATCAAAATACCGCACGTTCTCAAAAATAGCATAAAATTACATTGTATATTAGGTATAAAGTATTGAAATATTTATTACAGTATTTTCCATTACCTCGTGCTATCAATAGTCATTTATTATAGCTATATTCTCTTTTACTTGATTCTCATCTTCTGTGAAAAAAGCTCATTTGTTACAAAGGTCTAATGAAATTTCCTATAAAACGCGAGGCAGAAATATCCTTAAATCCTCTATTGTGTGGTTGGCTGTCTATGATACTATTATGGTGTCGTATTTTATGAAAATCCTCACAAAAGAGTGTTAATAATGGAAGCTGCCATCGCCTAGATGTAGAAATTAATACTGTGAGTTCAATGTTCAATGCTTGCGTAAATATAAACAATGTTCCCATTGTGTTATTTTCCGAAATAATTTTGGATTAATTACTATAATGTATATTAGAAATAATATAATAATGTTAACAAATTGGATCAAATAACGTTGTTAATTAAAGAAAAAAACACAACAGTATTATATTAAACAAACATATACGTGTTTACATTTTATTTCCTTTTATTCACAAGTATCAACAAATCTTTGATTGGTGATGTAGTAAAAATGTCTTTCGGCAATCTTTTTCACGATGTACAACATTTTTAAACTATTTAATAAGTTACAAAAGCTTCTCAAAATGGTAAATCATGACGATAGATCGCATACAAATTAATGAATTACAAAAAATCGATTGGTGGCAAATGCTTCAAATTAACGTACGTGTTATGTACGTCGACGTATGGTGGTAGGTTGGAGGTCTTCAAAACAGGATTAATTGATAGCTGGATGTTTTGCTATCTATTAAGAATTATAGTTGGCAGATTTTACTTCTTAATTAAATTTCGGTAATTAGGTCAGGCTAATTACCAATTAGGACTTCTTTCAGTAGAGCAGGTGATGAGTGAAATTATAGTACTTGTGATTTATTAAACAGTTTTATTCCATTGAGAATAATGTTTATTACAGAGACAATATTTTGTATGTTATTCGGTAGGATGATACAAAATAAGTGATAGGGAAAACACATTGTATGATCTTATATTATACATATCTTAATGGGTTTGTTACCCTACGATTTTGATCTATATGACCTGACGCAACAGTTGCATTTAGGTATTTAGTTGATAAGCTATCAACGGCTTGCTTCTTAGATAAGATGTACTTTTGTAAAATGGAAATATATGGTAAACTATTAAAAGGTTAAAGTTAACTCATTTAGGTGATAAAGTGAGAATGAATCTAATACAGGATGGTTCGACATTTAACAGTACGAATCACAGCAGTAAGCAAACATTCATTCAGATACTCAAAATAAAGGAACAAATGTGGACAGTACAGTAAACTACTTAATTATTCAGACTAACGATGCGATTGAGGAAATGGATTAAATAAAAACACGAATATTCTGAAATATTCTTTTCACAGCAATAGATCATTTATTATTTAGCACTCTTGTCATGTTATTTTGATGATTGTTAAATACTCATTAATTAAAAAATTGTGATCTTCATGAGGATTTTATCATATCCTAATTCTGGTTGGTCGATTTATTAAAATGAATTGTCGATATTGTGAATACCGTTGTGTGAATTATGTTATTATTGATAAGCTCGACTCCACAAGCTTCCGAGTCTACTTCCTCGTCTATCTGACACAAGGAATGAAGTCTGCCACTATTTTATATCAGTATTTCACGATCGAACTAGTGATATTAGCTGTATTTAGGATCACATACCTGTTGAAAATGAATATTGAATTCTTCCACGGAAAACACTCAGCCGATGATCGAGGAATTCACTGTTTGTTTAAGACGTATTTCGCTTTCTGTACATATCGGCCAGAAAATCTGTGGAAGCTGGTGGCTTTATACAGATGTTTGTCAAAAGAAGCAAAGTAGGCAAAGAGCGTCCGCGTACGGAAACCAATTGGAGGAGCTTATAGGAGGAGGTGAATACTTTATCCAGAAAGGAACAGTGGCCGTGATGGGTGGAAAGTCTTGGTGGTTAAAAAAAAATACATTTGACATTAGCAATAAGATATCGTCATGAAGAACGACCAAGAAAAACAAATATTTATGTTATTGCAAAGCAAAAAATAAAGAAACATGAGTTTAATATGATAAATAATCTTTAAAATTAATAATCTCACCGTACCAACTAAGTCGTATAGATACGGCGTATAAATATTACATCTGATCAAATCTCTTTGCTCGCAAACAGATACTATCAATTCTTTTAGAAAACTGTTCATTAGACGATGTATTAACTCGTTGAATTCAATTTTTAAATGATTATTAAAGAGCATCGCGCAAGATATCTTTATTGGTAAATTATTTCTAAGCGATATCACTTTTATAAAAGTGGCAATACTTAGGTTTAAAAGAATCGCCCGAAGATTATTTTTAATGTTGTCGCATTATTTTGCAAAGAACACAGCGATAAGGCACGACGCAAACGAAACGGGTTTACTCAGTGATATATAAGAATACATTTATCTTCTGTGTTTCTAAATGGTTGGGAAAGAGAACCGAGATATTTTCTGTTCGCTTTCAAATGACAAATTGATAAGTTGTACACCATCAGAAATGGTGAAGCTCCGTACGCCGCTCGTTTTATAAAAAGCTTCTCGCCGATAAAAGCTTGCACTCAGGATCCGATTTAAAAGTCTACGAACTTGAATAAGAAAGCTCGTGAAAAGCATTTAAAGGCAATGTTTAATTTGTGTTATAAACAAATAGAATAACATCCCATAGTCTTGCGTCCGTGGCGCAGTTGATTTCGTCGCTGGCTACGGTTACGGATATCTCGGGTTCAATTCCCGGTGCGGACGGTTTTCATAGATTGAT
Organism: Himalopsyche phryganea; assembly: GCA_022494535.1. NCBI lineage: Eukaryota > Metazoa > Arthropoda > Insecta > Trichoptera > Rhyacophilidae > Himalopsyche > Himalopsyche phryganea. The sequence goes on along the minus strand of JAGVSL010000087.1, from coordinate 2,942,859 downwards.
CTTTCAATCGATTTATGGATTTCTGTTCGTAGTCTGAATCCTCCCTCCCACCAATCCCATCCTCACGGGGCGTAACGAGAGCGATTAGCTAGCCACTAGTCCTTTCATAGCCCTATCCTTCTATCCCTACTCTCTTCTAAAAAAAAAAGAAGAAAGAAAAGAGAGGTTGAGCAACTGAGTGACAAGCAGTTCTCGTAGAAAAAATTCTGTCAAGATACTTCCATTAGGAGACCATATGCTCCACATTGGGAGCGGACATGGAAAAAAAAAGTCTTGTAATATTTGGCGGAATATATTTTTTATTACATATTATATTAAATAATTTATACTAATTTTATATAATTAATACTAAACTCCTTTTTTACAATCTCATTCTGTGTTACTTTACAGCCTTTACTTTGTCAATCGGTAACTTAATAACTAACCTTAAGCATTATCTTGCTATATGATTGATAATATGTCGTCAATTGCAAAACTATAACTGTATGGTGGGTATTTTTTCTTTTTCCGTATTTTCGAAGATGATAGATATATTAATGAGTTTTAATATTGAATAATTTTAAACCAATCAAGCGTCTGAATTAAAGGTCTTTTAACTTTTAATGTGTAAACTGTCAATTTTCGAAGGAAAGGAATGTTTAAAAAAATTGGATATAACCTAAATCATATTGTGTTAAAAAATAAAGATTTTTTTACAGTATTTTTGGAGTTTTGGAGAGAATGTTTTAATCTGTAATCTGTATTGACCGATAAATAGTCCGCATTCAAGATATAATGCTTAGTTACACGGTAATTCAAATGATAATAACCTGTAATGGTGCAGCTAATGGCTTGAGGGGACATAAAATTGTTGTTTTGTGAGTTCAAGAATGGATTTTAATCATACATTTTTAAAGCAATTTTTAAAATGGCATTTTAGTTTTTTGTATGTTAGCCGACGATATACCAATGAAAATGGTCACAATTTTCGATAAAAGCAGTATATTTACAAAAGTATTAGTTGCAGAAAATATAAATCTTATTAAACGTAAAACTTTTGGCTTTTTTAAATTATTCTAAATCCTTACCATGATAGATTTATAAGTTTCTTTCCCTCTACACCAAATGGTTCTACGAAGCGTAGGCGTAGACCAACATCTAGTTAACGTAGGCAGAAACTTCTCGTTGTATACATTACTTAGTTCGCAATATTTGGATAAAGCAAATACAGACAATTTAATTACATAATATTACTTTATCGAACTCATTCTACGATCCAAAACTTTGTCGAGAACGATTATATGAATAAATTCCATAGGATTTGGTTCAGACGTACCGTCGTACATCAAGATCCTTTGAGCCCCTTTTTGGTAATGTAATGATTAACCAAGACTTTTGTTAGACAACTTGATGAATGAAGTATTGTTTTTTTCTTTTTACAACTAGTAGACTACAATATACTTGCGGTGCAAATACATAACAATATAATTCAGATCGAGCACTATAAGTTGTCCCGAGTGCAAGTGTCATGGAAGTAATGTTTTCAATTAACTTTAAATATTATTGCCGTCACGTTTATAATTAAAATAATTTTCAATTACTTTTTGGCACTTACCGTCCTTACAGAATTATTGGACTTTTAGAATAACCTACCGCATTCCCACGAATTGTTTTTGATACATTTGACATTGCCTATCGTATTTATTTCCACAATATTACTAACAAAAACTAATTTCATTCGTGAGCTTACGTTTGACAGTTACAAGCCTAATATTGATTATATTAGTTCCAACTTCTACCGGCAACCAAGTTATAATAGAAAATCAATAATTCTCGATAGAATGACAATATACAGGAGCTTCTAAGTCACACTCCGGTTTGATTAAGTTAGTTATGAATTGAAATTTTAAATTTGCTTAAAATTGTTTTGAAGTTAAAAGTGTAATATTATACAATTAGATGTGCTTCCAATTTCCATAATATAAAGAAACCATCTTTCGACTGCATTGTTCAACACTATACGCAATACTTTGGGGTTCTGAACGTGCTCATGCAGGACTGAGAGACATTATCAACAAACCTAGAGATATACCACAGGTTAAAGCTACCAGATCATTGCAGTGTTGCTTTAAATAGAAATGATTTGTAGGTTAAGGCTTTTATATCAGTGACCGTCATCCTCAGCTACAAGGATGAAGATACGAATAAATAAGATATATCAAAACAGTAAATAAAATTATCTCTTAAGGAAAACATTATAATTTATATATAATCATTTTATAGACTTTATCAATACAGAAAGAATAATTGTTTCAGTCATTATCAAAACAGAAAGCTATGAAAAATCTTACGAGTATCATTATTCAAATTGTACTAATCACTTTTTAAAGTGTGAACTGTCAATTTTGATGTAAAGGCATTATACTTAAATTATAAAAGTGCGGAAATAGTTCAAAATAAAATGTGTTTTATTTAAAAAAAAAATACTGATTGGTCTTTTCTTTAATTTATTATATTTTAATTCCTTATGTTGCAAGTAGTAAAGAATAAGTGACATTTCATTACAGCGTTGTGAAACTATCGATTTCAAAGTGTGAGTATTTATATTGAGTGAAAACTATTTTGTCTATGTGATAATATTTTTTCGTAAGTGCAACATATTTCTTCAATGTTTAAATATATTTTATTATGTGGCATCACTTTATTTTTAGTGAAATAATTTGTTTTTTGTGGAATGTATTTGTTATAAGTGAAAACTATCTTTACGAAAGTGAATATCGTCTAAACAAAAGTGTATTTAATTGTAAGCCCTTTATAAATGCTACGTTCGGTAGAAGTTGGTACCGAGAGAAAATGATAAATTACATGCTTATAATTTAAGATATCGACTGAGGGTGCTTGATGGAATTTCAATATCAATTTTCAATTGTTGAGATTTTGTATATTTCCATGTATTTCGTCACTAACGACCTGGGATTCACCTTTCGGCCACTTCAGGCATTCCGAGCACACGAATAAGTCAGTTCGAGTTCATTCGTGGGCTTGAATACCTGAAGATGCCGGAAGGCGAATTTCGGGTCGATAGTCACAAAATACATGGAAATGTACAAAATTTCAACAATTCAAATGTGATATACATATTACAAACTATATTTATTTATCCTACTATTTTGATCCCTGGTATTTTCATCTTAAAACTTTTGGTAAATTTTCATTTTTCAAGCATTTCTAAATGCAATTATGTTATGACGTACCCTATCTGTTTGTTTATATATAGTTTCGTGTTTGACTCTCGCTACGCCAGTGACTTTGAAAGTGTATTTTACGCTTTTCGAGTACAATTAATTGTTTGACTGTGGTTGGTGATGTGCGTAAAACATACTGTGGATTCTCATGTTTACCACCAACACTCAGAGCAAACAATTATATACCTACAATCAAACATAGTTATCACAAGGACCGAATGCGCATCGATTTCAATTCAAATATATTCCCATTAAATTGTTTATGTTTATAGTTCTGTTAGCGATACAATACGGATTTAAACTACAAACTTTGGTTTTGGTAAAATTTTTTATCAACTTCTTTTTTAAATAGAAGACCAAGTTTATATGGATGAAATAATATAACAGCTGCCGTATCAGACTGGAGAATCAACACAGAAGAGCATGTGGTCCCCAAACTCGGTTCTGCGCTCTGAGCATGATGATCACTGCCCGATGATTAACTGCATCGTTTGGAAAGACTTTGGAGGACCTACGATCTTCAAGACTGGATCTGCGGAATACATCCGGCTTTTCATATATATGTTATTTTATACCTGTATGTCCTGCTAAGAAAATAAATGTAGTCTTGAGTCCAGTGGTGTAGTGGGGTAAAGAGTGGGCCGGGTCGCCGCCTTGGTACTTCTTTTCAAGCCAGGGCACCGCTTTGCCACTGATGAAATATTGTGGGTATAACTTTGTAGTTTTGCATCAAAACTTGTGCAACCGTCAGATATTAAGAAAATGCAAAAAATGAAAAGAAATGAAAAAGTGAAAACGGATGGAAATAAATGACCACCCTGGTACTTTTTTATTTAGCACTACAAGACTGGTCTTGACGACAGAAATTCGTCTTTGACTAACCATACTTGAGCGAACGCTTTTCAACTCATGTTAAACATCCTACTCCTTTTTTGTTTTATTTCCCGTTAGATGTGTTGAGTTTTTTAAATGTTACTTCAATGATCACACCACTGCATAATACTAATTTATCCCCTGATCACAGATGAATGTATATTTATTATCTAGAAATGCATGAAGGTAGTAGGTACACGGTATTGCGGTAATTTTATTATGTATCTATTGATTTCACAACCTGGCAGTATTGATTCCTTTCCTTTGTAACGATACCCCTATTATCATGATAACCAGAGCAGACCCAACCCGGCCGTCTTTGTCCGTTATGTATACATGTAATTTATTGATGCTTTAGTTATAAATGATTTAAAGTATCATCAATTGAATTTCGCATAACAACTATACTTCCAAACTTATTCAATCAATAAGTTTAATGTGTAGTGCATGGTCCCAAATCAATCATTTCGTTAGTAGTGAAAACCATTGGTTACCGAATATGATATTCGTGTTACCAACTTAAATATTGTTAGATCAATAAAATGCACTGTATACTTGACAAACATTTTGATACCTCCTAGTCAAATACATTCACATTCAATCCCTTTTATTATTTTTGTTTCATTTATAAATTAAATACTGGTTTGTAAGCATTTTAATACTAGTTTATATATATTAAATATAATTTACATTGACAAAACAGTTTACAACTTTTATCAATATACATTATGGCCTTGAGAAAAGCTGGTGACCGGGACTATGTCAAGGAGCAAGGAAAATTGTAAGTTTTAAAACATTTTTCTTATACAAGGCCAGCATGAGAATTCTTATTCTTGAAGTTTTTTGAGGAATCGTAGACATAAATTGTTTGTTCTTCCAAAGTGTACAACTAGCCTGCCAATGGTTTTTTGGCTACTAGAAAGAACTTCAATAATGCACGACGATATTGTTTCGAATATCGATATATTGCGCGTGGACGTGAGTCAGTTCAGAAGACTACATTAATTTTTATGTATTAAAGTAGATTTTGTCGGAATTTGCTTGGTTGACTTTCTCACGAATCTCCAATGTTTACCATTTTTATATTTTTTTTTTACTATATTTTTATCATTCTTCACATTGCAAAAGCAATAAACTTGTAAATTTAAAATAAATAATTAAAACATAATATTTTACTATGGGCTGGTTTTGATATAGTAAACCCAACAATATATCTCCATCTGTCCTCAATATTATCTCTGTGTTTGAATATCATATCCTTGAAAAAAACTATGTACGAACTGAAAAAGGTAAAAATGATGCTTTTTTGGTAGACAAATTATAATTTTCAAAATAAATGTATCAATTTTGTCAGCTTTTAATTTTACAGCGAAAGCATAGTTAATCTATCTACATTGGAACTGGTAACATAGTCAAGTGATAACGCTCTGCTAATTTTATCCTACTTGGTTGCTCAGTCAATGGTTTGAATCTCTAAGTCGTTCCTTCTATACATCGATTTGAATCGATGGACCAATTAACCAAGTCATAATTCTTCTCTAAGCTCATCCTTTTATCGCGTTTCCTGTCAACTATCTTCGTGGCCGATCTGTTTTTCTTCCTTCATTTATTTTTCCCGTCGAGCACACGAGTTGCTTATCGCAAGAGCATTTTGACTTGTCAAGATCGGTCCCGTGCAGCGTGCAGCTCTGCATCGGGTCAAGAACATGAAGAGTAAATTCGTATCTTTTCTTTATCATTATTGCGTTATACAATACTGGTGAAAGTAGGGCAACCAACTTGCTTCTCAATTCCCTCCAAATAGATTTGGACATTTTTAGTGACCCACTTAACTTTTTGTGCTTGCATCTTAACTTTATTTCATAAGAAATAAATCTTACCATTTATATAATTCCCAAGGTCTGTTTTAATTTTTACTGTTATGTCATAGCATGTTGTATTCTTTTCGCTACAGCAAATTAACTTTTCTTTGCTGTTATAATTTTGGTTGGCAACATACTTTCAATCAATTCTCATTACACCTAACTGACCAACCAAACTAATTGACAACACGTAACACCTTACGTTGATAATAAAAATATCATGTAATATTTGGTGCCTTTTATTGAGCAGAGTTGCACAGGTCAGGAAAGAGAGAGTATCAGTAAAGGATTGGGAGAGGAACTGGGGATTCCTTAACAATGTAGCACCATTCCTCGAAGAAGAAGCAGCCAACCAAGGTAAAATTGCTATTGTAATTTATCCAAAACATCTTATTCAGATTTTTTATTTTGTGTATCCGTCAGATCACCATTATAATATTGTAAGTATATAGATTAATTAAATAGTAAACATAGCAATCCTAGAATCATGGGGATTGTTTTTCTGGTCCGGAAATTCCCAGGATATCACATTTTCACGGGATCCATTGCATTGTAATACAGTCAGTTGCAAAATTTACTTCGTTAAAATGGTTGATGGCATTTTAAGTTCGCTCAAAACATGACTATACATGAATTTAGTCTTGTGTATACAGATTATTTTTCCATAATATTTCCGCCAAGACGTATTTTAAATACGTACTAATTATCTCTACATGCGATGAGTGAGTATTGTGTTGTGTAAATTAAACAATAAAAAATACACCAAAATATAAAGCAAAACTGAATGACAACTTTTGTTAACAATCAACATAAAAGTTATACAGCTTGCTTCAATTTGATAAATAGTATAATTTTAAGTGGAATCTGTATTCAGTATAAAAGCTCTAAAGAAATTAGCAAATTCACGAGGCTACTATAATTAAAAACACGGCTCATTCCAAAAAACATACTTTGCGGCAAAATGCAATAAATTGTTATGCAGATATATATTAAAAGACTAAGTTGTAAGATTTTTTAGTTAAGTTGTAGTGTACCACATTCAAAATAGGAACAAAAATGAAAACCTATAAATTTTTACGTGAATGAAGAATCTTTTTACATTTTAATGTTGTATCAAACAGTTTGAAAGTGACATTTGGAATGAGTCATTTCTGCAATTCAACAATTTGGATTGATTTGGCTTTGTAAGTATGCAACCAAATGACATTTTAACCACGTGACACTAACGCTACGCTACTATTGGCTAACGTGAAGCGATTCATCTTTGAATCTAAACGATTATTGCCTGAAGATGCCGAAAGGCGAAATCCGGGTCGTTAGTGACAAAATACATGGAAGTGTACAAAATCTCAATAATACAAATTTTATATTGAAATTCTCTCAAGCACCCTCAGTCGATGTCTTAAATTAGATTATGGAATAACCCACTTATGAAAGTTTAATAATTTTTGTTGGAATGCTATTTGATGTGTAATCAAGCCAGTTTTTTAAAAATACTTTTACAACGTATTTTCTCTTCAAAATGTCATTCAAATATCCTACTTTACTCATAAATATCCTACTTTATTTATTTACTAAATATACTATGACAAACATTTATAATTTTTTACAGGAATGACAAAAGAAGAGTATTGGACTGCCGTTGCAACATTGAGACCTCGATATGTTCCATGTGTTTCGATAACAGGCCCACATCCTACACAAGGATCTTTTCCAAAACTTTCCAGTGGTAATTGAACCATAATATTATTCATTTTTGATACATCAAATTAAGATTTACTTACAAATAGCCAATTTCGATTACTAATAACACAATCATTACTTTCAAAAGAAGACTTTCATAACTATGTAAAAAATAGAAATTATTACCAGGTGGCAGTGCCATTTACAAGCATTCGCTCAATGTAAACAATGTGCAGACCGAGAAACAGTTTGTGTGTGTGTATGTATTAAAAATGAACTCAACAATTATGCATAACTCTTTGCATTCCACAGCGCCAGATAAACGCACGATTAAAAGTCACTTTGATTATGGCTGAAGAATTAAGAAGTGGAAAGAAATTACATTTCAATAAACTCCTGCTGTAGTAGTGGCATTGGAGTAATAAGAGAAAAATCTATGCCACCTGTATGGCTACATTTGAGTGTAAGAGTTTGAACTTATATCTATCCCATTTTCTTAATTCCAGCTATGGTAGGATGGCGCAATCAGTATCCCTTGGAGGAAATACATCGGGCTCTTGTAAAAAAGGTGCCTCCTGAAGATCTCTTCAATGTTATCTTTCTGGGGTAGAATAGTTTTAATTGATATTGAAATTCTCCAAAAAGAATTCACAGACTATAAATATATGATTTGACACATAATTTACTAAATGAACAGACTTAAGATTATTTTTGGATAGCCTTTTTTTGCAATGCAATTTTTACAAGAGTTATGAAAAAAATGAAAATTATTATTTAAAAAAGTGTAAAGAATTTATGTAGTGTATTTTCCAATGCTATTTTTTTTTCTTGTTAAACCCAAGAGCTTATAGTAAGAGAGTGATAGTATTAATAGTTATGTGATGCAATCTCCATTATTCTTTAATTCTTTATTATATTAAATGTATATTTTCACATTTTCAGTATAATGTGTCATTTCTTTTTTTCTAAAGTATGAAATAGAACACTTTGAGTTGAAAAACTTACCGAAAATATGTGGACACCTAATTAAGGCTATTTATTTTCTCTAAACCAACAAGAGTGAATTCATTTCATGAATAAAACACAAAAACAATCATTATCTTTATTTGAAAGATATATTAAAATAAAAAATTGTGTGATTTGGCTTAGTATTTTTAAAAGGGTTAAACAAAAAGATTTGTGTGTGTGTTTTTTGATAATATGTGAGAAATAAAAAAAAATATTTTTATGTAACATATTTTTTTATTAAAAAAATATATATAATTATTACACTTTGATATTTTTCTCTGGTTTTCAGAAGCAGCTGAAACAAAAAAAAACATTTTATAGAAATTTTATTGAGCAAACAATTAAATTAATAAAGACACTAGAAATTATCAACTCATAGAAATTATCCTTGATGGAACTTCTATAGTGTGAAGTTAAAAAAATGGTTTAAATCAGGTTTCAATTATTATTACAGTAGCTTATTAAAAAAACCATAACATCAATATTTTTGTAATAATTAGGTTCATTTTAGTTAAACATCACTATACGAAAACTATAACATCTCAATGAAAAATACATTTGTTTGTTTTTGTAACTGGGCATTTTATAAATTACAAAACCTTTATGATGTATCGCGATCATTACTAAGATGTGATGATTTTGAAGAACATAAATGTGAATAAATTTTTTTCTGATTGAAAAAAAAAACAGAAAAACAAATAGAGCATGAAAGGTTTGTTTAAATAATTTTACCGCTTTTACGCCAGTTCATCACATTGCTCCAAAACGTTTCTTGGTTAGCATGGGCGGTAATTTTTCAATTAAAGAATCAGGCTCTACCACCACAACAAATGCTTCATCGTCTGACAACCAACCAGCTGCAGCCAAATGCTAAAACAATATATAATACAGTTACACATAGTCAAGTAGATTCTCTTTAGTAGCAATAATGTTCTGTGTTAATTCTTAATTTAGATTATAATATCAACTGTGAATAAATTATGATTATATATTAAGATACATTCTTTCTGATAGGGTGAGTAAAGATGGATGACGACTTATTGTTGGACAATCAATTCATTTCCTATTTTCTGCAATTGGAAAGGTGGAAGATAGAAAACATCACAACCGCAAAACTTCAGACTGAAATTTTAATTGAAAAATCAATGTTTGATAATGTTAAAAGGAGAAGGGGTTACAAACTATTTTTTTTATACATACCTTATATTTTTTTACAGTGAAGCACAACTTTGTAGACTCTTTTATTTGGCTAGTCCTCCTAGACTTTTTAGGATCCATTTCTTGCATAGGTTCCTAAAAAATACATTTTATTATTGACTTCATTAGAAGAACTTCTGTTTTTAATTCATGAATAAGATAATTCTTAGGTTGCTTCCAAATAACTTGATCATTCATTCAATCGATGGTTATTCAATGTTAAAAATTCAGAAATAGTGTCACTTCACTTTCCTTGATAACTCATTGAGCCTCAATTTTGAATTAGTATTGTTGGCGGTTTAACTAACTACTTAATTATGATTTACAATTAGAATGCAGTCAGTATAATAAGGTATCCACACCAAAGAAAATAACGTAAAGCTGCTTGTAAATTTAATGAAATATTATAATATACTCACTGCAGCTTTATTGAGGATATAGATGGCACAATCGTCATGCAGCATTATCAAATTCGGATTCGAAGGATGGACATCAATTCTAGTAATGGGAAACAGGCGACCAAACCATTTTGGTCCAAGTTCTAACTCTCCTCTAAGCCTTTTGCTGAATTTGGTGAATCGCATATCTGTTAGACAGTACTCAATAATCTGTAACAAAGAGTATTTATCATAAATAAACATCACATTTCCAACTGTTAAATATACAGATGTCTATTATAGAATACATACAAAATTTGCAACGCATATTTGAGGCAGTGAGCATAAGTGGTGCATGGGCACCAAAATTACTATGAGGCAAAACAGATCCAACCAAATTAAAGTGAATTCATTAATGCAAGATAACTTTGAAGAAAAGCTATGCAAAAACATCTGGCAATGAGTGTTTCAACTAATTGAAATGTAGGAAAGCAAAATAACACACAGTGGAACTCTAATTCATCATTTTGTATGGTCCAGGAAAGTCTCAAAACCCATAAATATATATTTTAAAGATATTTATCCATCAACTGGTATAGTTGGTAGCTCGCGCCTGCTGGTGTCATGTAATAATAAGTTTCTCAATCTCACTAAAACTGCACTCCTTACTAGACTTTCTTTTATAATTAGTACAATTAACTTTCTCCTTAGAAACAATTGAGTTGAGAGTTAATGGCGCTAATCTCAGACCTTTTGCTATGTCAACATGCTCTTGGATTTATTTGAAATTCTCTAATTATTTTTACTCTCTCAGCTATAGTTCTATATATAACTTTCTTCATGAGAATTTTTTTTTGTAAGATTGGTTCATCTTGTCCAGTTGAGTGTGCTCAGTTTTTGAATCAGCAGTGGAAACCTACATACTTGCAGTCTCGGTTATTGTGCAAACAGAATAGCTATAGCAGCTGAATAGGATAGATAGCACAGGCTTCGAAGCAATATAATTGTTTGACAATAATAATCTATCAAGGTAAAAGTTGCGAGATACAATAACACTGTCTTTATGGTTATTTGGCGACTTAATAAATAATGATAAATGTGGGAAAACACTGTCTTTATGGTTATTTGGCTGGGACTTAATATAAATAATGATAAATGTGGGAAAACAATGAATTCCACAATATTGCATACTGTACTTAGAATTGAATATGTAACAAGAGAATTATCAGAATGAGAATCTACAGAGATAGCAGTCGGCGGATAATTGTAAGAGGGAAGCTGAGCCAAGAGTTTCGCGGCACTATCTTCACCGCTCTTCATTTTCCACACAACTATGTTGCTGGCCGCATCCGCGGCAACGATGAAATAAAAGTTCTTCTTTGACGATTGTGACACATTTAAATGCAGCAGGGTGGAATCCTTCAATACTGAAAATAAGAGAATGATAAATTATAATAAGATATTCACCGGTTAAAATAGTTGACGCTTTTTAATTTAAATATGCTTGCAGTGCTACGCAAAAGAAAAGGCAAGTAAAACAAAATATAACTTCAATTCATATTGCATTGTTATTCCGTCCTCAAAACGCTATTTTTTTATCTTGTTTCATTTCAACTATTTTTAATCTTGTATACCATTTTTTTCCAAATGGCTAAAGTTCCTTCTATTGTCTTGGGTACTTAGCATAGCAGTATAGACATCTGAAACAGTTGATCAATTTGTCTGTCATTTCATAGTTTTCTGTTATGTGTTAACCTTTTCAAGCAGTAAAATGTTTGCATTTAACTAACACACAATAAGATTCAATTTAAACTCTTTCAAAAGAAAACATTTAATCCTATCAAGATAAAAAGAATTTATGCATTTAATTCGAGAAAGCAAAAAAGTAGCTCACAATGTCATTGACTCTCATATTTATGATGCGTCAAAGTTGGCAACAATAGATCTCTGGCACTTTGGGGCTAAAGGGTAAAAGAATTATTTTTTATACAATATTGAGATTATTTCAGTTTTTTACTTCCAACAGTTATATAAGCAGAATAAAAATGCATTCTTCACCTTTATCAGTAGCTATTGTTTCACCGACAGTAACGGCCCAATCGGAATGAATGTGAATGATTCGGATAGTGCAGTCTGCCGATGAAACTATCAAGCTCTTAGAGTCTGGAGAGAATGCCATCCGGTAGCAAGGAACACACCCTTCAGGAAGTGGTACCAATCTACTCAATGTCGGTGATTCTTCCTCCTAATAAAAATAATACACTGTTATAGAATTCTCATTTATATATATATTTTTTTCTTTTGATGCAATATTTTTCTCTATCCTAGATCAATCGTGTCAATTCTCGATGGAATGGCATATTCATAAAAATAAAGCACATTGTTTTGTAATCATCTTACAATTTTATATTTTAGTCAGAAACCAACCCTGATCATTTTATAAAATTATGGAATCAGTACCAAAAAAATTGTGTTTTATTTTTATAAATATTGTATAATACTGCAATATTATAGACCATTCCTAGAAGTTCCTGTTACATGCTAGAAGAAACCATTTGAAACAAATCCAAGTGCATATTTCGCTCAAACTAAAATATTGTTACATTGCAAAATACTTTTTATCTTCCGACTTTCACAGATAATTGCACAGATCTACGTATTCAAATAAATACGGTAATACATTAAAATATTGTCAAGATTATTCCTTCTTCACTTTTTTAGAATAAAAATTAATTACCATAGAGAATTTGAATATTCTGAAATGCGTCTCAGTAGAAAATGCTATGAGCTTTGCGTTGGGAGCAATGGCATAGCATACTAGAGGAGCATTTGACGGTGTCGCCAATCTCAACAGAAGCTGTGACCCCTCCGCCAATCTCAAGCGCCGCCCCGATTTGACATCAGTGGCATCATTGTTATAAGTTTCTTTCTCCCCATTGACTTGACCTGAAGGTGAGACATGATTTCCATTTTCTAATACGGGCTCTTCGTCTGTGGTGTAAGCAGTTTTCCCTTGCTCGTCGGATAGAGCAGAACCTAATTTCCATAGTTCTATACTACTTGCATATCTAAAAAAATATTTGTATTATTTTATGCATGTTGTAAGAGAATTTAATATTATAATGATGAATTAAACTGTCAAATATTCAGTTTTTACGCTCTCAATATTATATTGTGGAAAGGAAAAAAAGATGTAAGAGATAGCGAAAAAACATCTGTTCGACTATGTGTTGGCAGTTTTGTTGTTTATGATTTAAGCCTAGATTTTAATCGAGTCTATTTGTGGGAGGAAGCCCAAAAAATTATGTTTATTTGAAACAAATAAAGATAATATGATAGATATGTATAGTAATAAATATAAATAATAAAAAATGTCAGAATGGCAGTAGACACCGCAACGGTGCAGTGATACTGCTCAATATGTTAAACAATTTTTTTGTTTTGAATAAACAATAATCTTAAACATTGATGTAAGTAAACTGTTTTACCTTAAGCAAGCTAGCCTAGCTTCCTGACATACAATCACAGATGGCTGTTGTAATAATGGAGGATATTTTACAAGTAGTTTTGGTGGAAAACTAGACATAGCCAAGTAACCATCAACACCAGCAGAAAAAAGTTTATTATTGTGTAAAACCAGACCCCTGAAAATATAATACACATGGTTAAGAAAACTTCACAGACAAATGATAACTGTTTATTGTAAGGTTTTTAGATTTTAGATAATTTATATGTAGCTTCGATCAGATTATTAAAAACACAAAATAGATACATCCAAAGATCTTCCGTAGTAACCACAATCTGGTTTGACAATGGAGGGAAACCTCGATCAATCAGATTGGTCCAATTTTATTTTGAATGGCGGACAATACAGGCAAAGAAACTATAACCGTTTTCAAATGAAGAGCTAGAGAGCACTTCTAATGAAGGATTCTCCACTAGATTCACTGAACAACCAGTTCATTCAAACATCTCCAGTAGCAACTGCTACCATATCACAAATGGAAGGATAATCTCGAAAGATAGTATAATTCTATTAAAGGTTTAGGCTCAGAGCGAAGGTCGGTTTTTTTTAATATTCGCTATTACAGCTAATAAATAGCCAGGCCCCATATATTTTGAAATTTTTATCACAACAATTTTTGAATCAATCAGAATCAAATCAAATAGGAAAGATTTCACAAACACCTATGCCCAAGATGCCTAATAAGAGATAGAAAAAATCTTAACTTGATATTGACCTTGTCAGGACTTGAGCCCAGACGCATCTGATCGCTAAGGTACATTTTGGCTATTGGTTATTATGAGTAATTAATTTTTAAAATGCTCTATTATATAGGTCAAATCATTATTGACCAAACACGGCGTGTCTAAAGGTATCACAAAAAAGAAAAAAACTAAGAGATAATGTCAACACAGCAGTAATTAATTAATTTTCTGAAATTAATTAATTTTCTGAAGAAAATTCTCAAAGAGGCGAAACATAATCTCAGACCTAGTTATTAATTTTATATGAAAAATCAATTTACACCAAGTATCAGCCAAATCTAACGAAAATGTATGAACATTAACTTACTAGATAGCAATTTTTCAATGACCATTGCTATGTTAGTGAAACCTTTCTCGATTCTGTGAGCTGAATAGCAATATGTTAGCACCTCTTGCGGTGTTGAATTGTTATCAAATTTAACAATAAACAAATTTATGAGTATAGGAAACACCAACTGTAATGATATGAATATAATTGACAACTTACCGAACATCGTGCTGATGTATATTCCTTTGAATATTTTTAACCCATTTTTCAATCTGCCTATCTTCTCCCCTGTGCTTCATTTTAACTTTTGTGAAATTAATAATAAGCGGATCAACTCCGGCGCAATAGAGAGACCTCTCATCCTCAGACAAGCATATTGACAATAGATCTGAACGATGCGTGGAGACACTTTCAATTTGTTCGCCGACCCTCGCATCCCAGAATGTTAAAGCGACCTCGTGAATCCCCTGAGATAACGGTGAAGTCTGATGTGACAGCCAGGCACCAAACAATCGTTTCTTTGTGGTGTTCTGCGCGACCAGTGCTCATTCGATGGAGGGCTTGTCCACTTGTAACATTCCATATTCTGAGTGTTTCAATTGATCCTGCAGAGTAGTTTTTTATTTACAATTTATCAGTCACTCAATTCAAGTAGATAAAAAAAAATTAAGTGCATATTTCTAGATTGACTGGATGTTTTCCAATCTTTTAAACTCACCTACTTGGGTGGGCAGGGTAGGTAGAAGCAATAGGGAATTATGAAGACAGGTAAATAATTATGAATTATAACAACCAAGTTCTGAATTGAAATAATACATCAATTGTTTTATTTGCATGGTTACTTCGAAGTGTAGTTAAATTGTACCAATTTTTCTGTGTTTTGGATAAGTTTTCAACAAAATACAAAAAAAAAAAAACAATATTGGCAGTTCTATAAATTTAGTTTGCTTGTCCAATGTTAAATTTTTTTAGCTAATTTCCTATTACTAATTAAATTTACTAGAGAATGGCATTAAGTAACATTTCAGGGGGGGAAAGAGTAGCGCGTTGTAAAGCATATTTACCAAAGTTTGTTGCTAGCTCCGTAGGGAATGGGTTAGTGATTAAATGTTATAAATACCTGTAACCAGAATCTCTCCACTCGGGTCAAATTTGCAGCACAGTATTCTACCCTCTTGCTTATCGAATATTCTCTCATAGTCAATGCTATCATTTTCAACAGAGTAAATATTAAGATAGCCTTGCTCTGTTCCAACGGCAATTTTACTCATCGCTTTGGTGACATCAATGCACCAAGCAGCTTGTCCAGTGACCAAGACAGAACGCTTCGGAGATAACGTTTTGAGGTTCCACTCCACTACAGCTCCGCTAAGCCCAGTTGACAGCAGACGGTCGCCGACCCAACACATCGCTTCCACTGACCCTGATGGGGTGCCAGGTATCACCCTGCTTATGAAAGGTAATTCCTTTACGTCCCATAGCTCTATCGAAGCATCATTTCTGCAATTTTAAAGAAAGATCAAAAATTAATTACAAAGAAAGGAAAAAGTCATCACATTTATAGAAACGAATTACGTATCTGTTGGAATGCAGAAGAAATCCACATGTCAATGTATTTATATACCTTGATACTGCTAACGTCTTGCTGTCTGTGTTTAATACCATACAATGTATGGCTCTCGGCTCGAAGTTGTAAAATCTTAAATTATGAATCTTACAAGACATCTTCAAACCGTATTTTGATTTTATTGAGGTTATAACCAAATTTACAACATGATAAACAGGCAACACGCGCGAGCTGTCAAATTCATATTGATCAGAACGAAGTTAGGTATTGGCGACACAGAACTACCACCAAAATATTGTTCATTAAAACTTGGTTACCTATCCAATTAAATAAAAAGTAATATAATTTTTGATGAAAATGTTATTATCATTATCACTTACTAATTATTATGAATGATCTTTTAATGTACACCATTATAAATTTAGTCTCTTTTCCCATTTATATTTCATCAGTAGGCAGGTACCTACCTAAACAGTAATAATTTTTGACGAGTCACATTGCTAATAAAATTAAAGATTTATGTTCTTTGAATGGTTAAATAAATTCAATAATACTCATGAATTTGGGTACCTAATAAATTGAATGCCATAGTTCTACTTGTAAAACTAGTAATTGGTATTACTATTTAATTTTTTTATGCGAAAAAAAGATGGATGATATTGTTTTTGTTTCGAAATTGATTAACTTTTTTCGTGTGCCAACACAAGTAATGTCCGACTTGTTCGAGATTGTGCTCTTTGACATTCCATACGAAATAACAAATTGTGTGTGATCTAATTTTGAGTGGGTGATTGTGATACGCAAAACAAGTGGAATAATTAATCTTCCAATTATACAACTGTGCAAAAATCAAATATCTTGTGGACCCGATGTGGAAAGTTCGTTTTATTGATGACATCTGTTTCCAACAGTAGTTTTGATCGTACGTCGTCGATAGAAACAGGTAGGCCTCTCGAGTTCATTGTCATAGAACGCAATTTCGGAGAAGTCGATTCGTTTCGATATCCTTGGAAGATTGCACCGTGCATCACTTACGAATGAATCGATATCCTTGTTCCAATATTTCAATTTCGAATAAATTTTACAAGGTTTGAAATAAAACAAATGGTCGCCTTTCATATGCTACTATTTAATTTGAAGATAAACTAAATAAAGGCTCGGAATTATTTGCGGTCGTAATCTATTATTATGATAATGTTTGTTTCCGCTCGCGTTGTCTTTTTATAACCATGACAGATAAACCACTGTTGTTTTTATTTCTCGAGGTGTCATATGTTTTGTATGTGCATACATACGTACTTACCTAATATAAACCTGTCAGGAAAACATACGATAGCTTTTACTTTCGTCACACAGTTACCTGATTGGTTCTTCTATACTTCATTTAGGAATAGTTTAGTATTAAAATTATATGGGTGTGTATTGTTTTACAATTTAATTTGTTGGGAAAAATACAGGAGGAAAATTTTTCATCTTATTGTCAAGTTGTTTCGAGTATGGTTTTTCGCACAGTTGTTTATTTACGTCACTATGGCATATTTACCAATTGATTATTTAGAAATTATGGCAATAGATAATTAAAGTTGGCAGAATTACTTTCATTTAAAGTGATTTTATTAAACTTTTGAATAGTGGGTTATTTTCTATTAACTTAGGTTTAATCAGTTCTATTGACTATTTTTACAACACAAAAATTATTATAATTCCTTTTTGTTACATGTTAATCTGAGTCGAATAATACTTTGTATGTCAAGAGGTGTGTAAATTCTTGGAATATTAAAATAAAAAGTAAAGCTGCTGATAGGATCCGAATGTGCAGTATATATATATATAAATAATGATAATTTATTTAAAAAATACGAAAATGGAAAAGATAAGAGACCACAACACTTGAAACATACATGTACGCCCATACTCCTCAAAGGGTTGACTTATTCAAAATATGTATAATAATCAGATTTTTTAGGAGTAACTAATAAATAATGCTGTTGATGATTAATGAATACCCTGAATATACATATTTTTGGAAGTTCCACATATTAACCATAATTTTCTCAATATTATACCACTGCAAATAATATATCTAAGTATTTCAATTATCATCAATTACTAACGTTTGATAGTTGAAATTTTGTTTGTATTTAATATGTACTGATCCATCACTAATATCAACAGACATTAAGTCGGTATACAAATACACTGTAGGCACTGTGCAATTAATGAAATGTTTGGGGAACTTTTTCCTGACATATTTACAGTGATTATGTCAACATTTCAATTATCATAATTAATATATTGCATTGCTTTGCCACATCTATGCTTTAGTATCCATTCCTGGGGTGGGCACTGTCATTTTGTCTATATGTAAAAAATACACATTTTTGTCACTATTCTCAAAGTTGTGTGTTATATTTAAAAAAAAATCTTTTTTTGTGTCTGAGGTAATTAAAACAGCAATCAAAGTTTAACTATGCGTTTTTAATAAACTGTGGTGCAGCAAACAAAATTATTTGTCTAAGTCAGATCTATACAAACTTTCTGTTTTTTTACAAAGAATATACCTACCTACTTTTCATTGTAATTATTATTCTATGCTAAAAGAATTATGCTACTACTCAAATTAAAAGCTCTTTTTCTATTGTACAGGTATAAACTATTTTGTCTATATTAAGACAGTACCGAAAATATAGGAAATTATATAATTAAACACACCATTGACCATCACAATGAAGCATTCAAATTACTGTAAACTGTGCTAGTATATTTTTTATTGGTATGCTTTTTCAAGTTTTATGGCATAATTGGGAAGCTGTTTTGAGACAAACTTGTTGTTGAACTTGATGCCGTCAATTTGAAATGTTTTCGGTAACGCAGTGAAGGAAGAATTGGCAAACCTCAAAATATATTATCCAATTTTCTAATGTAGACTAAAGTTTTTTTTTATTGTGAGGTCTTGTCGTGTTAGACCCTGTGTGAGGTTTCAGCCTACGGACATATTCCATTGAGCTTCAATCGCATTGCCCAATGTGAAATGTTAAAAACTTCAAGCAATATTATCTCATTGATTGAATTGGCATTTACTTGGTAGAACTTCATTATAATAGGATAAAATAACAAAGTATTTAGTTCTACAAATTCTTGGCCTTACGCCATCGTCAGAGCTAACTAGTTCTGACGATGGCATAAAGCCGAAATAGCTATCAACTACCTGGTAAAAAATTTGTAGAACTAAATACTTTGTTATTTTATCCTATTATTTCAATATTATCTCAATTGAAACTGACTTCAAAATGAGATTTGATATCACAGTGAGCAAAAAAAATTGAAAGCAATATGTATTAAAAAAAACAGTATGGTATACATAACATATAAAAATGACACAACTGAATGTTTAAATTTTATCATCCTATTTTGATTATAAATTGTAGAAAACTTAATTGAAACGTTTACATCTTTGTATCAGGATGAGTACAACGGAGGCAACCCTCACAGCAAATGTGACGAGTAGCGCCACCACTACAGTGATGGCCCACCTACTGCCGCGAGCCATCTACGAGCCGGTCTTTCTGCAGACCAAGGCAGCTCAGGGCATTGCTGGAGTCTTTGTGTGGACTGCACTCTTCATTACGTGTCAACAGGTTTGTTTCCCTTTTTTAATTGCCTTCCACCATTTCCCAACAATAAAATAATTTCGTAATAAAATTTTCCTATTAAATCATCGCATTGCGTAATTATGAATGCATTCCATTTGAACTTAACGATTTTGACATTTTAAATCTGTAGCACACATTTCACATTGAATTAAATTGACAAATATAATTTTTAAATATTCATACTAACCTACATTATATAATGACTGTATAAGTGTAAATAACAAATGAAAGACATGTATAAATACCAAAAAAACTAATTAATTCATAAAGGAGTTGTCGGCTATTTCCTGACTACTCAGACGCCTCCTTAAATACCATAAACCACGACTCCACAACCTTGGAAAACACCTATTTATGAAAAGTCAAGTAAGAGTTTTGAACTTTCGATCTCAGAATGGAAGCCTAAAACCTTAACTACAAGAACCAACAGTAGTGCAATCGTAATTGTACAAAATAAAAATACTTGCAAAAATTTTATTTGGCACTTTTTCAGTTGAATATGATTAACCTCAAACTTTAGATTCATAAATAAAAAAATCTGAATTCATTTTAGAAAACTAGAGCAATAATAATTTTAATATGCAAATATACAACGTCAATTAAAATACTTTTTGTTATATCTCATATTTATACAGCTAAAGTTTTAACAATGCGGTTATAATAATTACTGCTATCCTGATATAATTAGCTGATTAGCAGTAATGATCTCATTTGGAAAAATATGCTCCGTTTACTTATCTAGAATTTGCGCAGCTGCAACCAAATGATCACTAATTGACATTTATTTCTGCTGGTGCATTTAATTTCTTGATTCCCAACAAAAATGTACTGCTTCATTAAATCTCCTTACTTATACAGAAATTTTATTTCGTCTTCAAATTAACTTCACCCGAATACTTGAGCTTATTTTCGACTTAACTACTTCATATAATTTAAGACATCGACTGAGGGTGCTTGATGGAATTTCAATATCAAATTTGGATTATTGAAATTTTGTACACTTCCATGTATTTTGTCACTAACGACCCGGGTTTCGCCTTTCGGCATCTTCAGGCATTCGAGCACACGAATGGACTCGAACTGTCAGTTCCTGACGATGCCGAAAAGCGAAACCCGGGTCGTTAGTGACAAAATACATGGAAGTGTACAAAATCTCTCAATAATCCAAATTTAACTACTTCAGTATTACTGGATTGTGAATTTTCCATCTAATTCTTGTATCTACCTTTCTTATCATCATTTGTATACAATGGCTTTATTCTGTGTGTATGTGACCTAACGCCAAAGCTATAGTCATCCTTCTACCGCTCGACACACTACTGTTACAGGCACCTGAAAATTCAATACGTATATTTGAACAAAACCATTTCTTTTTTAATTTTTGGAACCCACTTTATGATGGATATGTTGTAGTGGAATACCCCTTGTTAGGTGCTCCAAGCTGGTCTGACTGCTTCGTAATTTTTGTTTTTGCTTACTTTTTAAAGCTCGTGCTTCATTTGTTTTTTTATTTTCAAATTGATTCAAATCAGATTCTATCAAAAGCCTAAATTTGAAATCATCGTCTTATTCTCCGTATTGCTGATTTTGCTGAATTTTTCCTGTCCTCAAAGTGTATATGTTGCGTATACAAGGTTGTCTGCATTTTATTGTGTTATACACGTTTCTGTTACTTAGATGAATAATTTTCAACCAGTGAGATACAATCGAGACTCTTATCATTTTGTTTACACACATTGTGATTTTTTTATTTTCTTTATGTTTTCTCTTATCAAATATTATTTTTGATGCGAAACTGAGTTCATTGATTGGTCTTGTATTATTTATGCCTCAGGCTTAGTGATTTGAATCAATCAATCGTTAATTACTGCATTAATTTTCTCTATAAAAACACTATTTCTTCTTTTCTATTTGTTATGCGTTGGATTGGATGTAAAATGTTATATGGTTAGAAGTAGCACGCTAGCTACTTAGATCGGTGATAGACACCAATTCTTGAGTCTCCAATTTCAATATATCTAGGTCAAATTTCATGTTGATTTTTTCCATCCTCTGATATCTATAAAAGGATGCGACTCAAGTTTCGATGGTGCCATGCTGATTCTGGTTTACTATCAAATGTTGTATGTTCATTGAATCGATTTAACAGAGCAATAAAATTTTGGACTTGCATTTCAATGTACTCTATCTGCTATGTTTTCATTCCGGTTACCTCGTGTTATCTGGAAAAACGATTAATCCTTAATGTTATAACATTGCCACACTAATGCTCTGAAAAGTAAGGTCAAGCAACTGCCTAAGTTATTGTTTAAATACACTACGAAGAGTCCATATTCTCTCATGCTTGTAGACATGACAAAAAAAGTCTTTTGTTTAAGCCAATACTGTCAGTAGTTTGGTATGAAATATGTTTTTTTTAATATCACAATTTTCTACTAAAGCTAATTCATAATATGACTGGGTAAACAAAAGAATATTGATTGAATTAAAAAAAAAATTTTTTGTACACAGTAATAGACACTTATGCTTTCTACGTGTGAAAATGATGCCTTTCCTACATTGTATTCCCTGCAATAAATTATTACGTGACAGTTAGGCGTATTTTCCACCTGTTCAAAATTTATTTACATGCTTATGGGCAAATAACACACTCAACTAAGCAACTGAGTCAATCAAAATAGTGCCAACTCGATGGAAAATATGCCAGAAATGTAGTTTTTATGTTTTTTAAACTTGTTTGCGAATTTCACTCAATGCGCATGATGTAATTGAAATATATTTAACAAGACATGAGTAGTTCGTTTGGAAACGCTTTTTATTTATATAATGCATGTCAGTTTTAAAAAAGATAATATTTTCCACGCATTGAATTATATCAGTCTCAATTTTCGTGATTGTATTGACAACTTTGCATTAGTTTCACTATATTTCTTTATCAGAACAGGTTTATTACTTTATAACAGTATAAATGTTCAACTAATATGCTTGTAAAATTTACATTATAAATGATGAAGTTGTTTCAATTGTTGTTTTATAAAAGACACATTAATACATGTATTATGATACCATTGATACTATTTTCAGCTAGTGGATTGCGAAACATCTGCATTTTATATCTAATGAAATCAATTATGTAGTTTTTTACCACAATCCAGTTTATAATATGAATCGGTTTGACAGGAAGTTTGGTTTAGTTATAATAAATATATATTTTTTCTATAAATTTTTGAAAATACTCTACTTTTATTTTCTATAAATTAAATCTCAAGCCTGTAGCTAAGTGGTTAATGTTGTCGTATTCGATTGTGGTGGACACTGGTCTGAATCCCAGTATGGACAGTTTCATAAAATGATTTTTCAGTCGGCTTATGGATTTATGTTCGAAGAGATTGATGTCTAAATTCCCTCATCCCTAACCCTTCCATCCTTCTATTCTTACTTGTTCTACAATAAAGAGCTTTTTTCCAACTGATGAAGAAGCAGTTCTTCAGAACAACAGGAGCAGAATAACTTCTGTTGAGATAATTTCCAATAGGAGTCAATATGTTCCACATTGGGGGCAAACATTGATATAAAATATAGATATAATATTTCTACACAACAAATGCACACTATGTGCATTTGTTAATGACACAATGTCTATTTGAACATAAATTATATTTTCTAACTCATTTGAAGTTTTACATAATTTTTTGTAAGATACATCATAACATAGAGAATATACAATAAATTCAAAGAACCCTGTATCCATAACTCAAAATCATAATTTCTGGAAAGATTTAAGTCTTATTCTGACAAACCCATATGAAGATTGAAATCAATCATTTTTTGTTTTTGCAGATATACCAACACTTGCGATGGTACAGCAATCCCGCCGAGCAGCGCTGGATCGTGAGGATTTTATTCATTGTTCCCATATACGGATGCTACTCTTGGGTTTCATTGTTGTTTTTCAACAGTGACTCATACTACATATATTTTTTCACTGTCCGAGACTGCTACGAAGGTGATTGACCTTTATTATTTAATCAGTTTTCCTATTGTTATGTGTTGTGGGCACACTGAAATATGTTACGTTTTCCTTTTGCCAGTTATAGTTTAATAAGGTTTTCAATAATTTCAATGAAATCGTGCATCTTAAAAAACGCTCATTGCATACCTCCATGGCTGGCGGAATCAGAGGAAAACATTACCAATTAGAAAGTCACGGCCAATAGTGGGAAGGACAGGGAAACCATACATGCTGCTAGATGGCTAAATCAAAACGATTGATATAAATGCGAACTTTGTAAGACAGGTAGTGAATGTGAACATTTATCCACCATTTGACCAACTATTGATAATCTAGCTAGCTTCTGGGTCATTGCATTTCTCAAAAGTATTATTTTTTACCTACATATGTATTTTGAAGTAACAGTGAAGTAGATAAAGCCAGGCGACAGTTTTATTTCTCAAAGACTGAAATACTTGCAGATAATTGGATGCTAAATTTGTGATATTTTAATATCATGAATACCAATTTCTCATGTTTCAAAGTTTCTTGCTTATTCATTCCACTGAAATTTTATAATTTACACTATTTTAAGAGTATTTCCACTGTGTGATAAATATTTATTACAGCCTCATATCGTATTCGGATGAGCATAATATATTCAGAATAAGTGTAGCTTTTTGATTGCTTTTGTGACCTACTAAAAACCAGAAGCGTGACTTAATGATGAATTGAATTTTAAATAATGCCAACACATCTCCAATCACACGGTGGCCGGACAAAAAAAAAACAGCATCGTTTATTCCTGACATCATTGCAATTCAACACTAATTGACTGCATCTATATGCACTGATGGCAAATTCTACGAATTACTAAATTCGTGTTCAAACGTATTTGAGCAAATTAATAAAAGCAATTTTTATAATTTTGATCCAGATTTTATTTGTATCAAACTATATATAATGAAAGTGTATTGATTTGTTTTTATTTTTACGACAATCAATTAAAGAGTGGTGAACAAAATATCGCTTTCACTTTTAAATGGCAACGTACAGTTTCTTTTTACATCATCGACTGGTGAATTGTTACAATTTTCTGTTTTATTTATGTCTGAATGTAATTTTTTTCATAGTATTTTGAATAGAAATATTCTGCTTTTACATCCGTGGCCCCCAATCAACCACATTCAGCTAATAAACCGCATCATCTTTTGAAACATTTTATTAATTATCAGTTTCATTATATTAATTAGACCAGTTTTCATTTCAAACTGTGGACAAAATTATATTCAATGTTAACACTGCACAACTATAAGGGCATGTGGTATTGATTTTTTTATTAATCGACTACCTAAACAAATATATCAGTACCTCCCTTTTTGCGGGAGAGCCATATTTAATGTTATTTAGTAATTGATTTGTTTTAAGGTTTTATTAATTTCGAAGAATCCTTAGTTATTCATTTTTAATTTAGAATTTTTGAAATGTGTAGCGCAAAATGACCATAAGTGAGTTACTGCTTTATATGTTGTGGGTGTTGAAATATTCTGAGGAAATTCATGGATAAAAACCCAATACTGAGTTCCTTCTACTTTTCAAATCTATTGTATTGTTTATTTATTATATTCTACTACTACTTGCAAGACTCCTCAAAAAGGATCTCAAACTGAGAAAAATAAATAATACCAGTAGGTGCACAAAATTCATAGGTCCTTTGAATGCTGCCCACATATTATATGCTTCCTTTTAAGTGATTAGTGTTTTTCTCCTTTTGTATGCTTCAAACCAAGATGTGGTGTCATTCCTAATTCAGATTTTATCCTTACTTTTTTTCAAACCTAAATTATTTTTCAGTTTACTTCGATATTTCACGCACTGAAGAAAGAAGTAACTATTTTGACCTGTATATTATTCACTTTTAAGGTGCTGACTGTCAATTCTTGGTGAAAACTACATTGTTATTTAAAAATTAGACCAGTTTGAGATCTATTTTGAGAGTTTGAGATTTATTTAAAATGTATGTATGAATAATCATGTAATTTTCTTTACAGCGTTTGTGATATACAATTTCCTCTCCCTGTGCTATGAGTACCTCGGAGGTGAGGGTAACATAATGTCAGCACTGAGAGGGAGACCTGTCCGCAGTGCCGCCGGTCGGTGTCTCGCCGGTGACACGTACACCATTGGATCACTGCGATTCTGCAAGCGGGCCACGCTTCAGTTTTGCCTTGTGAAACCTCTGTGTGCATTTATTATCATCTTTCTGCAGGTAGCAATAATATCCATTTTTACTGTAATTTTCCTATAGCTGCTACCAGTATCACTTGGTCTTATTCTGACTTATTTATTTATTCCTAACTTAAACAATAGCTTAACATATTTTCTAGAAGACTGATGAAATTGTTTCATTTTCACTTGAGATATCAACAAGTAATTTAAGTATTTATTTATAAGCAGATTGATGACTAATACAAGTATATTACAGTCATTCACCAGTCTTCATAGAGAGCCGCCATAAATTCTGGCAAGCTATCGAATTTCATCTTTAATAATTCATAAATGAAGACAATATTTATGAATACCCTGTTGATGTGATGAGAAATCAGTCTATTTTATGTCTCCAAACTGTCGCATATGCAATTATATTATATACCACAGATGGAGAACTTTTGCATGTCTAAAGGCCACGTATCAACAGAGATCAGTTGGATATACTTAAAAATATATGAGAACTATTTTGTAAAGAAATGAATTTTTTTTATTCAGTTAACAGTTGCAGATTCTCCACTTCTGGTATATACATTAATATGAATAAATGAGATAAATTAAAACAGTTGTTGGTCTCTACAGCTCATATCGAATGTGAAAATATTCCAAAGTAACTTGAGATAAACTAGAGGAGAATTTCAACTAAGCCACTCGAAATCAACTCTAAGAGAAAAGATATGACGAAAACCCATGCTCAAGATCTCGAATATAGAATAAAACAAATATTTTATGATATTTTTCCTACCAGGATTTGAAATTAGAGCCTCTTGGTCACTGAAAGTAACTCATCACTAGGCTGACTATATGACAGTGTTGTTGTTTTGAAAAGGTCTTTTCTCCGTTTTATTGTAGTGAGCCAGATTGCTTGAATAATAATAGGTGTATTTAATACTCTCTATTAATATCAGTTGTACAACAATATTTCTTTTGACATATGACCTCAGCGAATTAGCTTATATTAATTTATTGTATTAATGATATCTATTCTACCATTGGCGCCGATGTATATTCTCCAACCGATTCTGAAATATTACCTCTGCATGTAAAATACAACAGATAAATTTTTTTAGTCTCATAAATAAAAGGATATATCCAGTCATTTTTCTTATGTAAATGTTCTACATAATATATAATCAAATGCTTTGTCGTCACGATACAGGCTGCAGGACATTACCACGACGGTGATTGGAGTCCAGATGGCGGCTACATCTACATCACGGTGATCTACAACGTCTCCGTCAGCTTGGCCCTGTACGGACTGTTCCTCTTCCTCGGAGCGACTGGCGAGATGCTCACACCTTTTGATCCCGTACTCAAGTTTTGCACCGTCAAAAGTGTCATTTTCCTCTCCTTCTGGCAGGGTTAGTAATTTTGAGTATTAAATAATGTTAGTCAACTTTCATGAAAATATTCTTATTGAATGTATCATTTAGCATTTATCGACTTTCAGTTATTTTGATAGATTAGGAGGCCTTCATAAATACATTACCCAAACTAGTGTAATTTGCCAATACTCATGTGCAGCAATAAATGGCCCTCTATAAATGACTTCACACGATATTAGCCATTTTTGACTCCCCTCCTCGTATCATCATATTTTATCACACTTTGTTTGATCTCCTCCCTATATTCCAAAGGGCCAACCCTTTGGAATAAAACGTATTTGTATAAAAATTATTGTTCAAGGAAGGTTTAATGAAGTTTCTACCGTATCATTCTTCTCATAACATATTCTTAAAAAAGAAAATAATTAAAGTGTTACGTATTACCGTATCTAAAACCAAATATCTAATCCTGTCTCATAAACCAATTTATATTTTTCAGGTGTCGCTTTGGCCGTACTGGAGAAAGCCGAAGTGATTTCTCCTTTGATTGATTCAGACGGAGTTCCCACGACGGCCGGTACCGTTTCGGCTGGATATCAAAATTTCCTTATCTGCATCGAGATGTTGGCGGCCGCCATCGCTCTCCGTTACGCCTTCCCCCATCAGCCATACGCCAGAGGTCTTCACTCGGACTCTCATCGCTCTGTTACAATGCAGTCCATATCTAGCAGTCTCAAGGTATGGCATCATCTATTTTTATGTAAGGTTGAGTCGCTTCAAATTCTGCCACAGTGACTTCTGTCAATGAGAATAAATTGTTAAGCGTTTTTTTTTCAAGTTTTAATTATAGCTGATAAAATTAAATCAGCTATAATTTTGAAAATGACGAGTCTTTATTTAAAATTATTACC
Source organism: Himalopsyche phryganea (assembly GCA_022494535.1). NCBI lineage: Eukaryota > Metazoa > Arthropoda > Insecta > Trichoptera > Rhyacophilidae > Himalopsyche > Himalopsyche phryganea. Next base: position 2,914,383 of record JAGVSL010000087.1, on the reverse strand, counting down.
CTCAGACCGGCACTTTATGGTAATGCTATAAAGCTCCAGCCTTGAGGAAAAGTATAATTTTATTTCAACATTTTAAATAATACTTCTGCATAGTTTTCATAAACATAATTCTTTATAGGATTAGGATGCGTCAAATTTGAAAGCTCTACTAACTTTCCGAATTACGTATTTTTAAAAAAAATATGATAAAAACTATCCATAACTTCAATCTAATCTTTATAGAACTCAAGTTATTTGAATGAAATCAGACAACTTTTCCTATTACAAAAATACGCTAACATAGTATTGTTTTCGCGTGTCCTACACATGTCCGTCCCTAGGAGTGAATTATGATCTACATGCAGTGCATGTCATCCGGGCTTGAAGGATTACTATAGTGTTGCAATTCGTCCTGATATTTACCCGAATATTCTATGTGATTATAGGAAACTATGAACCCTAAGGACATCATGACGGACGCCATCCACAATTTCCATCCGCAGTATCAACAATACACTCAGTACAGTTCCGGTAAGTCGATTCACTGCCAATAATAAAAAGAATTTAAATTTCACAGCATTTCACCGTTAATATTTGCTTTTTTTTGTAGCGAATTTCATCACCGCTGTTTGTATATCGTTTACAAAAGTCAGTTATTGTCACAAGTTTTTATTTTTTTTTTTTATATTCACAACTACCATAAATAACATACACATCTTCAGCAGCTCAACATCATCATAGGGTCATTTCACCAGTGGTCGGCCAGTTAAGCGACAGGTATACTTTCAAAAGGGATTTTGAGTCAATGAATGATAAATACATATTTTTTTCGCTGTTATTCCATTAAACAGTGATTAAGTAATGTAACCAACTAAAAATAAAATAGTTAATATTGTAACAAGCATAAAATAATAGAAGTTTACAAAAAAAATGCCAATTCTCCCAGTGGCTCCTAAAATCCAATGGTCGGCCTTTCGTTGCCAGCGTTCGGCCATTACTATGAAACTTCATAAATATCGCGTCCTGAGAGTAGACAGAACAATAAAAAACATAATGATGCAAAGCATGACAATATAAAGTATATTTCATTAGCGATCCACATACAAAATGAATTTGTCGAAACTTGCGAAGTAAAAATGTGCGTTTTTTAATTGCGTATTGCATCATATAAGTGAGTATAGTGCAGATATACATTGACAAGTGGCAAGACTACCTAGACGAATTTAAAAAATCTGTTTGTTTAAATGTATCCACTATTATTTAAGTTTTAAACTCAAAAGGCCAACCACTGGCGACGGCCGACTTTAGAAACAATCTCCCTCGTTTTATTTTATTTACTTAAATAAAATACCTTTATCAATTTATTATATTGTGATACTGTTTTTTTCCAAAGTCGACTCTTTACCAAGATAAAAATACATCTCTTAATATATTGTCATAATCGACGGCTTATTTAATTATTTGAATACTTGCTTTCTCCATAATATATTCACATGTTATTTATTATTATAGAAAATATTAATAACTGAAAAAATAAAAGGTTAATTTTTAAAAAAGGAAGTTCATAATTATTTTTTACCAATATATATATTTTCATAGCATTAATTCATTCAATACCGAGCATGTTCTTTATTATTATTATAAAATATTGCTAACTTTCATGATAACAAAATATCTCATAAAATTTCACTTTTCAAAAGGTCTTCAGGGATTATATGTAAAATTTGTAATAAAAATATGAAGGCTCTACATTTATAGATTCATTTTTAGGATGCTCTATGAACGAGTTCAAAAAAATTATATTCGTTATGTGATTTTAATAGTATATATTTTTAGTATGCATGATTGTCTAGCACTGTTTTAAAAAATATATAATAATTATGTGTTTTATGCTGCAGCCCAAATTATTTATGATTCGATATCTTACAAAGTAATGTTTCTATAATTAATAATCATATATAATAATTCAAAGATTTTTTCAAACTAGTTGCAATCTGTTTTTATTTAGGCATGTAATGAAACACATAATTTAATTCATTTATAATTGTATTGATACTGGAAAAATTAATTTTCTGCTAAAATAAATCAGAGTCAAAGTCAAAACTAAATAAAACTTTGGTTTTGTATGACTATAATATAAAAGAAACAATTCATTTCAATTTTTATTCCTTACAAAAAAATATTTTTTTCTGCAAGAAAATCAAATTTTACAACAGTATTCATTCATACAGGCTTTATTTTTATCATCCTCAAATTTTAATCAGAATTTTTCACTATATCTAGGCACATCAATATAAGCAATCATGGTTAGTTAATTACATACAGAAAAGTTTGCCTTAGAAAAGTCTCTTCAAAAGAAATGCTTATTAAACTTATTCAGGGAATTCCATTGAATTCTTCATTGTTGCTGATAGTCTTATGATCCTAAACCAGGATGGAGATTAATGTTTGCTTTATTATACAAGGGTTTATAAATATTTTTTTAACAACTATTAGACAAATTTTCCAAAAACATAAAAACAGGAACGAATCACTGAAAGCCAAACCGGTCATGTCTTACTGAAATGTAAGCATTTTGATTTTAACTCTTTCCTTGCACAACTCCAACTTCAACTCCACTTGTGTCGGTATGAACAATGTCAATATTATAAAATTTCTTAAACTATTTAAGTAAAAAAAATGTGATAATTTATTCAAAAAATTTCAGTTTTACACTACGTAGAAGATTGGCATATTAACGTAAAGTAAACATTTCCATAAGCAACAAAATTGTAATAAGTTGTCAAACCTGACAATTTAAATATTATTTTGAATGTCTTTATTGTAATTTATTTTCAGCAGTAGATATTACTTAAATTTCTTGTAATTTTTTTACCCTTTTCTATTGTCCTTGTCATCCATCTTATTATTGCTGTCGTAAATCTGTTGTAAAAGTATCATTTTGTTACCGATTGTTTCCAGACGTGACAACGAATCTGCCGTATGAAAAGCTTTAGGCTGCCATCCGAATGTGCTGAACTTGCCTCATACTAAACCCTCGATAGAATTACATCCTCAGAGCATATAGCGAATGCCTCATAATTCTTACTGCCTGATTCGAATGCCCGCATGAGCATTATTTCAATAACTTTTTCAGCGTCAGCGCCATAGACTGTCAGCAGACCGTGCCTGACGCTCGGCCCTCGACGAAGTCGTGTTAATATAAAGCATATTTTTCCAATTTTCATAGCCGTGATCATTATTATAAATTTATTTGTCTCAACTTACCATGCTAACATTTCAGCCTTTGAAAATATCAACAATTCATTTTATTTTTAGGCATGAGACAGAATGACAGAGATTTTGGGCTTAACTAAATGTTGCTTGTCTCCCAAACCCGGCTTCGATAATTAAATGACCCGAGTAAATGAAAAATTTACACCCACGTGCCAGATAGATAAAGTCGGCAAAATTATTTTGATTGAAAATTTGTTTGTTTGATACAAATGCTTCTGCCAGTTCGAAACTCTGTGGAAAGTAACAGGGTATCTATAGAAATGGAAATATGTGATTTATATGCATTGACCGATTTAAGGACTTTGGTTTTGTTTTCTTTATTATTATTTTAGTGTATTACCAGAAATTTGTGACGAAATGCTGGCCTCGCCAGATTAATGATTGTGATAATGTTTTAAACATTTTTATTTATTCTGTTTTTTTAACCGGCAACACTGGCAGATTTTTTGGCCTCATTTTATTATTTTATACAATTGACCAAATCTGATGGATCAAAAGTGAATTCCCGAATGACCGCAATAAAATTTATCTATAATGTAAAAGTAAAATATTTTAAATTGAAGCGCTATATTTGGAGAAAATTTATGGTTGTTTTACAGGATTAATCTTTTTTATATCTATTAAATGTACCAAAATATCAGAACATCAGTAATTTTGACAATTCTGCATAAATTTTGTTTTTTTATTAAAATATAGTAGATCCTTAGTAGATTTTTGGTATACATCTGCTCTACAGGAACTCAGGCTATCAATCATTATTTTACTCATTTTAGTTTGTATCAAAGATTCACTATTATAATATTAACTCTGTAAATAATAAATTATAGCTTAATTTTACATAGATATAACATTTATTTTTACTATTTTAACCTGGACAGGCGGCTCCGACGGCAATAAATCCGCATTTACGATAGACCTGCCATCTTGTTGATGTCATATAGAACTATTTTATAATGTCAAGCTAATTTTTCTTTTATCGTTCTGAGGCAACGGATCTTTCTTATTTTCAATTCGCAGTCGTATTCTAATTGAGCCCATATGCGGTAAAACAGCATTGTCCTAAAAACATTGTTCAGGGATAATAGCGATTGATTTTTCTGGAGATACCCTTTATCGAAAATATTTATCTTTGATGAATGAAGGTGGTTTGAGTAATTTTATCGAGAACACGATTTATTGATCAAAAAATTATTTACTGGATAAATATGTGTTTACAAAAATAAACCAAATAACGACTAACTCTGTTTTTCCGCATATGGGCTCAATTGCTTTTGTATAAATATTTATCTCGCATGAATATGTTAACTTGATTTCTTCTATGTGCATCATTTTCCTATTACATTGAAATCTTTCCTCCGTCCAAATTATGCTAACCTCACATTAAACTTTTTCAATTGAATTACTCTTAATTTTCATTGCATTGTCATATTTTACGATACCCATATCATTTGTGTTCAGCTTCTGTTTATAGTTGTTTTTAATGCTGTATAATCCATATAATAATTAGAACTTTTGGGGTTTAATTTCAACTCAAACTTACTAATAATGTGTACAAATTGAATCTGATTATAGACAAATATCACTCTAACGCTGATATTGTAACAACCAGTTGTTAATTATTTTAAAAATAAACCACACCACAAAGAATCTGTAATGAAGATTAGCAAATATATCAAAGTCATCACATCAATACGAATGCACATTGAATCAATATAAAACTAGATATCAACTCTTGTCGATTAGGAAATAGGATTTTTAGAATTCATTTTTTTTTTTAATGTTATCAATGTTGCCTCAAAGTAGTTGAAATTTCAAGTTGCTTTAGAAAAATCGGATAATATAGAAATATAATAGTACATTTAATTCTAATAAAATATATATAATGTTAAATCTAATTAAAAGTAAAAGAAAATATGCTCTAAACATTCAACGTCATAAAAAATACATTGACAAAAAATATAAATGAACATTGAAGCTTTGCAAATAAAAAAAATGCTGCATTAATGCTAGATATGAAAACTTAGTAGTTACTCTTGATATTTTATTAAATTTATAGATTGAAAAGAAAGCCAAACATGCATCACAAAAATTGTGAAAAATGTTTGTGATTTGCATTTGTAGAAATTTAGCTTTTTTTTATTAATTTACTATTATTACTAGAATGTCGTTTTTGTATTTGAATGGGTACTTAATATAGTTATTAAATATTAAAACATAGTATTATGATACACATTGTTTGCAAAAAAAGGAGACGTTCGATGGTTTAAATATGTACTAAGTTTTTATCTCATCGGAATTTTAAGTAGATATAGCTTTTGAGCAACATAAGCGTGAATGTACTCTCGAAAGAAAATATATAAATATCAAATGATTTGTGACTTTGATAGTCAAATCGAATCGTTTCAACTACATAGCCGGATGAAAATAATTCAAATTTAGATTGACAGTGCCGGAAACTTAAAAGTATATTTTTTATAAATAATAAACAAAGTATATCATTTCAACGTGTGTCAGAATTTTTCAGGGTATGGAGATATCCAATATCATTGATAAAAATCAAATTGAATATACCACTAGATGTTTTTAAATAATTTCATCCTGGTATTTTTTTACAACTGCTTTTGGTGCTTCTTTAATCAATAAATTTTGTTTAGGTCTGTTATTTGTAAGGAATGTGTAACAGTATTCTTAACTACTGCATGTTTTCGCCTAATTGTAACATGTTTATGTGTAGAAAATGAAAACAAAATGTGTATCATTAGGTTATTGAAATATAATTTATACAAATTAAATTGATGTTTTGAACTCAATGTTGTTTCATTTTATGCTATTTATTTATTCATTTTTTGCCAAAGGTAAGTTTTTATACATCCTTATTCTCATTGCATGCTGCATGTGTCTGTTTTACCTTAATGCACCTAGCACTTTAATTTATGATTTTTAGATATATATAAATTATTCAATGCAATCCTATTTAATAACATGCGTCTTTTAACCCCTTGCACTGAAATCACGAGCGGTCGTGCCATATTACACTTGATTAAGTAGTATAAAAAGGGTTTGTCATTGAATATTTAATTCGCTAAGTAAGGGGTTAAGAAAACACATCAAGTATCATTTTTACAATGACATACCATGGGCAAAACTACTAAAACGTTGTAACGAAATGATGCAGAAAACAAACCAGTATTTATCACCAGAACCTTGCGAAGCAAACGAAACTTTATTTACACTTCGGCTGGTGATGGAATATTAAAATATAGAAGAGAAAAGGTTTTTGCGATTCTCTTGAAACTGTTTACTCAAGTCCCAGATACTTGTATATACAGTATACTTGATAAAATTGGCAGTATAAGGTATATCTTTCTTTTCACAAATAAATTTGCACTCTGGTACCTATTATTCATACTTGCAACATCGCCATTAACATCTTTCGTTTAGTTAAGAATTGTATTTTTAATGAACTGACATCAACTGTTTAGAACACATGTGGGCAACTCGTCTAAAAAGTATTTATTGTATGAGACAACTAATTGTAGCTCTTTGAAATAAAATGAGTTATCATTTCAATTTAAGATAGAGTAGAAGTCGACAAAAAACTACATTTTAAATGGAATTGAATTTTTTGTAGAGTTTTATTATTAAAATGTAATTTTAGACAATATGTAAATAAAAATTAAATCACATTTCCAGTATTTTATGAATTCCGTGCTTCGCACCCCGGACTGACAATATTATATTTAATCACTGCATGTGAATGAGACCAGTATGTGTATGATTGTTCAATAACTCCATATTAATATAGAATTAAAATTGATAACGTCGTTACTCTGCTGATTTTGTCACACCTAGTAACACAACCAGAGGAATAACAAAGTTACCAAATTAAATTTTACAATATAAAGGAATTCTTCACAAAGTTACTGCTGAATGCATTGCAAAAAAACCATAATAATTGATACATCACATGTTATTTTTCATTTGACACACAAATTTATTATTAAACATACCATCATTCACAAACATGTCAACTAAAAAATAAAATATATTATATAATTATTATCTGTCATTAAAACTAACAAATTCACCTCAACAATTTTAGGAAAATAACACCAACAGGGTTAAACAATATTTTATCGATAAGCTGAAACACCATGCACATAATATTTATATATAAGACAAAGAGGAATCAAGAAATACATTTGTTACATGATGTATATCTATATAGCCTGGCGGTAAGAGCATGGCTGAAAGACCAGAACATTCCAATGTCAAGTCCAGGCATGGTCATTATCAATTTTTCCTTTCAGTTTGATGTTTTGAGCATGGTTACTTTTGACTTTGATGAAACCCTCTTTAAGTTTATATCAAATGACCCAAAAATATCTGTGCAGCAGTAATGCAAAACATATATATTTTTAATACCATTTCAAATATGCAATTTCAGTTAAAAGCGTAACACAAATACACCCACACACTCTGCGAAAAAGCAGTTTTGTACTGTGCATTACAGACAGACCGATAAATCAAGACAAATATATCGATATGCGAAAGGAAAAGGGCATCAAGTCTTAAAAATATAAAAATTAGTTGAATATGCCAAAATAACTACAATGCGTATAGTAGAAAGTAGACCAGTCGAATCAGTGCTGCTGAATTAGTAAATTTCACACTGAAACATCCCATTTGTCATCAAATTTCATACAAATGCAAATCTTGTTTTGGCTCTCCTGAAAAGTACCAATATTAGACAATACTTTTTCCTTTCACACACAGTTATATTATAATGAAATATATATAATAAAACGGAACTTTGGTAATCACTGTTTAATTAATAAAACTTCAGCTAGAACTCCAACAAAGCAGTACCAAAGACTAAAATACAATTTTGTTTTAAATTTATGACCATGTGTCATTCAGAAGTAACAGTGCAGCGTGCCGATTTTTCTTTCTAGCTGGTGCAAATAACAAGCGTCTCTCCAGTTTTTAATATTATATTGTTTATAATTATTTTTCATCTTAATTTTCACGATTTATATAAAAGAAATCACTCTTCCCTGGGATTTTGAAAAAAGTATAAAATTCCCTGAGGGCTTATTCCATAATAAAATGTAAATCACCTGCCGATAATTGATGCGTGAATAGATCTAGAAAATGCATCCGCAATAATTACTTAATTAATTTTATTACATACGAGAATTCAGTTTTTTCATGTGATACATTTTTGGCTTGATTGGTTTCTCACTCGATGAGTAAGGGATAATAATGTCTAAAAACTGGCTGTCATTTTGACATTTTCATGATTGTGTCGCGCAGGCAACAACAAGCAAGGCAAAGGAGGCGGCGAAGAGGGTGCCGTCCACGCTCCTCGGCCGGCGCAGCAACGCGTGGCCACCATTTCAACCAACTATCACGAGAAGACAATGCTGCTCAGCTCCGATGACGAGTTCCAATAGACCGATAGCCTTTCGAATAACGATGCCCTCTTCAATTCAACCTTTTTATTACCATGATGGCATTTTATAATATCTTCCATCTTCATTCGTAGACTGGACAGGGAGAAAAATAGCAAAATTTCTTTGAAAAAAAATACCCAAATATTCTTTATTGTTTTTGTATTTATGTTGGAAATATTACTATGATTTCAAAGTATTCTCTTTATTAATGTCTTGGTTTTTTAAAATACGGCTTCATTTCATAATTATAAATGTTTTATTTTATTATTCAATGTATCATAAAAAATGTACAGGTGAATATACAGAGGGTGGCGAAAGCATAAGTAGAATAAGATTATCTTAGCTACGCAACCTCCCTTAATTGATCTTTACCCCAGCTTTCATATTACAATTGAGACACAAAATATATGATTTATTAAATTATGTTTCGCAATACTCCGTTCTGATGGAGATTTTATAATTTTACATCCCTGGAATTGAAAGGTAATATATTGGGTTAATTAAATTTCTTTCTGAAAAGAATACAATTCAAGAACAATGCTATCTATGGTGATAAAAGTGATTATTTTTGCTACATTGAAATTGATACATAAATTTTCAATGGTGTGAATGTTAACAATATGCATAAAGTTGAAATAATACGCCTTCATCTAGTAAAGAATCAAAGCTTCATCATTGATTATTTTTTCTTAAATGCTCTACTGTTAAAAAAATAGAATAAGTATATTTCTGATTATATGTAGATATGCATTTATTTGAAGTCAGACATAATATGAACACATTTGTACAGAGTGAAAATCAAACCAGATTGAAAAGAATTATGTATTGTAGAATTGGTATCTCTGAAGTATTGTTGAATTGCATCAAACTTACAGCCTTGATTGTTTTGAAGATAGATTAGATTTTTACGACTTTCCCGGTTGTCAACTTGCTAATAGAGTACCTAATACCTTATAACAACCTTATTATGATGTTATTATATCATTGGGTATTTATGTGCTTAACTCACTATATTTTATAAAAGGAACTTAGTTCTTTTGCGTTTCAGCTTTCTTTGACATTGATATTGAAAGCAAAATTTCAGTGTTTCTATTTTTACCCATGATATTGATTTTATCAGAATTTACACAGCGAAGACACGAATTTCATTTATAAAAAGTTAAATCAACAAGAACGTATCATTTTTCTGGCAAACTTTTACCACTCCACGACATGAGTTTTTCACTATAAAACATTACAGAATACTCCCAAAAAGGTTGCAGGAAACTTAATGTTTATGAACAGGAAGGCCAAATACTTTAGAATCAATGAAATCGAAATGTTACTTAAATTATGAAGTATGTTGTATCTTAAAACATGTTGCAATGGTATATTAATTGTGATAATAGAGGCCATAAAGGAGCCGGCCCGGTTATGTCTTAAATGAAGGATTACCCATTTTTTTAGTTAATAATTTTATTTCAGTAAAATCTCTAATCTCTACAATTGATTTTGAAATGTGTCATTGTAATAAAACGCAAGAGAACTGAGGAATCTATTATTTTCAATTTAATGTATACCGTCAAGCTAGTTTTGAGTATGTTTATTTTGTTGATGTGTAAATTATCAAGTCTATCGTATTGATAGTTTTAGGGAACGTAAGTTTTTAGGGTATAAAAATATGGCAGATGGTTATTTGAAGAATTGACTGATAGCAAACAAAATACACTATTTTTATCTATTAAAAGTGCAGTTTTTCCACCAAAATAAATATTGTTTTGAAACATATTTGTAGAGATATATTTAGCCTGAGAATCAGTTTGATTCCATTGAAAGCAATTAAAACTTCTCCAGTCGAAAGAATATTAGAATTTCAATAATCCGACAACAGCTGTCATTGTATGCACATTTTTGTATGAGATTCTGCTGCGTGGCCTAATATTAGTCTGCTATGTATTCTTTAAAACCTCTGATTAAATATTGCTCATACATAAACAAGATATTTAATGCTAGAAAAACTGTGCATTTAATAATGTAATATCCTGTTTTATTAAACGGTAAAACACGTTTCTTTTTTAAATAGTGAAAATACAACTTCTTTTTAAATTAAAACAGAATATAATGAAAGTGATATGTCCAAATCTATAGCTTGTAAGATAATTTTAAATATCTAGATAAAAACGGGTTTTTGTTTTGTTGTCAATATTTTATTTTGAAATACAATATGTTAAAGTTATTTTGTTTTTTTTCATGCACGCAGTTCAAAAGAACGTTAATCCCTCGATGTCTTGTTTTATTTATTAACGATTAACCTGTTGACTGCTGTGCATTATTTCTGTTACTAAATAATATATCTTATCTTTATCGAGCACAATAATTGACAACGTAGCTAGCACATCACCGGTTACATATATTTTTAATGATATTGAAGCGGTTTAAAAAAGACCCAAAGCAAAAAAAATCGCATATAACTGCCGTAGAATATTACTTTTACTTACATGATAATGATTGTGATGCAAAAGTGAAATGTTGATTGAATGAACATAGATTAATATTTATATTATACTGTTATGTTACATACACTAGTTTTAAACATTATAATATTCAGAGATTTTAATTTTCATTGTAATAAAAATTCTAATTTAATAGTAATTTTAATTAATATCCATTACTTACTAGCCTAATATTTATTATAAATATTTAAATGCGTCGTAATCCTTGAGTTTGCTTTAAGTGTGGTCACAATATCAAAAACTATTTTTGTACAAAGCTGCAGTGGAATATGGCTAATTTTAAACATATATTTCACTTTTTTTTGAATAGTGAGCATGTTTATAATATTCTTGCAGATAAGATATAATTTAACGCTTTGGTATGTGGCAATTTTCAAGAAACACCTAAATTATCTATAGAAATAGAAATGAAAATGTAATTAATATCCATGAAATTAATCAAAATTTATTCTGAGGTTAATGAATAAATAGATTTTTCGTGACGGTGTTTAATTATCACTATCAATGAGGTTTATTAAATCTCACTTAGGTACTCATTCAGAGGTAAAGAAAGAAATGGTAAAACTGTTGTATGCTATGCGATGCATGGGTTGATATTGCATATTTTTTGCAAGCCATTAACTAATGGATCCAAGAGTGTAAGTTATTATCTGCATTATTTGTTAGCAAATACTTCACATAAGATATTCTGCAGATAATTGATAGCGAAGGACAGATCTGGGCAAACTACGGCTCGGGGGCCATATGAGGCCCGAGATGTATTTTTATGCGACCCACTATGCTGTCAATAGATTGTTTGTTATTCAGAATCACTTACGTTTTTAGGTTGGAATTCTCTTTTCACGATTGCAATTAATGCATATCTAAAAATATTATTTTACTTACAGCCCGCCGTTCATTTTTAATTTTTAATGTAGCCCTTCAGCCGAAACGTTTGCCCGGGCTTGCTGAAAAGCAACCAATGTTTACTCATAAGCTAACATTTTTTAGTCACTTCAATTCTCTTAATTAGGGAATAGAATTTTCTCATGACGTTGCATTACTTTTTATGCTTTTTTAAGTCGATACCAAACTAAAAACGATCTAACAAAAATACTGTGAATATTAATTGACTCACAATAGTTTTTCCTGTAGTTAAAACTGTTCATACGCTGATTGCAGATATGAGACCAAAATAGTTAATTAAAGCCATCTGTATTGTATTGTTATAGCATTTATATTTGCAAACTGAAATGGAAAGATTCTGAAATACATAGATACATATTAATATACTCGTGCACACCTGACATTCAAGTGTTCATGCGCTCACACTATACGGAAAGGATATTCTCAACATTAGAAAACAGTGCTGCCAAAGAAATTGACTTATACGTTAGCGTAGCTCAATCCAAACTTAGGTGTAAGAAAGGAAAGGATCACAGAAAAACGGTTTTAGGGTTTAAGTCATTAGAAATGTTTGAAATGTCAAGTGCACTGTCAAATACTAATAAGTAAATGTAATTCATCGTGGAGTAAATTATAAAGTCCATGAGATAAATTTATCTCTCCGAATAGTATTTGTAATGGCTAGTCATTAATAATTTGGACTTGCACTCATTCTCCATGTGGAGCCACATGCTTTTGTTCCCTGCGGTACCTAATATTTCAGTGAACTGTCAAAATCTGACAAAGTAATGGAAAGACATTATAAATTATAACATGTTATTGAGATATATCATTCAATAATAGAAACATATTTCTTTTATTGTAGTTGACTGTTTTTCAATAGGTATTGTATGTAAAGGGTAATCTCTAACTCCACATGGATATTTTAAAAACTCTTAACTTTGAATACGACACAAATTTTGTTTTTGCATTGTTTTTAAATTTGGTTATTCTGTTAGATGAAAGACATCTCGTTAAAAGCAGACCATGACAGTTAGCTTTTGCTGATATATTATAAAAGTTAAGTCTACTTGACTGCACAATCATGTAAAATGAGCACATTCCGTCTAAAGCTAAAGCAGTCGCGGCTTGCGTTCCACTTCAACTTCTTGCACCGTGTGCATTGTCAATTTCATCTAAAAATGTGTTTAGGGTATATATAAATGTAATTAATATAATATAACTGAAGGAATGTTAATTTAAAGTGTCTATAATTCTGAAAATGTATTAATATGAATTGTTTAAATTCTTAGTGTTACTTTTATTTTTTAGTCAACATATATTATTATTATTGTATAAAGTATGTATCAACTATACATATTGTAAATGAAATACTTAAACAACTATTAAAGTACTGGAAAGTCATTCAGTTAAAAAATTACTATGAAAATGTTTTATTTTAATTCAACAATCACTGTTTTTTTTTTAAACACATTGAGTTAAAAATAGCTATGTATTTAATTATAAAAAAATCGATGGCTAAAGAACAAAGTTGCCAACTCCACTTTTGGCTGAAAATGACATAACAATCTTGTTGCATCATGCTATAAGCATGTCCCGTATAAATTTAAGGACTCACAAAGTTATTTAAATATATCGAAAAAAACGTTCCAAGAAAATTTGCAAACTTCATTCGGTTCTGAAAAATACAACGCAAAATATCTAACTCCACCAGTCTGTATTGACATCTGTCATAAGTGTGTCGTTCGTAAGCAGCTCTATTAATAAATTGTTTAAAAGATGGGTTTTTTTGTTGATAACACAAATAAAACATTCCCTAATTGTAATTGTGAGTACAAACCATGTTTTCTTTACAATATTTACGAGCTTTTAATAGATATATGTTCGATATTATGCTTTTGAAATCAACTAAGTAGGTGTAAAGTTTTCCGTAGTTATCAAGATTGCATTTTAAATACTGTTATAGTGTTTGCAGTCTTATTATTATGTAATCAGATCATTATAATTAGTTCAAATAACCAAAAAATATAATAAAAAACATCTTTAATTTACGTTATTGATGAGTGGGCGAGGAAAAATGCTTGTTAAATTAGCTAATCAAAAACAAGAAGAAAAAAATTATTGTTACAACGATTGCAAGCTGATACTAAATTTAATATTATGAAAATGCCTAATTTATTATTAGACAATAATTATTATTCAACCAATATTATATCTGTACCTGAGAGCTAACTTGCCGTAAATGCAAAATGACGTTTTGCAGAAGAGGTATTTTAAGATTTTTTTTGAACGTTTTGTCTCATCTTTTGTTGTTTTTCATCAAAAAAATAAATATTTACATGCCTCTTAGTATGGCTGTATTTAAAGTTTTAAAATTTTTAAGGCGTTTTGGTTCTCACTTTTTTTCAAATATTACATATTTAAAGTGAAACTAACTCTCGGTAAATTAAATAAAAACCACTCTTGGATATCCATTGCGAGTGGGGAATGTGTGCATTTTTCATGTGTATTTCATAAATTCGAGCATATACTTCATCGAATCACGCCATACGTTGCGATTGTCTTCCTACATTTTATGAAAGCATACAGTTTTTCAACAGTCTGTTAATTTGTATAAATTTTGGATATCATCGAACGGGTTGGAAAGGGAATGTTCGTATAATTTCAAGATTGGGTTATGTATTTATATTTGTCATTTTGGGGATAGGGAATTTAAGTATATTATCGCATTTTAAATAGATATTTGGAATATATTTTGTTATTTTAAGGTGGTGAATGTTCGCGTTTTTATAACATTGAGATTAATGTTATATATATTGTCTCATTTTGAATCATTAATTGGATATTTTGGGATGGGAAATGTTGGTATATTATTGCATTTTGAATGAATATTTGGAATATATTTCTTTGAATGTTCTAGGGTTGGGAATGTTCGCGTATTTATAGCATTGAGATTAATATACATGTTATCTCATTTTGAATAATTAATTGGATATTTGGGTTATATTTTGTCATTATAGGGTGGGGAATGTTCATTTTTTATAAAATTAGAAAATTGGGGTGGGGAATATTCGTATATTACGCATTATTATTGCATATTCATGCTCCGTTGAGCAATATTCAATATCATCATGTTTATATGCGATGCATAACTGCTGGATGACATATTGATGTATATCTTTCATTTACAGTGAATTATAATTGTCCAATGATAGGACCTATCAACACTTTGTTCTTAAATATCGCGCGAAAAGCGAATGTTGCAACCAACTGTTAAGTATAACATACAGGTTTTCCTCGAATTACTACTGAGATACGTTCCTGAACTTTGGTCGTAAGGCGAATGGGTTGTAAGTCGAATTCCATACAAAATATTAAAATTAAATATTGTTCGGTTGAGGTCAGGTTAAGCGGCGCCAATTTCATTCGTGGAAATAACTGCAACCAATAATGGTACGGATTCATTTAACGCATCAGAGCGCTCTTTTCAAAACTTATATTGTACCTATATATTCGTTTCTAAGTCTATTACACTTCTATTTTTTATCATGTGTATTCCGTAAAATATATAAATTTAGTTTATTTATTTGGATATGGTTTACCAGACACAATGGGTACGATTTATAAATTATTGACTTTAAAAATTAAACGTACAATCACTATATGTATATAAATAAATTCCCAAATTTGTAAATGTTACTGATCTTTCTTCCCGGATGCATCAACCGTTAGCAATGGTGCTCGGTTATGGAATAAAAAAAATATTTTTTTCTTATTTTTAGTCGTAAGCGCAAATCATCGTCAGTCGTACCGTCGTAAATCGAGGACTAGATGTAACTTCAAATACTGACTAATCACAAACAATAGTATCATGAACAACAGGCTTAGCAAATGTGTTAGAGCCGAAACGTCGCCTGTGAATTTAGGGTAAGTTATGTTGGTTAGGAATGTTAGGATGTTATGGTTTTGGTGTATCTCCGTTATTGCTGCGAATAGAAGCATGAGATAAAGTGCAAATTAAGCGTATATGTGTGTAGGTATCAAAACTGAATTTAACTCAATTTCGACAAAAATCCATTTACGGCAATTTGACCCTCAGGTACAGATATTTAGATGGTGCAGCGACCTTAGCGAGCGGGAACTTTGCGCGCCGATGTTTGTCCGCCGACATTAGCGCGCAATACCAGTATTCTTTACATTTCAAAAAAAAAAAATTTGAAAATAAAAACTTTTATTTTTAAAACATTATACATAAAAATAATCATAAAAATCAATTAAAACAAAACAGTAAAAATATAATGGCCTTAAATTTACATTTAAAAAAAATGTAAGAAAACAAAAAACATTTATTTTAAAAACTTTAAACAAATACATGAAATAAGTAACATAACAAACAATTTAAAAAATATATCGGGGTATACTGCGGAGAAGCATTAAGTCAAAAATACTAGTTTTGAGATAATTGAGATTGAAAGTTTGTTTGGCTATAACATTTTTTTAAGTATATGAAACGTCATGAAGTTATGGATATCAAATTACAGGTAGCTTTATTGAATATAAATTTCTTTATGTTTCACCAAAAGTTCATACAATTTGCTACTTTTTTGAATAAAAAATTAAGGTCGGACATAACTTGCATTTTCGCTGAAAAATTAAATTAAAAAATGAGATATACCCGTATATGGCGGATATGATCATACATATTTTTAATGCGTTTTTGTGATGTATATAGTTATAAAAGAATAATAAGAAAAAATATATTTGTCTGCTTTTTTATATTCTTTTCATACATATTTGTCAAAAAACGTTATTTACTTAATTAAACCTTTCTTAAATCATCATTCTAATCTAATAACATATTTTGGACATTCACTATTTGTCATTTGTTTCTGCCCCTGCATTTTTTGGTAGCTTTATCATGTAGATAGTAAATTTATACATATTTAGTTTCTTTCATTGAATTGAAAGTTCTAAGCTTGATATCGGCTGGACACGATTCATTATTATGGTCATGATTATTATTCTGAAAAACACGCAGTCCATATAGTATTGAGTATTTTTTTTCGTTTTTACAAAAGATTTTAATTGTATTTAACAAAACAGAATTTATGATAGTTTTAGGTTATGATATGAAACAAGCATGGTACAACTTAAAAGTAACAATAACTTATCATTTAATGTCAACAGTTGACTTCAATTTTGTTTTTTCATATGTTTTCAGTCCTTGAGATCATTTTGGAATACATTTCGATAGCTGTAACACACTTAAACTTTCTGTGATATAGTATAAAGTATGACTTAATGCAGACTCGCACGATTTTTTAAATCAAAATAGTCTACGAAAATGCATTAAGTCTCGTAAGTGTGTTTGATGCTAACTGGATATTTCCCAAATGGAGATATTAGGCCTCAAACTTTGCACATGTTTTTAAATACTTTTGGTTAATTTCGTGAATGTGAAAACTATTCACTAAACGTCACCCATCGTCACACCTCGTTACAAAATCTCGCCTGATCATGGAAGACATGACCAATGGCGAAAGCAACAGTGATATTTCAAAATACTTGTCATGTGCAAAAATGATTCTTTTAAAAAAAAAAAGAATTTGCGTATTCTTCACCTTTGTTATCCCGTCTACTTATTAAAATTGTGTTATAGCGAACAATCAACCCGCCTTAGTGCTCGACCCGACTCAAAGCATGGTAGCGCCATGTGAAACTCAAACCTATACATGACATTGAAATATCCGTAGGTAATGAAAGACACGGAGCGTTCGCATGTATTGTCTTGTACGCTTTTAGGTATGCCGTTTTAAATAGGAATTTTCCAGGAAAAACTCTTCTCCCCTACTGCTAAACACAGCCCGTGCCTCTCACTGCTGCTATCCAGCGCCCGCGCTTTGGTCTTCTCATTTACCCTTTCTTTGTGTCCTTCTCTCTGAAAATAAAGGTCGGGTGTGACTTTGACAGAAGCTAGCCTTCATAACGATACCATTTGTAGATTCAAACGTGATGTGATCCTTATTGCTGGTTCGGCAAACGCTGTCGGGTATGCGGGAATAATTTTTTTATGACAGGATGGATGAGGTTTTTAAATGAAACAAAAATATTCTGAAATCAATAAAATATATTCGGTGCCAAACATAATATTCTATATCCCCTATAACTAATTAACAACCGACAATTGAAAATCTATATGTAATATCACAATCTAAAAGCGCTCAGCTGTTGTAGTCACGTGAGCAATTGCTTTGCATTGATACCATAAAGCCCTAGGTTCTCTTTACAAACTGTTACGTAATACAAATTTAATAAATATGAAGAATTTTCGAATTCAATATTGTTACCACATTTTTACAGAACCGTATTGGTTTGAATTTTTGTAAATAGTCTAATAAGTGGAGAATAAGTGATCAAAAATTGCCGAAATTGCATTGATAATAACCACAGATGTCATCCTAAAACATATTCTTATGAAGAACTAACTATAAACTTATAAAGAATGAACTTTCTTTGCTTGTTTCAAATAAAACTGATGAATGTTAATATCATCTAGCATTTCAATAGAGCCGAAAATCGTCAACCCACCAACCTACCCTTCCAAATCACAGATCCACAACGGTTCTCATTAATTATACATTATTTCTTGTGTGAGACAGCTAATTGCAGGTCATTGAAATAAAACGTTAAATAATCCATTCTTAGCTCAACTAGTTAATTGCGTCATATGAATAAACATTTTTACTCACATTTTGGAATAGAAAACATCTTCAGATCACTGATTCACGAAGTCAATTTATTTTACAATGATTAAACTTGATTGCAAAACAATTATTCACTCTAACCTTTCGTTGCCATATACGCAAATCTAAATATATGGCATATTTTGAAAAATACGTTCAAATATTTTGGGTCAAATTGCCGACTTATTTTATTTTTGATACTCTTTTGAATTCGCCAGCGTTATAATATACCTTCATCCAAAACTATTTTTAATTTTCCACATGTTTCAGATTTTTCTGCCCGTGCACATCTTACATGAAACATTGATGCCAAACAGACCTGAAAACAGTGCTATTATACATTTATTTATGCTTCAAATAATCAGGTATGATTGAATTAGTATTTTTAAACTGATAAAAAACATTGCTTTCTTACAAAATTATTTATTATCTAACATCAAGAGAACCTAGGATGTAAGTATTTGTATACATATAATATTTATTGCATAATGATTTAGGAATTTGCATTAGAATTTGCAATATATTCTGATAAATTCAGATACAACATCGACGTACGAGTAGTGCGGTGTGTTACAAATCTATGAAGTCATATTTGTTTATGTTTTGAAAGATCATTATTTATTCAAAGGTTTGATAATATACAAATTCAGTTATGGCATGGCCAGCTAAGCCGGGTAATTGAAAAACTAATTGATATTGTGCTCTGAAGATAATATAGTGTTGTTTCACCATAAAACGGGATGTTGTATTCATTTTAAACAGGTCAGAAATATGCAGTGCTTTTATCCATGGCTGTGATTTGATATGTTGAAAAATATGTTACCGTTTACATATAACAGTTATTCAGGGTATTTATTTATCTGCAGAATCGATTGATAAACAATTCTTCTTTGATTTTCATTAAAATAAATCTTACGGGACTTTATCTTTGAACGCACAAATATGTATACTGAGTGTCGTTTCACACAATTTAGCTAAACCAAACCATAACTCTTAGGATATAATATAAAAATTTCTATAATAATATTGTTACAGTCAATATAAACAAATCTTGTATAGCTACACAAACATATAAAATGGGATATCTCTAAATAATTCATCTAAAGAAATAAGACATGTAAAAAAATATGCATTTCTTCTATGCAGTTCTACAATCTACATACAATGAAAACAAAATAGCATCATTTCTTTGAGAAAAAACTAAGGCAAAACAGCATGTTTGCATGTACTGGTTCGAATGCTTATTAATTTCAATTATATAGGTAATAATATATATATTTCTGCAGTCATCAGGTACTTAAAACTGTACTCAAGAGTACTATTATTCCATTTAAGTATATTTTGCTACCAAAAAAACAATATATTTCCATAACAAAGACACCCAACGTAAACTAATTAATTTTTACATTTGAATAACTGTAGGGTTAAAGATTTTATAGAATATGAAACACTTTCCTATTACAGATGTAACAATGTCACCTATAATAACACTATTTACATTAAATTTTTAGATTTCACAACTTGGTAGATCAACTTATCAGCATACTTTAGGAAACAGATTGTTATAAAGATTATCTTACATTGGGCGTGTCTACATGTTACAGAAAACCTTCTTCAATCGACTAAACTTTATCAAATTGAGCTCTTGTTCGGAAAAACAGCGCTGACGCTGTTGTTTAAAAAGTATATTGTGAATTTATCCCAATAAAATCAGAAAATGAATCTGCTGGGAAGACAGCACTTCTAAAAACTGAAATTAAAAAATGTCAACGTAAAATAATTTTCTTACGATTATTTAACATTATATGGAAAAACCGCGTTATTTTTTATTTTTGTTTATATATAATAGAGGTGTTTATCCAATAAAAAAAATGTTTATTATTCCGTGTTCTCAATTTATGACACAAACTACTTTTATTCATCAAAATTCAATATTTTCGATAAAGTGTATCTCCACTACAACCAATTGAAATGTTTAACTGCTATTATCTCTGATCGCTGTTTTTGGGATAACGCTTTTATTCCGCATAAGGGCTCAATAACGTTCCTCGCGATTTATTTTAATTTAACAGCAAAATACCAACACAAAATATAGTACCCTCAAGCTGTTATTAATATTTTAGATTTTGCATAACACATAACATTTAGTAAATATTATAGCCCTTCGTTCAGGATTATCACTCTACCCTTCAACACCGAAAACTCTTTTAGAAAATAAGTGATTGGAGAAAAATAGACACCTCGAAAATAATTATTTCCTTCGGACAATACATATATATTTTTTTATGAACATTGACAAATCAGTTATGAGATATAATTTCATTTCTTACAAATGTTCAGCAAGGCGAAGCCGTATCATATTTTTACATTTATGTAATATAAAACCTTAAAGATCCTCAATATAATCAAAATAATAGCTGCAAAATTTTTTTATTACCAGAAATGAAATTTTACTTTCAATACGTTCCCTTCTCTTTTTGCAAGGTAATTAAACAAACTTCTATGGAGTTATCCCACGACTGTATCGGAACTCAATTTAGAATATATGATTTATGTAATTTTACAATAATTGCATTCTAGGCAGTCCTGAAATATCATTTAGCTATTATTTAGTTTTTGATTAAAGTGTTCTTTACAAACTTAGTTAATTTATATTTCATTTATATGTAGACTTCTTTAATCAAGATGTTCAAGTATAAAAAATTTTGCAAAACTTGAAGCGATTATCAGCATTTAACATAAATTCAATTTATGAGACATTCACACGTTGTGAAGTCAGTGCTTTAGAGAAATTACGCTGTGCAGCATCTGATTTTTTAAGAGATCTTCAGG
The DNA here is from genome assembly GCA_022494535.1 of Himalopsyche phryganea. Taxonomy (NCBI): domain Eukaryota; kingdom Metazoa; phylum Arthropoda; class Insecta; order Trichoptera; family Rhyacophilidae; genus Himalopsyche; species Himalopsyche phryganea. The sequence goes on along the minus strand of JAGVSL010000087.1, from coordinate 2,892,720 downwards.
ACATCGCCATCCAGTTTTTTTTTTGGTAGCCAAACATTAGTGACCTTCTATTAAACCCTCAACCATCGTGATAACTCCATGAACTTTTTGAATGACATGCGAGTATATTAAATTGTTTTATTCGGTAACTCCTGGTATTGGGTGGTTCCCGATACACTCAACTGATGGGAATTGCTCTATGTTCAGAATTTGATAAATTCAGTTCAAACTAAAATACGGGTAGTAACTTTACAACTTGCTTTAGAAACATCAAACATTAAAAGTATAAAAACTATCAAATCTATTCAGTAAAGTCTCCCTAGCATTACTTAATAATGTTCAAAACGACAGTGTCAATGATGATATCTTTATTGCACGAGAATATCCAACTTTATCAATTATTAAAACATGAACCTTCACTTCTGAAATCATTGTATATCGCTAACGTAAAATCTTTTTCAGATTATTCTTATTTTAATTGATCCTTTTAACTGTTCTTGCAACCGGACTTGTTCGTGGGTTTTAAAATTCATTTTCTCCATGTAAAAAAAACACGCTTCTTAAAGATACACTCTCAATTTGAACGGCACAAAGCAAAATCAATGAGATTCTTTGAAGTATTATGACCATAGATGCGATGGCGGTGAAATGGATTGATTTAGGCAGCGGAGTTGATAGCCGCTGATGACAAACACCAACTAAATAATGAAACATTTTAAAAGCTGACAAGTATTCTATAAGGTAAAAAAAGAGCATAACATTCATTTTTATTGACAATATTTGCTCTTAAATAATAACTTGTAAAGATAAAATCGAAAATTAACATCAGTTGATATCCTTTTAATTCAGTGGTGCACAACCTATTTGATAGAAGGGACAGTTTAACCGTTTTCTAATTTTTTTACCGGCCGCAGAAGGTAAAAAAGTGTTGGAATATAATGATTTATTATACTAGACGAAATACGCATTTTACTGTTTTTTATTTAATATTTACGTAATTTCATTTCTTATTAATTGTTATTTTGGGCCGCGGTTTGTGCATCACTGTTCTAATTAAACGTATCTTCAAATCATCACAATAATGATGTATTCAAATAAACATTTTTTCCCCGCTAAAAAGCCTTTTTACCAATCCACAGCTAATAGAATCCAATTTGAAATAATGATTTTTAAAAATTCATGTTTTTGTTTATTGTATTAGTTTTAGAGAGTATTTGCATTGACTGTTTAGCCGTACCAACTATAAAGAATTTCTCTTTACATTTCACAAATACCGATATATTTAATTCCCCAATAAAAACCCACAAACTAGCATAGTCGACACAGAAAAATAATCATTGAATACTATTTATTTATAGGTTGCAAGACTATACAGGTTGGTTGTTGAGCGAATAGCAAATTGAACATAGATTACTAACTATTATTTTAATAGTGCATAGAACAAAACATATAAAAATAATAATCAAAATACAATTTTGGCACTTTTGAATGTGCCCATCGTTTGTACAGCGTTGACTGGCACTCACATAATTTTATACAATAAACCTATTCATAATATAATATGATACATAAATAGTATTTTTGCTACGTTTTTTCTGTCTTCTCTATAATCTGTGATCAATGACAGTTACATTAAATTTATTGAACTACAATATTACGTCGCCAAGATTTAAAATACAGAAATTTTGCGCTTGTACAGTGTCGAATAAAAACACTTGTGATTTTTCACTACCAATTTTGATATAATTATAATGTGTAAAGATTCATTAGGAAAAATATTAGAATTCTGAATTTAAATTATCTAATTTATATTAAAATGTGACTGTTTATTTAAAAAATATCAATTGATATAAAATACTTTTCATAATTCAACATTTCTTATACCTTCTACTACCGTTTTAAACAAACAGTTATTTTAGTTAATGAGCGAAAATAAAGAACAACGCCTTCCAAACTTTGCTCCAGGACCCCAGGGGCTCTCAGTGACAGTGCCTACTGTTCGATATTTTTACCTTTCATTATAATTACTCGATAGTGATTCTGTATAATTATTTCTTACCCGTTTTTATTAACTTTAATATTGAATTAAAACCACAATTAAATTGACACATCAAAGATTTTTACAGTTAAATCCATCTAAATGCATTTTTTTTTCAAAATACGGTAAAAGATGTAATTTGAAATTTGGCAGTTTCAACGATAGATAATATTGTAGAGTAATTTATTTCTTTACAGATTTGGACAGCTATTATTCGTTGTTATCAAAGTGTGGTGATATATGAATCTCGTATTATAAATTGAATATGTTTTGAATTATGTTTATCGATACAGAGCCGGATGATTTTGTTTTACTTACTACACTATTTTAGGGTATGTCAAGGTACCTAGATATATTTAAGAAAACTAGCATTTATGAAACATCAAGTGATTTGTGCAAAAAAATATCCGACGTGTTACAAGTTCATTAGTGTCATTTCTCAATAATATTAGTAGTACAGACTTCTCGCTGTGATGAATTAGTTATAATTGAAATCCATCAGAGCCGTGATGAAAGGTGTCTTTGTGCTCAAAGTACACCCGAAGTATTGAAAAAGATCAGTGAAAATAAACGATAAATGTGGTGAAATTAATAAAGCAACAGTTTTATTTTTTTCTTATAGAATTTTTTCACTATTTTAAATCAAATAATATAGCTAACAACAGTCAAAACAAGTTGGGCCAGTGGTGCAGTGGTCATTTCCGTTGGCCTCGGTTACGGATCGTCGCCTTGGGTAAACAAGGTTTTCTATCTGCAAGAACTAAAACTGTTCAGGAGAAGCAATTTTAGATTTTAGAAAACATAAATTTTTGAATGAAATTCACATACGTGAATGAAAGAGACGACCACTTTTGAGAATGTGATTTCCTACACTGTGAATCTTGATGCACTGTAAAATTTGTATGTTTTTGAGATAGAACATTTTTCTAATTTGAATTTTGATGGATTGACGGAGGTTTTTAAAATGCAGATAGAACCGTATTTTTAATTCGAATAAACTGCATTTAAAAGTGATTTTGTAAATAAAAATGGCATATGGAAACCTTATTTACCTGAGGCGACGGGATCTCACATTTTTATTCAGTATGGACGTGAGAAAGTTCATAAAAACACAGTTTTTTATATAGACATTGTCCAACTCGCTCAATGAATCTTTTGGCTCATTACAAATTAAATAATTACTTCATTTTACTCTTTTACTTAACAAAAGATATAAACCAAAAATGTATAATGTTTTAGGATTTGTAAATAAGAAATTTAAATTTATTATATAAAATATGGTCAATCCAGAAAATATCTTAAATTAATCGCTATCTATTTTATACAATTGATTGCAGCACCCTCGTATATTTTCCGTCATCACGGCTCTGCTGTACTTGTCTGACGAAAAATGAAATTCATCACTGTTTTTCAAATTGCCTTTTGATTGTTTTCACTAACGTAAGAATCATTGACGAAACTTAATTGATAAAAAACCACACCAATATCAAGATAAAAAAACACACACACATGGAAAAAATCTACCCAATCAGTTCATTCATGATATAATGACACAACCCATTTTCTTGTAAGTTCAAAAAAAAACTTTACGTACATATAAAATTATCAATTTCAATTGACAGTGGTCTACTGACAAAATCAACACTAATCATTAGAATGAAGGTTTTCAAGCTAACATGTAAATGTTCTAAATTTAATAAAAAAGTACAATAAATGCACAACCATATTATGATTAGATACAAATCTGATGAATCTGTATTTTTTTTGACAAATCAAAAATTATATTTTATTTTAAATAATTATAAAGAGATATGTATAGTAATAGAAGCATTTTTCTTCATTATAATAACGTTTTATTTTTTCTTTTTTTGATTTACAGTTTACGATAATTAAATTGTGGAGAAGCCAAAATATAAAGTCTAACAAATGTGATGAAATAAAGTTCCATTTTACAACTGTTGTAATCCGTCAATATGATGTCCCTATACCATCTACTTATCTTGAAATGGATGCAAATCATTAAGGAAGGTTTAAGATTCTTTTTTGTTGCTTTTTTGTGATATTCTTTCATTAATGCTTTCTTTCAACACACATATTTATCGAGCGTATTTATTAATAATATATACACAACAGTCTCTCGGTGGTAAATACATATTATTGCAATTATTTGTCTGTGCTCAGTCATTAAAATGCCACATACAGTTGCATGTATAGAAAAAAGTCATTGCTTGCTTTAATACCTAGAAATTTTTAAATCATATTATCAATATGTCAAAGAGATATAATATTTCGTTTATTAAGTGTTTTTTAGTCCTTTATTCCATCAAATTCATTTTATTTTAAAAAACAAAAAGAAAACTCCAACGATCTTTTATATCCTAAATCTATGATGCTTCCATAAGACGCCGACAACTCAGTCATTAGACTAGTATGTGCTATAATAGTAATATTTTTACAAGAATTGTGGAGGGTTTTAAAGAAAGAAATATAATATATTTACATAAACAGAAAATACCCAATCACCGAACAGTGTCTCAAGATTTCTCCGAAGATTACTAATATCTCTAGTTCGAGAGAAAAGCAAAATAATAGTTTTATACTCACCACTCTGGGATTCTGTCATTCACCTCTGTTACATTTGCTCATTTGTTTTTAGATGTCAAATCGATTGAGATTTCAATTTTCAATTATACTTTTCCAATTTCAAAAGCGCCACAGTACATATTATATTTATTGAACAATACTTCAGTTATACTTGTTTAAAGATTGCTATGGCTATCACACCACTAATGTTACAATTAATGGCATTAATTCTGTAATAGGCTCAAACGTAAGCTCTATTCATACATAATATAATGGCAACAAATGTAAGCTAATGGTAATGGTCAAAAAAAGTATGTTTCACTTTTTCAATCATCGAATTCAGCAAGGTTACGTCAAGCTTTGCTCGCAATAATTATATTCATCAGTATAACAACGATAGCACAGTATGATGTATTCGGGCAGATGTTGTTTTCATTGATATAAGCGGTGGCCGCATTCAGGCGGGAAATCAATTACTCGTTTGTCGATATCATTATTCAGTAGAGTCGGGTCGGCGTCGGTGCGGGCGTACGTTTAGCGAAATGCCATCGGCAGAACGCTGAAATGTGCGGGTAAAGATCGCCGGGGAACACCGCTCCCCGGGACGCAGGCTATGCGCGCCTCTGCACACTCGTCCTGGAAGTAATAACAACGCCAATGATTCATTAAAAATAAAATGATTCCTTCTGAAAAATGCTCGGCTATGATATGTGTCACTTAGAATAGTAATGGTGTAACTTTATTTTTGAAGTTTTGAGAAAATCAAGGTTTTGTAAAATGTTCTTAGGATCAAATAACAACCATTAATAACTGTTTGTCAATCAACTGAAGAACTTAAACGTTAGTTTAGTAGTGAAGTCTGTCCGGACACTTCACTCTTATTCTGATATTGCAGATACTTTACTATTATTCTGAAAAATATCGTTAAATATGGGAATATAAAAACAAAAACAGTTTTCTAAAGATATTTGGAGTATATATGGAGGTGCACCATTATTAAACTAATAGAATAACATCATTTGAACGTGTTTGAGGTATAAACTCATTTTTCGTAATTTTATAGTTACACCATTACTATTCTAAGTGACACATATGTATCACTGCTATTTATAATTAAAATATTTCATTAAACAATATATAAATAATGACTAAAAATCATAAGTGACTCTTGAAAAATTTTGTGTCCGACACATAAAGGTGATTTTTTATTTAAATTTGAATCTTTGAGATTTTGTACATTTCGATATATTTTGTTAACTAACGACCCGGGTTTCGCCTTTCGGCATCTTCAGACATTCGTGTGCTCGAATGCCTGAAGATGCCGAAAGGCGAAAACTGGGTCGTTAGTGGCAAAATACATGGAAATGTACAAAGCCTCAACAATTCAAATTTCATATTGAAGTTCCGTCAAGCACCCTCATTCAATGTCTTAAATTACATAAGGTGAATCTCAGTGAATAAACCCTTTGAATCACATCATTACGGATAGACTCACCAGTGAGTTTTTGCGTACGTCACACGTCGGACTTGAAATACGTGCATCCAACGCGATAAATGTTTTAGAATCTTTTCAGAGGATGTCACGGCAAATGTTTAACGCATTATTAAAAATACGAAACATTTCAAAATTTTCATGAATTCGTTTTTTAATCTGTAATTTACGTCAAAAATCAATATTTTCTAGGAATATACTTCTTATGCCCTTTTTTCAAAATTGCAAGTTCAGTATTTGTTTGATCTCTGCTACATTCGAATGTATTTTTCTTTCTATGCGCTAATAGATTTTTTGTTTCTGAAGATAATGCTTACAAGTTAAATATACGTGAGCACATGCAAATATATTTGACTTGTAATTAACTACATATCAATAAAGCAATTCGATATAAAATGCCAGATTATCTATGTTTAAAAATATAAAAGATTAACACCAACAGTTAGTATTATGATCAAATGTCAAAAATATTATGCAACCACGTGTTTTACATCTGCTCTCCAAATGATTTTGAAAAATCTTTATCGGTTTGTTGCCAAATTTCTCAAATATGCCCCGTAACGAATGTGTAACATGCTTTATTTGATAAAGGATAATATAGAAATACTGTATAAACAATCAGTATATCGCTCAACTAACAGCAGTGTCAATTTTAAGGTGTTAACTGTCAATTCTTGGTAGAAACGCATTATATTTTTAAAACAACAGCAGTCTGTCTGTCGTAACCCTAATACTTTTATTAGGGGGATACGACATATTGCTATCTGTCTGGTGATAAGCTGAATTTATATATTTTGCTACGTCAGATAAAGTATATTAATTTAATGGGTTATTCAGTGAGATAATACCACCTAATATGTCAAGCATATTTTTTTCAATCATTGAGCAATATTTATATGGTGCTATGGTTAATGTATTTTACTAATTTTCGGCCCGTGCAGACCTCTAAATATAGGCTCAGATTAAGCACTGCGTTGCATCTACTAGCTGCATTACATAGTTCTTTATTTTATAATTATATGGTGACTTAATGATTTCTATTATTATAATGTGTAAATGTCATTTTGAAGGGTGAAGATTATAATGGCACAAGTAAGATAAATTAATTTATGTTGAGGTATCATTGAGGTCTCGAGCTTAGTAAATACACCATTGTGTGTTCAGTGTAAACGTCTTCTTCCTCTTCGGCCCTTCACACATTCTCTACTGGAGAAAGGCCTATCCCAAATGGATGACCAGTCTCTGTTTATTGTTACTTGTATCCAATTGGAAATAGTAATCCTCTTAATGCCATCTGCCCATCATTGTCGAAGTCTCTTTATGTGTTCAGTTTCTTTAATCGGCTTTAATAGGATTTTTCGTAAGTGTTTGTCTTTTGCATTTATGTGTTCTGCCCATTTTCATTTGAAATAGAGGGACCGCATCTCACACCCTTACACCATACATACAAAATGCGTTGGTTAAAGACCATTGTCAGGCACTGCAGTAGACTTCGGTCTAGAGTCCAGAATATATTTCTTTTAGATTTCCAAAAGCAGCCCATCCTAGTAATATTTCTTAAGAGACACCTCGTTATCTCAGCTGTATGGTATGTCCAAAGTAATCTTTCAAATATATCAGACCTGATTTACCGATAGAAAACCACTTAATGTTAATTGCGAGGACTTCAATAGCTCGACCAAAAGATGCAAGAGACTCAGTTCGATACGTTTCTTTAATATATCAAAATGTACCTTTTATCTCTGTTTCTCCATCCTTCATTTTGAATTAAAATCTAACATAATATTATAATACAAGAAAACAATTGAAACACAAAGATCATTTATAACAGTGGTCTCCAAACTGTACGCTCCAAGAATCACACTGACTTTTCCGAAGTCGAACAGGCCAAGACCTAGCACAGTACACCAACATACCCTAACTTCTGAAAGACAAAAATTTGTGACTTTTTTCTGTGAAAATAATGTACCTAGATAAATTTACCTTTGTGGAAAAAATCTCCTCAATGATAGTGATAATAACAATTTTACACATTCAAGCTAAATTATGAGTATCATAAATCTTTTTTGATATCGGACATTTTTTTGTGTGGATTAAGTGGCATGTACTCATTTTCCATACGGACGTATCAGACCTATTAAATTGCCTATCTGACTTTATTTTTGAATTATATAATGATTATTTGAATGTTAACCACATTCGAAGTTTTCAGCAAATTAGTTCTTAATTTGTGAATTTGTATGAATCTTTAGTTGTCGTCAACTGATAAGAATTACACCAAAAAAGCTTTGACTTTAATTCAGGTACTAAAAACATTGATTTTGTGACATAACTCCATTGTCCACGTGTGTCTTCAATTGTTTGCACAAAAACACAGATACATAAATGTCATTGTTTATGTTAGTATAATGTTGAATTTTATTCTATACGTACTGGGTTATGTGTATATCAGTGACCGTGCTTATTTTCTAGTTAATGAAAACATTTGATTATTATTTTATATTGTATGCGTGCCTGACTGGATTCTTATTGCTCATAAACCGTTGTTTGGAGGCCCCTGATATAATAATGAATGATGAATGCATGTTGTCTTACAGAAATATGAGTGAATCGGTAAAGATGTGAAGCGTTATGAATCCTGCCATTGAACTGACGGGATTATCCATGCAACACTAAAATGACAAACAAACAAATAACACATTGGTGATCAAATTATAAATAATTTTTGCGTGTAGCACACTATTGCCACTAAAACAGCGAAAAGGACATAAGCCACACCCAATACTTACTCAGGAAACATTTACTTAAGTATATTGATAACTTTAACTGAATGGTATTTTAAAAAAAAATGAGATTGTCTCTCATAATATAGCATTACTTGTAAATGAGACTAAATTAAAATTTGCTAGTATGCATTTTAAATGTAAATTATAAAATTAATGTAGATATATTATTGAATATTGTTTAAATCACAATAATAAAAAAAGAATCATTTAATCTTCATTAAGGCGAGTAAGTAGGTTTTTTTGTCATTACGCGAAAATCGTTAATCGTTTTCCGTCACCTAAAAAATATGAAACGCCGAAATAAAAATGTCTTCTTCTAATAATTGCACTCTCAAAGTATTTGTTTACACTATTGCACTATTATTTAAATGAAAATAGTAAAGTTTTCAAACCTATCTAACAAAGAGTAGACACTAAAGTGAGATAATGAAAGAAACGAAACGATAACAAAAGTAGATAGTGGTCGATAACGATAATTGAAATTTATCGTTTGTGTAAGCGATAATTATCGACTTTTTCGATAATAATTTTTTCATTGATTGCAAACTTTTTTCTAATTTTTAAATATACCTTTGTTACCATCATACAGCCTATATGTGTTTTGTAATACAGTACATGGAATATGCAATTTCACGGGTTCGGTATAACATATATTACGTATTTTAAACAAAAAATTTCAAAAAAATAATAATAGTAATAAATAGTGATCATTTTTCTGGGAAATGTTTTTATTACCTTCAATTGTGATTAAGTCGGTTTCTGTCGTCTGTCTCGACACCACACTCGTTATTTTTTAACATTATATTTAAATATTTCACATGTCAAAAAATAATACTTTATAAAATTATTTACCAATTATAATAGCGCCTACTCACACAATTAAAATAAATATCGAGCGTAGTGCCGAGACAGACGACAGACACCGACTTAATCACAATTGAAGGTAATAAAAACATATCCCCGAAAAATGATTACTATTTATTACTATTATTATTTTTTTGAAATTTTTTGTTTAAAATACATATGTAATAGAATTCACTGTTGCTTATTTTTTTTTAATATATTCAGTATAATTCTACTTTAAATATCAGTCAGAAAAAGTGCGAGAAAACAAACTTGTTGGTACATTTCAAAAATCTTTTTAGAATCGTTATATTCAATAGATTGCAAATTCCGTCACGATCACTTTCTTAAAAATACTTTGTTATACGATTTTGTCTCAAAGATCAAATCTCGATAACCTACAATAAACCCGAATCTAGTCAGGGCGTTTTAAAGCAAATAAAAGTATTTCTGAAAAACAGGTGTCAACTCTTTGCTCGACAGGCTTGAAAACTTTACTATTTTCATTTAAATAAAAGTGCAATAGTGCAAACAAATACTTTGAGAGTGCAGTTATTAAAAGAAAAAAAAATATTTCGACGTTTCCTATTTTTTAGGCGACGGAAAACGATTATATTTTTCGCGAAATGACAGAAAAACCTACTAATTCCTCTTAAGCAAAAAACGTAATAAACAACCAAACCTTTTTTTTATTCATTTACACTTCTGAAATTTTGCAAATTATACCGTACACCTTTTCTGCTTTCAAACTTGATATTCAAAATGGTGTAAATTGTCATTTAAAAATGTCTGCTGTGAGTAATTTCTGTTGCCGCGCTGATATATTCGTTAATTTTTAAGTAATAGATGACTGTTTAACTACATAAATTAAGATTTAGGTATAAAAAACCTACCATTGATAACATGGTTTTAGTTTACCAATATCGTTAAGAAGAAAATGTTGTTCTCTTGTGTATGTATTTACACTTGATCATAATGAAAGAAGATTTATGTTGATTGTGAATTAGATTTGAGTGTTTTTGGTGCCAACATCGATAGGTATACGACCAACGTGTCCTCTATCGGACATATCGTACATACGTCTCAGGCGGTTGCGGTTGCATGGTTGAGCGGTTGCAATCATGGCATAGCAAAGACGCCGCAGCCATGCCGAATGTGTCAATCGGGAGGCATGTTGAGGCAGTACCTTCGCGGCCAGTGGTGAGGGGTGACTGGGGGGCTTGGCAGGGGAGTCGAGGGAGCGGAGGCCGCGCGGTGTCTCGCCCAGGCGCTACCGCCGACGGCGACGGCCGATCCGACGCACTCTGCAGCCAGACGGACGTCTGCCCTCGAACACGAGCGGGACGGTGGAGCAGATCCTGAAAACAATTTCCCATACGATCAGTATAATTCTGTCTAGTCTAAATAGTTAAGATGTCAGTTACCTCTGGAGGTATCTGTAGTACCGACAAAATATTAAATGGTTCAATCTAATGTTACAGGAAACTACTAAGCCAAAGATTAGTAACGTCTTTCTTATAGGAGTACTTATCGCGTCCGTTAAAAAAAACCTTCTATTTCATCATAACCGTGCTTTTTTTATTGAACCTTATTTAATTTTAATTATCAAAATTGGAAAAACAAATAACGCAGAATATCTATCATCTTTGTACCTGTATAAGAGTACAATCCCGCCGGCGAAGACCTAGGTCTGTACGACGACATGGACGAGACGGTCGAGTCACTGCGTGTCATGCCAGAAGACGGTATGTTGATTCCGCCGACCTCCATACCGGACATACCACCGTCCCCCGCCCCTAGACCGGCTCTGGATACCCTGCCTCCTCGGGGAGACGCTGGGGGCGTAGTTCGGGTGCTGGCGCGACGGAGCAGTCTCTTGCTTGAGTTATTACGACAAACACCTAAAAATGTTAATATTATGCATGATTACGTGGTATAGTCCTAAATTAGGTTTTACAAACTCGTCAGTCACGCATTATTATAGACACCAACTTTTTTCACCACAAAGAACGCTTACGAAATGATCAGATTAGTCTTAGGTAATTTCGCACTTCTGATATTATTGATGGATGTTTTAAAATAAGTGATATTTTATTATATTACGTATTAGTAAGATCCAAACGTCCGTGGTGCAGTTGGTAGCGTCGTGGGCTATGGCTAGGGATGTCTCGGGCTCAATTTCCGGTCCGGACAGTTTTCATAAATTGATATTTCAATCTATTTATGGATTTATGTTCGTAGTCTGAGTCTTTTTGCTGTCGAAAACTCCCTCTTCACCCACCCATCCGATCCTCACAAGGCGTAGCGAAAACGATTGGCTAACAACTAGTCCTGCTCTAGCCCTTTCCTTCTATCTGTACTCTCTTAAAAAAAAAGAATGAGGTTCAGCAACTGAGTAAGAAACAGTTCTGTTGAGATACCTCCATTGGGAGACTTGATGCTCTACGTTGAGATCGGACATGGAAAAAAAAAAGATCCAAAGACTTGAGAGTGTTAAAGAAATAGTAGAATGAAACACTAATTTTAATTTTTCAGAACTGCTAATTAACTTTCCTATACTACGGAAATATTACTGTGGAAATAATTGTAATAGTGAAATACCAGTAGGACAAGTCTGCCCCATAGAGCAGTGACCCTCGCAGATGTCTCTGGAGGAAAGCATAGCCTGGTAACTCGCCAAAGAGACCAGGCATTCCCGTTCATCGCTTCCCACCAGCGCCAGAGATGGATACCGCTCCTTCAACCGCCGTCTCTCCTAAAAAGTAACCCAAAACAATATTATTTTTATTATAGTATAGATCGGTGCTTCTTAACACCTGACGGTCCGCAGAAATTTTCTGCAGCCCACAAATAGTTTAACGCTCATTTTAAAATGCCTATTCAAAATTCCAAGGAATAATCATCCAAGACCCTGCAGCAGCAGCAAACGTTCACATTGCATTTTTGTTTTTAAAATAGATCAAAGGCAACATGGAAAAATCAACTGCGCGTAGATGTATTATTTTTAAATAAAACCTCGATCCTCTATTTACACGGGGGGTACGTGTTCCTACTATATAAATAACATTTTTATTCCCGTATTGGTTTCCTCCATGTGTAAAAAGGTTGAGAAACAATAGTATAGATTATCTCCAACCGTCAGGATTTTATTAGAGGACTATTAATACGTCAATTGCTTGATTTACTTTTTTCAGAGAGAGTTTACATTTGAAGGATAAATCTAAAACAAAGCAGTGTTGCTTTTCGATTTCTCTTCACTCCATTTACAAGGAATGTGTATTGTAAGAAATCAATGAATTTATGATCGCTGTTTATAATTTGAGCATATTATGGATTCAATTCTTATTAGGAAGAAGACAAAAAAAATCGAAAGACTGACTATGAAATTTGCGTAGTTATTTTATACTAATTAATAAAAAATCACAAAATTGCATCAAAATTGTTTCTATTTTAGTACGGTCAATCATAGTAACTTTGGTCCAGTTCTGATGGTTTTTTTTATTTTTATGGTTCGCCATTACATTTATGCGTGGTATTTATTGTTAATTGATATATTAATATAGATAAAACAAGTTGGGCAAAATCTTCATCCAAATCTGGTAACTTTGGGCCACGATACAAATAATCACTGTAATTACTACAAATTCAGTGATTTTAAAGTCTTGGCAACTTTTCTTAATGATTTCATAAGTTCTGTACATAATTAAGATGGCAAAAAATATACAGCTTTTGGTTTACAGATAATGCAATACAAATTGAAAATATGGCTAATCCAATTTATTTCAAGGAAAGTTTTTTAAATTGTGTTTTATCATTCCAAACTGACAGCTTGCAAATTCAACAAGAAAACAAATTACGTTCCACATTAATAAATATTTTTACCACCTGGGGCTATTGAATACCTTTGCTTAACTAAAAAAATATTCATGTGGCATTAGTAGTATTATCAGTGTATTATAACAGCACCTTTTTCCATGTAGTGGGCCAATCTTAGACCAATGGGCAAACTTACCCAAATTGATGATACTTCTATCACACGTAATTTATTAAAATAAAAAATATTCAAAAATGAAACTGCGTGACGCGATACGGCTTTATTCGCGAAGTGAATGTTTACGGGAACGGAGTGCTTCATTTGATGTCGGACCGACAATGACTAATGATGAATGATGATGAACACTATCTTTTTAATCATAATATAATAATATTATCCCAGAGTAAACTTTCGCCATTTTTTATTTCACCATAATTCATTCGAGAGCGTGATGGATTACTCCAAGTAAAAATACAGGTGTAAGCTGAGAGAAAAAAGTACATCACACGGCATATCCCCGGGCGCTATTAGGGCGCTAACCCGTATCCAGCGCTACCCGCACATTAATGTGGGTAAGTAGGTAATAAAACAAAAAGTTTACTCTTCCAGGGGTAGGTAAATAGGTATTTAGGTATCCCTCAGAGGGCAGAGAAATTACACAGTTTTGCTTTCACACATAGAAATAAAATAGCGCATGAAGCAAGGGTTGGGTTTTCACTAACAATATTTCGGTTTTTCCAGTGCAACTAGGTTATTCATTTTTTGGCGTTCGCTTTGACCCAATTATAGGTGTATTAAGTCATATTGTGTTGTGTGCTTAATTTGCAACTTTTACCATCGAAATACAAATTAGTTTATTTTTCATTTGTACATAAATTATACTTTCACTTTTAAGGTGTAAACTATCAATTCTTGGTGGTAAGGCATTATATTTTAAAAATCAAATACAGTTTGATTTGTAACTGCTTCCACATATTTATAACGATCACAGCTGATTTCGCTCATATTGAGCGTTATCAACTGAATATATTGTCAGATTAATAAGTAACTGCGATTAAAAAAAATGAAGAATATTAAAGTGAACGAATTCGATGGTAACCCACTTAAAAATTTATACATCATAAGATTTTGAATTTGTTTACTACTTAAACACTTAATTCAATGAACCAAATTGTGCCGACTAGCTAGACGTAGCTACGTATTTTGTAAGATAATCAGGTTATATAAATATTATATATTATAGCGGTCATTGTACTTACGAACAAATTCTGATAACTATCCTAATTGAAGTAAGTGATAGTATGTAAAAAAATAATAATTGAACATTTTGCTTGTTACAGGTCGCTTTTCCCACATACTTAAATTCTGTAACGAAGCTAGATTCTTATGAGAAGTTGATTGCCGTGCAAATTTAAGTAAAAAGTTGATCCCAACCTAAAAAAGTTGAGCACCCTTGGATTACACTATACGTAGATATAAAAATATCGACACTTTTCGACGAAATAAACTTTCCTGAAACAATTAAAACGACGCCTCCCATTGGGACACCCTATATTTACAACGGGAATGAAAACACTTAAAGGAATTCAGTGGCTACTTTAAATGGTAGTTGCGCCACTAATCAAAATTATTTAAACTGTTCTATAGATATGTAATATGTATTTTTATTTTACAAGGCTTTAAACTTTTTTGAACACGTTTGTCCCGGAAGTGTTGTACTACTTCACAGCGGCAGATAACTCAAGTCATAATTATATTTTAAAAAATTACTCACTTCTAAAAGCTTGTAAGTTTCGAAATCTTGGAGCTGTCTCTGGAATCCAAGATTGGGGTTGGCGACAGCGCGACCGGCTCGTACCACCTTCAGTGCCTCCTTCCAGTTGAGGCTAGTTACACTCATTATGTACGCCACTGCAACGGTGACGCTCCGAGACATTCCAGCCAGACTGGAAGGATTAATAACACAGAGAATAAGTTTCAAACCTTTCACACAAAATTTCTGTTCGATTTTTGACACAACGTAGCGACGCGTCGATATAGAAAATATAAAGCAAGATTTAAAAATACTTAGGGTGGCTGCTATAGTAATTGGACGGCGATAGTTATTGGACACTTCAACTTTTAAATGTCCAAAATAAGCGTAGCTAAGCATTCTTGTTGGTGTGAAAGACAGTAATTATATCAAGTCTTTATATTTATATTTAACTGCAGCTTTAATTATCCACTACTAGATGACAATACAGAGAAAACTTCATTCGTATGTGATGTTAGGTCAAAATCGTGGAAAAACGTGTTAGCAGACCCTTTAAAAAACAGTGATATTGTAGTGGCATTTACTTTATAAAAACTTCGTGAATCTCGTAACGAAACTTCTCAGGAAAGCGTGAGAGACTGCAAGTTGTCAATATTCATTGAGATTTAAAGAGTGGTACAACAACTAACCTAAAAAGTAAATGTGTCCAATTACTATGTTTTCCCATATTTTTCAGGCTAGTATAAATATCTAAAAAAAACCTTTTGTTTTTATTACTGTTGTGTTCATTGCCTTGAAGCTCATTAAATTACTCATCTCTACATATCTTACATGTTTATCACATACTTATTTTTTTGACTGATACACTATTAAAGGAAAGTACTTCCTTAAGTGTCTAATCACTATAGCAGTCACCCTAATTTAAAATAAAAATAAGATTATTTAAAATAAAAAATTAATACTTCTTAAAAACTAAAAAAATTCTATCACGGATAATAGGTAATATGCCCTTATGAAAATGATAAATTCTATAAAACTTTACCCTGGACACAAGAGCGATACCCGGCTGCTGGAACCGCTCGTTAAATAACTTATTTAAATAATAAAATATAATAATTTATTAATGTGTGTATAAACATTTTTATTTTAAAACTTTTCTTTTATGTTCATTTTATTTGTCACTTTTAAGGTGTTAACTGTCAATTCTTGGTGGAAAGGCATTATATTATAAAAATAAAACACACTTTGTCCGTACTACTTCCACATGTTAATAATGATCAGGACCGGTTTCGCTCATCACGGTCATTATCAACTGATAAAAATACAATCAAAACAGGCGTATTCATATTATAAAATTTAATGTTAATAATTACAAGGTATATAAAACAGTTGGTTCATGAACTGTGATAAGAATTTACAGATCATCAAACAAATTATATATAAACGAAATTAAATAGTTATTTATTAGTTAGTTAGTAGTTATTGATTTGTAAGAGGTTCTTAACATTTTAATTGTAATCTGAAATAAAAAATAGTTCACGAATCAACTGCGGCGTCCGTGGCGCAGTTGGTTGCGTCGCTGGCTACGGTTACGGATGTCTCGGGTTCAATTCCCGGTGCGGACGGTTTTCATAGATTGATCTTTCAATCGATTTATGAATTTCTGTTCGTAGTCTGAGTCCTCCCTCCCACCAATCCCATCCTCACGGGGCGTAACGAGAGCGATTAGCTAACCACTAGTCCTTTCATAGCCCTATCCTTCTATCCGCACTCTCTTCGAAAGAGAAAAGAGAGGTTGAGCAACTGAGTGACAAGCAGTTCTCGTAGAAAAAAATCTGTCAAGATACCTCCATTAGGAGACCATATGCTCCACAGTGGGAGCGGACATGGAAAAAAAATAGCCCTGTTTTGGTTGTATTTTTATCAGTTGATAATGCTTGTGATGAACAAAACCGGTCCTGATCATTATAACCGTGTGGAAGTAGTACAAAAAAATTGTGTTTTATTTTTAAAATATTTCTCACTTATTTATAATGTACCTATAATACTAGTAACATATATCGACACAGCGAGAAAGCCTTGCATAAATATTTAGCATTACATTTATTTTTAAACGAATTCAATTTTCAGTCCTCGAGGTTGTTTAGCCTCAGAAACGGCAGGTGAATATTATTTTACATATTGAATTTAATCGGTTGCAATAATTCACCATTACGATTTCCGGCCCGCTGATGGCCTGTCGTCAAAAGGAAATTACACATACCTACACACCTAATTGATAAAATTTTCAGTGACACTTTAACCGCGCCGTATTATTGAGGTGATAAATGTCGTTATGTTTGTGATTTCTCCAGTAATGTTTCGTGTAAAATATTACAGCGGCTGTATTTAAAATCGATTAAACCTTTTGCAGAGAGTGTCATTAATATATACGACAACAATTTACGTGTTATGTTATGAAAAGCGGTTCTGTTTTATCAAAACTTTTTTAGAAACTAGCTGTCGTTGACGAATAAAAATTGAAACACTTATTGGAATAAATATTAATGAACAAAAGAGGAGCTCTAGTATTCAAATTTGTATAATTTTAAGATTACTACTTGTAGAAATCTCGTTCAAAAACTATATTCAACGCGATATTTATATTCGTTCATTACAAAATAAATTTCGGGTCCGTGACTTCGGATGCGGTGCTCACGGGTCCAAATTCCAGAACGAGCAGTTTAATAAATTGATTTTTCAACCGATTTATGGGTTTCGGTTCGAAGGCAGGGATGTCGAAAATTCTCTATCACTGACGAAAGCGATCAGCAAACCTCTAGTCCTGTCTTAGCCCTATGCGCTATCCCTACTCTTTTTAAAAAAGGGAGGTTGAGCAACATAGTAAAACGCAATTCTCCTACAAACAAATTCTATTGAGATACCTCCATTAGGAGTCAATATGCTACACATTGGTAACGGACATGGTAAAAAAATACTTAAATAATTAATTGATTGAATTTGCATTTACTTGGTAGAACTCCATTTTAATAGGATTAACTAACAAAGTATTTAGTTGTACAAATTTTTATCAGGTAGTTGATAGCTATTTCGGCTTTACGCCATCGTCAGAACTATACTTAAACTTATTTTTGCTTAGATATATATGATATATATATACTGTTCTAAACAGTGTTTGTTATTTAATCCTACTTAAATAATTATTACTTAGCCAATTCACCGTATAGTTGCTACATAGTATACGAGCAATTAACCTCCCCGAAAGATAGATCTTGAATGACTATCAGTTCTCGACAAATAGCTCATGTTGAGATCTTCCACTAGGAGTACATATACTCTACATTGGGAGCGGACATGTTTGGAAGAAACCTATGTCAAAAAGATCGTTTATTCCCGTAAAATTTGGAAACATTAAAAACAATGAAAGTACCATTGTTTTTCACAAATGATTGTGATAAATCATAATATTTGTTTATGACAACTAATATCCCAGATATATTTATTTACTACATGTAATTTATATTGAGCAACATCTTACGCTTGGAAAACCATTTCGATTGTCAAAACAAAGGAATAATTCATTTACTATCTCAGACTGAAATCGTTTTGTAATGAAAGGACTGTAAAAAAACTTTGATTAATGATGTTATAAGAGATCATTTTTCATTGTCTGAAAGATACAAAATATTTTTTCCGTTCGGTAGGTATATAAAATTATATAAACCTATCAATTATCAAGAGTAAAGCTCTTCGTGTATTCACCAACCCAAACCAGTCTAAATGGTTTGCACTTAACGTAAATGTTTCACATAAACGAAATATCGTTCATTAGAAATAAAGCTCTCATGTCTATATTGGCGCGAGCAGCGGAACTTGTTGCAAGGATTTCGTAATACGAAGCTTTTCTTATAACTATATAAAGCTAATTCGCTCAATGTGTCCCTGTTATTTGCTTTATGACAATGTTCAGTGAAGAAGCTGTCACTGTGAAAATAATCTAAATAATTAATATTTTCGACATTGATACTGTGCATAGTACTGTGGCGACGTGCGTGCCTTAAATCCCTGGTTTGAATCTTTATCAGGGGCGCTTGCGTATCCTGATTATTCAATGAATCACAGTATATTATATTTTCTTGATTTACAACACAACACGCTGTGTATATCTGCGAATCAAGTGCATTAATCTAATGTTGACAGATGCCACACTGTCATCTAATAATTTCATGCTTTTAAATTACCAGGTGGCTAAGGGGTAATTAAACTATATTTATCCAAGGGTTAGTATGTTTTTATGTGTGTGTGATGTTTTAAACCACTCTTACCTCTTACACACGCATTAAAAGTGATGTAGCTAATTAGCAAAAACAACAATAATAATGAATATCGTAATGATCTTTAAAATAACGTAATACTATATCTTGCACGTTCTTGGAAAATAGGCTAGAAGTTGTATATTTAAGTTATTTGTACAAAAACTGTAAATTGTTCAATGTCTCCGATATTTAAGCAATAAATTGTACGTGATTAACACTCAATTCAGTAGAGATTTTCCCAAAGCTATTATTTCCCGATTATTTCCATTGCCCGAACGACGTCATTTTCTTTACGGCTACAAGTTTAAAAATCTTATTTTGCCATACGGTTATTCTGTTTTTGTTTAATTTGCTTTACTGCATGGTACTCAGAATATTTTTCTATGTATGTGAACTTTTCAAGCACCTGTTATATTTGCATTGGCAACACGCATTCCTTCACAATATGGCTATTTTTTTATTGCCATACAAACCAAATCAATAAACCTTCAATGGAAATTATAGTATTGACCTTCGAAAACGGCATGTCATAAAAGCAATGTTATTTTTTTCAAGGTAAGTATAACACTTGGTACTGTGTATTTACCTACTAAGCCTTTTGCGTTTCACACAAATGGATAATGATTTGTCAATTGACTTTGAGATATTTTCTATCAAAATGAATTATACATGCTGTTTATAGACTGTTTCAACAATACTTCAATATCAGAAGGCGTATTATAACGAAGATCATTGTAATCATAGCCTTCATAACATATTGAACCTTGTAAACATATAGTTGTTCAACGATATATCAGTTTTGTTATATATTTAAATATTCTTTTAACTATATCCGCTCTCAATGTGGAACATATAGATTCCCAATGGAGTATACCTCAAAAGAAGTTTTTCCACGAGAACTACTTGTAACTCAGTTGTTCAACATCTCTTTTTTTCGAAGAGAGAAAGGATATAAGGATAGGACTAGGGCAGGGTTAATGATTAGGTAATCGCTCACGTTACGTCTCTTTTTAGCATTAGATGAATAGGAAGGAACTTTAGATATCACAAACAGCCATGTCTTCGAATAACAATCGATTGAAAATCAATTTACGAAGCTTTTCGTACTGAAGCCAACGACGTTGACCGATCGGCTAAACACCCGGTGATCTTAACCTGTTTGATTATTGAAACAGGAATTACTTTTTATTTCTTTTTGTAAATTTGATATTGAAATTCTATCGAGCACCCTCAGTTGATATCTTAAATCAAAAAATACTTATTTCTTTGAAAAAAATTCTTTATCCTAAAAAAATATGCCTGTTCCTCCCAAATGTCAAACGATTTCCGCAGTACTTTCGTAAAATATTATATACGTCCTATCTATGCTACAAAACGTTAGTGTTGACCATCCTTCCGGCATTTTCTCCTACAACCGTTTATTCGTATGAAAGACAAACAAACGATATAAATGGGAAAGGAAATTGATTTTCGAACGGCTATATTATGAAAGACTTCACGTTCAAGAAGCACTCGACGTACAGACAGAATAAAACATTCGTGCCAACCACACTAACAGAAAAAAACAGCGTTATAAATTATTAATTCAGCGTTATTAATTTTAAATTCAACCTGCATCTGTCAAACAGTAAATGAAAATCATACTAAACCCAATTCCTTGAAACGGTGCCACATGCATTATCCTTAAGCATATAAAAAAAATATTTAAGAGATTACTGAATAATAATATATTTATACTTAAATCTTAAGAAGTATTTCATGTAATATGTACCCTGTTATGCCACGATTCTTTATTCTTAATTTCTCAGTGAAATTGAGTTCATCAACTATTTTTCTTCCGTCCTGATTAAAGCAAATAAACGACGTCATCTTTTGAGCTTCAGTATGTGTTAGATGCAGATATATTATATGACATAGAATAATTCTATCTTAAGCCTGTTTTTCGTTTGACAACTGTGTAGTTTGCAACTCTTGATTTATTATTCGCATACATATAGATTTGTATGAACTTTATTCACAACCCGTTCTGGCGAAATTTTATAAAATTATCCCAGGTTCCACTTTGATAAAAATATTACTAAAATAAAATCATGGATACCCTTTCTTTTTTCAATAACTGTTGTGATAAATATATATATTTTTTTTACATTTAATTCAAAAAAATAATAAAAGCGTCGTAAATTTTCGCCATCGCTATAAATTTAATTACCGTTTTCGCTTATTCGGCAAACGGTTCAACATGGCTACACAACAAATTATTTCATAGATAATTGTATTAAAATGTGATGTGATACAATTTTCGAACATTACTAACATGTGTAAAAAAGCTTTCATTAGAGCAGGTCTGTAAAAAAATATGATTGAGGGGCCGCATTCGAAATTATAAATAAATAATGGGTCGCCAACTAGTATTATTATTCGATATATATGTTCTGTCTTGTGGTCCGTGTCGTTGACTACAGTTACAGATGTTTCGGGATCAAGTCCCGGGACGGAATGTTTCATAAATTGATTTTTCAATCGATTTATGGATTTCTTTTCATTGGCATGGACGTTTGTGATGCCTAAAATTTCCTCCCACCCATCCGATTCTAAAAATGGGACGTAGCGAGAGCGATTGGCCAACCACTAGTCCTGTCCTAGCCCTATCCTTCTATTCCTATTCTCTTCAAAAAGGAGAGGTTGAGAAACTGAGTAACAAGCAACTCTCGTAGAAAAATTCTGTTGCGATACCTCCATTACGTGGCTATATGCTCCACATTGTAGCGGACATTGTATAAAAAAGAAATGTTTTTTTGTTTATCTCGAAAAAAAAAATTTTCACTTTCATCTTAGTAAAAATAAATAATTTTGAAGTAAACAAAAAATGAATGAGATATTTTTCACTGATTGTGAAGGTTCATCAGTGATGACTTTCTGATGTATGCTCGAAATGATCTCTTACTGAGAATCATTATAGAAAATTTTTGTTCACTTGTATAGAAAGGTTAATCGAAAAATAGCAAGCATATTTCGAGCAACATTTAAATAATATATAGTTTAACAAAAGTCTACACTATTTTCCAGTGAAATATACATTTATAACTCGCGGGATATATTATAATGGCTGCATTACAGTTATGTGTTTCGTACCAAATATGAAAATATTTACAAATAATATATCCCCGCATTGTTGAAAAAGTTAATGAAAAGTCGTGCCGCGGCAAAAAAACTTTACTCATCTTAGATATCTCATGGCATCAAATTCGACTTAGCGCCAGTCTACTGCTGACACGGAAAATCCTTGGAAAATCTCTAAGCTCTAATGTCTACACAAAACATTCTCGCTCATAAATTAATTTAAATGGATTACGCAGTACATCGCTTCGAGAATAAATAAGTACAATTTCTACAACCGACAGTTATAGATGATCTACTATAGCGCACCTATCCTTCGTACATTTAAATTATAAATCAGTGGAGAACTTGAGCTTATAGCAGAAAATCTTAATTTTATCATCTTCAAAATGCTTTTTCCCATTTTAATGTAATTGTGTTCTCGTTTAAATTTAGACAATTGCTTCGAAAGTATAATATTTTGAAATACACTTGGGCCTCGTATAACACGGCCAAATGGTTCGACAAAAACGTCATGTTATAGAAATCCATGTTATACGAGGTTCGAAGTTCATATAAAAAAAATAAGGGTATCTGTTCCAAAAAATATCGAATTTTGTTAACATACTGTATTTGTTTTAATAAGCAATCGAAAAAATATACATTTACGTATGTATTGAAAAAAACTTTATTAACATATAATAGATCATTCATTCATCATCACTATAACTTACAATTACATGTTCGACTCTTTTCCGGTTCGGTTCGAGATCGGTTGTGAGTTTTCATTATCGGAGGACTGGAGTATTCTTGGATTCAGGCATTAAAAATTCAGTAATAAGCGATCGTTTGCTTTTAGCGTATAAATCTTTACGTATTTCGTGATAAGGGGCTGTCTGTAAGATCTGTTACAATTCCTTCTTGAACTTCAAATTTCTTTCCATTATAGGATAATTTTCTATAAAAAAAAATGCTGAAACCGTGTTATATAAAGCGTGCTGTACAAAAATATGTCACAATTCATCAACCGTGTTATATCAAAACTGTGTTGTATAAAACCGTGTTCTACAAAGTCCAAGTGTATTAATATACAATATATGTAACGATTGTCACTGAAGTTACCAATATCAACTCACCATTTATTCAAAAAAACCAAATAAAAATATATTATGATTTAATTGAATTCAATTGAATAAATATTCTGTAGTCACGGCTTGGCTCTGAACAAAGAAAAGAAATATTAGGCTTCAATTCATTCTCTTTTCGATTATTTATTTATTCTAAAAATCAATAGGTGTGTTGCTACATTGTATGTATTTATGTTTTGTTTTTGATTTTTTGATTTGATACTGTGATTCAGTTAATTGATGTTCACTATAAATATTATAGGTCGATTAAATTCCCAAAGATTTAAATAACGCCCAAGTATTAATTACTATTTCTTTACATATTTATATTTTAATAGTAGTATTATATTTTAATAGTAAATACTTAAACACACATATTATGATATATATCGAGAAAATGTCAGTCGGACTTTTAATTAGATATCTTACACAAATTATGAATTTTTAATGAGACTTTTTAAGGCAATCGCTTGACCGATCTTTTTTAGAAAACCCAACGATATAAAAATACTATTTGGTTGGTTGGTTGTAAGCATTTTGTTCTTCGCTACGCTTGCTAGGAATGTAAAAAACATAATAAATTGTCTTCTATGAAAAAGAAGGACGGAAGTTAAGCGTTAAGCTTTGTAGTATGGAAATACTACAAAGCTTAACGATTTTGTAATTTAAAAAAGGCTTACAATTAAATGCACCTTTGTTTAGATCATATTCACTTTCATAAAAATTGTTTTCACTTATAGCAGATACATTCCACAAAATTAGTCACTCAAAATAAAGTGATCCCATATAATAAAAAATATTTTCACATAGATAAAGTAGTTTTCACTCAATATAAATACTCACACTTTGAAATCGATAGTAGCACGAAGTTGTAATGAAATGTCACTTATTCTTCTTAGGCCGCCTATATTATCTTTGCTCCACGCATTATAACACATTACACAAACTAAACCAAACCAACCCTAACATAACCTAATACAACTTAACTTACTTTGTTAAAAGAATCCGTGACTGAATGGAAACTATTAAAATCAAAGTTTGAGTGTAATAAGTTAATACTATCTAATCCAAAGGGCAAACTATCGAAATAAAAGTTCAAGTTTACCAAGTGAATACTATCTAACACAAATTACAATTATTTATAACCATTTAAAAATCATCATTAAAACATTTATTTTTATTCTCCAATAAAACCATACAAAAACCCATAAATAATTTAAATATTGAAACATTGCTCTCTTCTATCTCTAATGGGTTAATAAATTTGATAAATAGTAAATCATATTCGTTCAGAGTTGAATATAATAATGGCGGCAAATTTATGCGAGAACAACAATGCCTCGGCAGCTAAAAAGCGTCTCGGAAGCAGAATAAATTTCTCATTTCTTGTTATAGGGACAACAGAAAACAACGGCAAGAAAATGTATGTAGCGGCATAATATACATACATAAGAAGATCAGGGCAAGGCGCTCCTGTCTGAAGGCCGGCATTATTCATCGGATGAATAATATATTATATTAAGGAAGAGTATGTTTTCTTCAGAGTCACACGCAAGCAACGCAGTCTGGATTCGACACGAGGAAACGTACATTGCTAACCCGGTTTTTGGTCTTGCCTTCCATGAAATTGAGACATATTTATATGGAAAACTACAAAGCATCCGCAGACGCACACAAAGTAAGCGATATCAGAAAATAAACTGAACACATCGCCCAAGTATTGCTTAAAATTGACGACTGCGTGTATATTCTTCAAAATTGGATCAGTGCTACTAGTTTAAATATAATTATCCTTGTTGTTTGATGCCTACCCATAGAACTGAGTCCATAGACGACGAAAATGCAAGTGACATGATAATCACATATTTGGCAATTACGTGATTATGACGAGTGTTGATATTTATTCAGGTTTCATAAGTGATTTTGATAATAATTTTATAAGTCAATAAAATTCCGCTTTATTATTTTTAACATGTACATTTCGGTTGCGGTATAAACTCATAAATTGAATTTTTAATCGATTTATAGGTTTGTGTTAAAAGGCAAGGATGTCTACATTCCCTCTCACTCATCCAATCATATAAAGGGAGCTAACATAGCAAACTTGGTTGGTCAAAATAGTTTTTTAACATCTGAAATATCTGAAATTTAATACCAAAAATAAGATTAGCGAGTAGCTGATGTTTTCAATGGGAGATTTTCTTCTCATTTTCGTATATAAACAAGTCGACAGCTCTACAAGTGAAAATAATATTTGAACAGCTTGAATTCTTCATATGTACGTTCGAAAATAGCTTCCCCGTTTCCGTGAAAGTTGATCCTAACCTAACGCTATATCCTTTGTGATCAATAAAAGTATCATTACTTTATAGACTTCATAAAAAATTCAAAAAAGTATCCGAAAATTACGTACACCAATAAAACCTCAAGTGCTCTTAATTGATAACAAAAATGCTTTATGGTAATTGAAAAAATCATAATATATAATCTACGTCGTGCGCAATAAATCTAAATTACTATATAGTATACGTAACAAAATGATATGTGACCACTAACTATGATTGATTATACCTTATTATCTATCTCTATATTGCAGGCAATAGGTATATAAAAAAATCGTATTTTCTACGTTGAAAGAAGGCACGATATGTCTCGATTAAAGGATATTGTTTTAATTTTATATAAAATATGAGTTTACTTCCTAAGAACATAATTTCAATATTTCGTGTAGTAACTGAATCAAACTAACATCATTATTGTGTATTTATTTAGCCATTTGATATATTTCTATATTATACGAACGACATATTTTGTTATTGAATTACTATACTCATGAGATAAAAATAGTTAAGTATTCAGTACTACCATGTGACATCGCTCCGTACTTATGGGGCGGACAGGGGTCTTCAAAACCCGTCTGCAGACTCTTTCTATTCATGCAAATTTAATATCTAATATCTCTCCTAAGGCATTCAAAAATAATTTGTCATATTTGTTTGTTTACCGTTAGAAGTCAACAAAAAGCGAGCGATGCTTAAGGAAAAAAGACTTGTCCCTCGACCTAGGGGTTTGGCGGTTAGTGGCTGACACAGCCCCGCGGCGGTTCGGTCAAAGGAATGACCCTATCATAAAACCACTTGCTGTGTTTTTAAATTGAAATTGTGTATTTTAAATCTGTTTGTGTTTGTGTAACTGTCTTCGAGGAATTTATAAGTATAAACTAACTGCAATTAAAGAGAAAGTATACTGAATACGACCGGGTTATAATGAAATACGAAGGAACCTGTGAATGATCCTTTGTCACCACGCCGGACTTGGGGCAGTCAAAGTGTGTTGACGCTCCAACCTCCCATCCACCCCGTCGAGAAGTAGCGGAAAATTCTACTTCTCTCACATGCTAGCTCTGAACTTTGCGTGAAACCGAAATAGTTGTCAACTGTATTTTACAATTCTAGTTCAACTACATACGTTATTTTTAGAGTATTACAATCGAGTTCTGCCAAATAAATGCCAGGAAACGAATAAACCATCTCAAATAATCTTGGAATATCTTGATAACATTAGCAGATCTTTGAAAATTACGAGAAACTTTCAACACAATTTTAAGTATGGTTAATTTTAAATTTTTTCTACAATCGCTTTTCTTATTTACTAATTACACCAGCTTTGTGACAATTACCTCGCCGGCAAACACCACACTCGCCATTTTGCAATTACTCTCTTTTATTGTATGTGACACATTACCTGCTGTATTTACTTGAAAACACGCTAATTTTTGATACAATACAAAAATATGAGTAGCGTACCGCTATCAAAAATGACTTCATACTATTTCGCAAAATTACTCATAAACAAATATAATACCATGACGATGTGGGCAAAAATTAACTGACTGAGTAATAATCTAGCGTGTTTGCATTGAGCCCTTTCCCGTGATTTTACTATCAGAAATAATTATGATCACGGAATACGGGCTCATTCCGGATTAATATTTAAATAAAATTACCACGAAAGCGATGAACGAATGAATAATTTTGTGGAATTATTCATGACGTGTGTGCATTTCTGTTCAAGTACAAGGCTCATTTTTCCACAGTCACTCACGCAACCTACAAAAAGGTGGGACATACATAACAGTAGGTACGTAATTGAAACAAAAATTTCACCATCATATCAAAAGCACTTATTTTACTACGATATTTTACTCTAAGATCACGATTAGCTGTTGTTCTAGATTCATTTACCGAAAACTGTACGGCAAGTGATTTTTTGAATGCTTAATATGATTACCAACCTACACTGCTTGATTCTTAGTTACCTTTATCTAATTGTTTGTAAATATATATATATATATATATATATCCACATTGTTTTAAAAATGCAACAAAATTTAGAAATAAATTTTCCTTAATTTTGTGAAATAAATTAATACATTGAATGTATTTTTTCTTTTACAATTTTTTTCAGATACAAATGAAAAACCAAGACATATGTCGACGGTTTATTGGCCAATTGATATAACTCTCAAAATTGAAATCGTTCAGGAGAGTGTAAAAACTGTTTTTATCGAAAACATTATATAGTGAGTTGCGTTATGAATCTTTGAAATGCACTCCTGTAAATTCACATGTTTTCAGATACGGGATTATACGTAGGGAGTCTCGATATAATAGTGGCTTCCATCAAGTGCCAGCTCAGAATTTTGTAAACCTAAAACCAATATAAAATGATGTTTCCCTTCCAAAAAGTGTAATTTACGTCATTTGGCCGAGACCTGCTCTGTCGTCTATAAAATGAGATCCAATCATTAATTCATTTTCGTATTTTTGAGGGTTACATCAATTGGCCAAAACTCCGTCGATATTATGCTTGCTAATTTTTAGTGATGTTTAAATTAAAATCTATTAACAAAGTAAATACCACGTGTTTATGTTAATAATACTATCACAAAAAAGTCGCGTTTCCAGACTAAAATAATAATTTTAATATGCGAGTAAAAATATAACATACTTTAAAACTTTATTTCCACGACTGTTACTTGCATAGTTGTCACGGCAGATAAACGTATTCCACAAGAGCACGCTCTTTAAGTAAAAAACTATTCTAAATTTTAAACCTTCTCGCAGAAAAGCCGTGAAGAATTATATATGTGTTCATAGATAAAAATTTGTATTTATCTATGGCAGGTGTCCCGTATCTATGATGCACATCACGCGTTCAAGACACATTTTTCTTCTATAAATCAGGCTTTATTGTCAGCTGGCCTCACATAATAAAACATTTTGTCCTACAGGAAGAGTTATACTCAGGCACAAGACACGGTAAAGGAGGCTTTAGATTCTTTACCACGGCAGAAAACTTTTATCCCGCATGCACGATTTTACTTAACTTTATTTTCCCGTCTTTTTACCTCTCACGTTTCTTGGAAAAATTAAATTACTCGGAATTAATAAATTGCTGTAATATCTTAGGCTTATAATATCGCAACTTCTACTTAGTTAATGTTTAAAGAATATTTTTATAACATAAAAAGAATACGTAACATCTTCGTGTAACTTAAACTTTAAGCATTCATAAAAAGTGGGTGGTCTCCTAACCACAGTGACAATTACCGCTAACTGAAGACCAACCATGAACCAATAAGACATGTAAGTCCAACATTGGAAAATCTCAAGCATGTGACCTCAGATCTGACGTACAACGCATTAACACTGGTCCAAATTAAGAATTAAAATACAGATATTAGCAAAAACCTTGATCCCGGTACTTGGAGCGCTTTTATATTTTAACGAAAATGATGTTTTTCTAATGCCGGAACTTAATCGTCTTGAATTTTTCGTCCGGTATTACAATCCCTGGTCTGGAGTGATCAGAATGTTGCCAAAACTAAGTCTAAATGGTCGCATAATTTAGTTGAGCCTGACTACATACGTATTCAAGGGTAAGAAAGTTTATGTTGCGAAATGAAAAAGATACAAAGTAAATGTTGTGAAAAGCTTTTGTACCCAAGAGCTCAGCATTAAAATCTTTAAATAATCTTTGTATAAGCATTTCGTACTTTAAAATATTCTGTTCGCAATAAAAAACAACACGCCTCACCGCTCTTAACATTATTATTTGCATAAAACTTGTGCCCAACTTTTCCATGAATTAACATGCCATAAATATTGTTTTACCCCATAATATGCGCATAGTAAAGATGGCAAATAATCCAAACATAAGTAAATGCATAATATAGTTATCATATTTATAATAACGAAAGTTCTACTGAATATTCTATACCTAAGGCGGGGAAACTTTTAATTTTAAAAGGCGGCGTTCTTTTTTCTCAATTTATTTATTTATTGTAAATTTAAAAAGTTGAAATGCATGACATTACAGCTGACGCCAATGCGCAATGCATTTCACAAACGTAATAACAGTGACAACGATAATAATAATTATTGAAAACAGTACTACTAATAAAAACAATAATGAAAATAAAAACATTTTTTTTAAATTATTTATTTTCAAGGAACAAATATTTAGTGAACAATACCCAGAGTTTAGTGCTGAAAATATGCAGGTCTCTAGGCAGTGCATTAATCATCCGAACGGCTCTTGTAACTGGTGACTCGAATGACCGACGCGAAGAACAAATTTTAAGAATAAAAATTGTCTGGATATGGTTTCGGCCATGTAGATAACAATTGGTAGCATGTAAATTAATAGTCATGCGAATTTCAGGATTATAAACTCGCCCCCGAAGAAGAAGAATGCTTTAGAATCGAAAACGATCTTCGTGCTTCAAGAGAGTGAAAAGATAGCATTCCTAAAAGAAATTTGGTTGGGTAGTACGTTTTTAGGGAACTATTAAAAGGAAAATATTAAAATTTTTTGAAATAGAAATATCGTAGAAATTTCTTATGAACTCGCTCCAATTTCAACTTGTAGGAATTTTCATATGGACTCCAGATAATAGATTCATATTCAAGCGTACTGAGAACCAAGGAAATGTATAGAGTGCGAAACACAGTTGGGTTTGCGAATGGTTTACTTTGTCTAACTATAAACCCAGGAAATTTGCTAGCAACAGAATTAATAT
This sequence comes from Himalopsyche phryganea, assembly GCA_022494535.1. NCBI lineage: Eukaryota > Metazoa > Arthropoda > Insecta > Trichoptera > Rhyacophilidae > Himalopsyche > Himalopsyche phryganea. The sequence continues at coordinate 2,861,809 of JAGVSL010000087.1, read as the reverse complement.
GTGAATGAAATGTGAAAGAAGAGTCAAACGTTATACCGAGATCAACAATTTCAGATAAACGCTGTAAAGTATTATTCGATATCATATAATTATATTTAATAGGAAATCTTGAGCGAGAGATAAGATTAATTATATAAGTAATAAGTATACCTACAAATGTAGTAAATTATTTTGTAAATCAATGAAATATTTAGATTCAGTTCCGCACTTGAGTACCTAGAAAACCACAGATTCCCCAACCTTTTCATATACGATAGAGAAATCCACATTACTCATAATACATTTTGATAAATTTGAATATTTTTCAAATTGTATTATCTGTAATATTCAATGGAAGCAGTGGCAGCCAAAGATTTATTTTCACCATGTGTGCTCCCAATGTGTAGCATATGGACTTGTAATAAAACAGGTATCTCAACAGACGTTTCTTTACGAGACCAACTTGATACTTAGTTGCTCAACCCCTCTTTTTCGAAAAGAGTAGGGATAGAAGAATTGGGCTACGACAGGACTAGTGGATAGGTAATCACTTTCGCTTCGTCGCGTTTTTAGAATCGGATAGGTGGAACGTAAAAGTTAAAAATCAACTCATAGAAAAGAAACGTGACAAATTTTTTTATGTAGATCTAAAATTAAAATTATATGTAATTGGATTAAAGAAAATATAAACGAAATTCCAACTTCCTATCTAAATTTGTTATGAAAATAAAAAAGCTGATAAGAATTCACATTATTTAAAAATCTCGCAGCAGCAAAAGTTACTCTTGAAAAAACGTGATCCAAATGCTTAAGGCTGATTAATTTTCCAGTTTTATAAGGTAATCCAATTTAAAATTCATCTCTGCGCTCTACAGCTATCCCATTCTCGTAACTATAATATTATACACACACAAAATTATACACTAACAGTATAAGTTTAATTTTATCAAGTCGTCTGGAATATATCGCCTATTGTATTTGGGGCTTTACCTTCCAAAACCGCTATAATATACAGCTCGTTGTTACAATAAACAAATTATACCAGCGAATTCTAGCACGCTCTTTGGGTATAATAATGTTTCAAAAGTGTCTCTTAAGAAATCTTCAATATTTTTTGAGTTAATTATTAGTTTATTCAAAAGTCTCACCAATGTATCAGAACGCATCCATCCCTGAGTCTTGCTGCATGAATGAAGTCGTTGCAGAGAGAGAAATATTGAGCCACGTTCTGGTCTGGTGAATCAGAAGCCATCACGCAGAGATAATGTTTGTCCTGAAACAAATAAGAAAGTTTTCAGATTCGCCTTCGGTATATTTTAAACAACCTAATCGATAGCCAGTGAAGCGTATAGATTACTTTTGAACAGTTTATACACTTCCCATGCTTGCGCTCTAGACTTCCGCGGTGTCATTTTGGGATCGCGTCGGTGTGGTATTGCATAATGTATCGATGTATATGTTTTAAACTATCTATAACCATTTTCTTTAATGTACTTTTCGCAGTTGCTTAATTTCGTGCGCGTTCTGACAAAAAAGTGTCGTGAAAACGTCGTGTTATGATATGCTTTTTCGTTCATTCAATGTTCCACGGTTACAATATTCACGATATTTTAGTAGCTGATATCTTCAGTTAAGAGAGTCCAGTTAAGTTTACATGAAACATGATATTATCGACAAATTCGACCAGGTAGCTGTTAGTTTCAAAACTATTTCATAGTGACGTTATTCTGCATGACATTATTCTATATTTAATAAATTTCATAATAATATAGTGACATTCATAGCGCGCTTGACTGTATGATATTTTTTCCGAGAAAATCCACTGACGCGACGGTTCATTTTCAAAAATCCTCGGCAGATTGACGATAACAAAAAATTGTACACGTTCAATGAAATTTCAAGTCTAAAGGGAAATTGTCTGTCTCAATGGAATTTTTTTATCTTTGTAGTCTGTCGCAACAGCCTCTTTCTTAACCTTTCGTATTTTTTTCTTCTCTTTACATAGTCAGAAAAGCATCTTGTGTACTGACATTTCCATAGTCATTCCAAGAATAAACTTTTATATTATAACGGTCTACTAGAGGTATGTACGGGCCCGGGCATGGCCCGTGGGCCTCTACTCGGCCCGGCTTCGGGTGGGTAAAGACAAATCGGGCCTGGATATGAAATTTATTTTTGAGAAAAATATTTCGCTTTGTTCGGGTCATTAGACAGCCATGCGGTAATCAATCATTAGTAATGAATAAAATTGATACATTATAAATGAGTTTTAATGGATTATATAAATTACCAGTATATTTTATTGCATATTGAAAAAATCGGGGCCGGGCTGAGAAAAATAAATCTGGCCTTCGGGTCGGGTTCGGGTGTCAAGTGTGATATTAAGTCTAGGGCCCGGCCTGAGTTGGACCTGGTAATTTTATCAAATTTCGGCCCGTGCAGACCTCTACGGCCTACGCAAAGACTAATTTACATATACCTGCGCCGCATTCAAATTTACATATTTATATGCTACCCATCTGCCGTATTATAATATTATTATTGTATCTGCATTAATTTCTACGCGCATTTTTTAATTTTTATAAAAATACCTTTATGATATTGTAAACAATATTTTATGACATAGGTTGCCAAGTCGAATAGCAAACACATTTTATAAATAACTAGTGAGTACTCGGCATGCGTTGCAATTTCACTCAAAGAAAGAAAGGGTTTGTGTTTTAATTCTGTTTATTGAAGTGCTTTTGTAGTACACGAATAAATCAGAAGGTTTTTCCGAGCTGTCGCTGTGTGTACGTATTTGATTCTTTTTTTAGGTTTCTTTTTCAGAAAGCTTCAGGGGTGTGCGCACAACAACTCACCAAAGTTTCGTCGAAATCAGATGCATGGTATAGAAACTCATAAGGGACAAACAAACAAAAAAACGTTAATTTAGATATATATATCCAAGTACTTCCAATATCTACTAAATTTTCATAACAAAGCACGGTTTTATAATATTTATGATTTTTCTTTTTGAAAAAAACATAAGTTATCTATTCAACTCACTAAGCTCAACTACAAAGCAATGACAAAAAACACGTGCTGGACAACCTTATAGACAGGGACAACGCTTAATAATTTTAAAACTTTCAGTTAATAATTGATGTTCATTTCTCCGTTATTCTTTTAATAATGACGTTGATTTTATAACATTTATCAATACAATTTAACGTTCAAAATTTTTTTACCACGGGATTTTTTTTATTTACCATTCTAACGATTGCAGAGATTTTCTCAAATTCCAGTAATAACAGTGCTCACAATATATAGTCGCCCCGAAATCAAAACGACACTTGTGTAAAAAATGAGTTTTGATAAAAACGCATTTTAAGTTTTTTTATAATGAAAAAAAAACCTGTTTAGGCTATTTATCAATGTTTTGAAATTAAAATTCAATCACATGTGACATACGCAAAGATCGAAGTGCATTTTTTTATCATTCATTTTTGGATTTTTAAGAAATTTTAAGTCGCACGTTATAAATTCGAAAGATTACAAAAGACACATAATTTAAATTTCTTTTTTTATTTACATATTTTTATCATATAAAATATACTTAAATTGGTATATAGGTATCAACTTAAAACGAATATATTTTGCCATACGTGAATTAAAGATTAGTTTACAAATACACAAGCTGCGTTTTTTTCTTTATTCAAATGCGATTTCATAGGTTTTGTTTCGCAAATATCCGTAAGAACAAAACTGCATTCATAACTGTAAGCCGTCAAAATGTCACGAGTGACATTTTATTTCGGAGTGACAATATGTTATATCCCAACCTTCTCTCATGAGACGCCAATAGAAGATTTGTATTGATATCGTTTATTTTGTAATATTATATTTGTTACTGTTTATACCACCTTTCTATAATCTCTTATGTATGTGAAAATTAGTATAAGAATGTTTTCTTCCCTATAAATGTCTGTTTATTTTTCTGCATCATTTCATAGATTAAAAGTAATATTAACAGGTATTTTTATATTCTAAACATTATAAATAATATTGCATTCAGCCCCAGTCAATGAAATGTTACGAAACTCTCTATCGTTCACAAATGTAAGGCATATTCTCCGCCCAAAAACTCTTGGTAATTTACGTCGTCGATCTTGCATAACGTTCGTATTTCAAAAGCAAACGCATATTAACGTGTCGGAGCAGATACACCGAAACAGTGATGCCTCAATAAAAGTTAATTTGTGGTGTAATTAACACGGTTAAAATCACTTTTATGACGTCGGTTTTCCCTGTAGTGCGCAGCGTCGGGCACTCGTCGGCTTCGCGTACACGTAAAACCCCCTGACGGTTAAGTAATACAGACTTTCCCCAGGGTGCGAATATTTCTCTACAAAGTTACCAAGTTATTTTTTTTCATATAATAAGTTACCGCGCTAGTTAATTTAAAAGGGATTCTTGGAGCAATGTTAAACGAAGGTAAATTGCTTTTTAAGATGAATAATACGATGTTGGAACGCAAATACATTCAAATTTCTAACATAATTGTATTATATATTTAATGAAAATACATTTCTATCATGAACCCTATTTAACCGTAAGCACCTGAATGCGCGAGGTGCGTCTTGTGGAATAATAGAGATAATTTTTAACAACCAGTAACTCTTATTATACAATTTGTGAACATATTCATTTTTTAAATATTTTTCAAAGGCAAATTCTTTATATCGAGGTTATATTGTAATTCTTAACTATTCTTAAATATATGGCACATGTCTTTGAGTCACAGTAGGATTTAACCCCGTCTGCTAAGTGTAACGGTTGAAATTTTCTTCAGCAATCAGCCAAATGTACTAACAACATTTTATGTACGTATAATTAGCAACGGCTAGTCCATCTACACTGCGAAGCTACAGCACCCCCAAGAAAATTGAAGACAAATGTAATTATATATAGTATATGAAAATATACCGTCTAAATATCACTATAGAAAACTTTTAAAATGGTTTGTCGCATAATTTTATTGATTTTTCAAAGAATCCATTTGCTCCGTAGATACGATCTTGATGTGGAAGCGTTTGTAATTAATCGAGACGTTTATAACGCAGGTCGAGTGGTAGAATCCAATCACACAACACGCAATCGTTTTTGTCGCGTCCGTTTTAAATTGCTTTCTGCGGATATTGCGGATAATTTACGAATTACACAAGCGTTTCTTTTCTAACTTAGTTTTTTTCCTGTGAAAATGCCGGAAGTATTATTATAAATCTTTGACATAAACAACACCATAACACGTAAAACATCAAGTATTGGCGTTGGCTGAATCGAAAGCATGCGGTAAATATAAAAATAAAATTTGATCAATCAAAACGATCAACGGTATGATAACATTCTAAAGGCATTGATTGTTAGATTTCAACTAGATAAGCAATGCTTGGAATGCATAGGTGTTTTTAGTAAATGAATACAAGCGCTTGTGTTTATCATTGCAATGTAAAATTTGTATTTTTTGCCAGCCGCTAGGGGTGAAGATATAAACCCTCAACGAACTTGAGTGTATTTTACTCACCACATTTTGAAAATAAATGTCTTGAAGATATGGCGTAACAATCATGTTGTATTAATGGCTTGTTGTTCTTTTAATTTAAACTCATTTAAAATCGAGTGAATAACTGGGGCTCACATAAACTCTAACCTGCATTCGAAATGCGTATTGAAGAGCGTGTTCAAAATATTAATATTTCGTTTTCTTATGAATACTAAAGATAGGTAAAACGATCAACATTTAATTAATCAGTATCATGCGAAACAAAAATTTACATGAGAACACGTGGCTTACTTCTACGATATTTTTGACCAAATCCGCCATCAACGTGGAGAGCTTATTTTCCCTGTTTTTAAATATAATGAAACAGGACGTATTCTCGTCAGGCAAAAAACCATTGAAATTAAAATTATCTTTAAAAATACCTTTACCAAAAACATGTACAAAAGTAATAATACATTTCAAATGATAAACAAAATTTGCTTCACAGATGGACTTCCATAAAGTAACTTTGTACGTCCAAAATAATATAGTAATAAACGATAATATTTAGGTGAAGCTCGAATTTGTTACACCGAGTAATTTTATGTTAATAACAGAGCAGAAGCCGTAGTAAATTTTAACGAGTGCACCCAGAAACTGTGGTCAAATCTAATTTGCTAAGTAGTGCAAAGTATGAAAAAAATTATTAGCGTGTGCCAGTGTCGTAACTCAAAAACTAAGCGCGCGGCCTCATAAAAATATACGATAATGCATTTTTACGACTCTGTCGCGTTCAATTATGCTTCATTAATAATACTATAGCACATTTACTACTCTGCACTTTTTTATAGTTTTTAGGAGTAAGTGAGAAATACCCTTTAAATTTGAATGTATAAATAGTCACCGGGCAACGATGGCGAAAATTATCCGGCAAGCGGGTAATTTCAAAATTCTAAAGTATGTATCTCTAAATCGGGAGTCGAATTCTATCGTTAAATAAGTTAGAAATGAATTTGTAATCCATTTACACTCTCAATGTGTCGCATACGGACTGTCAATTGAAAAACCAACCTGCGGCGTAAATGGAAAAAATTTGGCCAGAATGCAAAACATACCAAAGCCTTCTATTTTTTTTCCGAAATAAAATTAACAAACTTTCAATTTTTAAATACCCTTCTTCCTCAACTTTAAATTTACAAATTCTACAATCACATCTTTTAAAAGCATTTTCTGAGCTTCTTCATATTCATTAGATTGGTAGTCCACTAAACCCACCGATTGAATTTATTGTAGTCTTTTATTAATTTACTAAATGTACGATCCTCCCGAGGCCCCCTGACCCGCATCCATCGCCATAGTACTTACTCCACTGCCCCTAACAGAATTTTTTTAACGAAAACGGGTTGCAAATCTGTCAATCAATCTTTCTCTTCAGAGAGGCTAAAAAAATAAATAGAGAAAATAGTAATCAACTTAGCCGCTCAACCAAAAAAGCACGAAAACCCAACTAGGCAGGACTGCTAAATACTTGTATATATATAAATGAATGTTTGTTTGTTTGTTTGTTCCTTATGCGTTCCTATACCATTCATCCGATTTCGATTAAACTTTGGTGAGTTGTTTTTCGCACACCTATGAAGGTTTCTAAAAATAAAAATGTAAAAAAAAGAATCAAATACTGATTTATTCTAGACGGAAAACAAAAAATATTTTGTAACCAAAAACACTTCAATAAGCATAATTAAAAAGCTTTTTTTCTTAGAATGGCATTGCAACGCATGCCGGGTACTCGCTATTTTTGAATAAAAATCTTTTAAAAACTGAAAAAATATATTTTTTCATAATCGTACAAAAAATATTAAATGTTGTTTAATTAAAAAAGTACTTAGATTTTACTAAAATGTGTATGTTTTTTTATGTCGTTAAACAGAATTTGTGCGAGTTTTCCCACGCGGTTAAGTGTGAAAAATGAACACTTTGATATAAAAACTCAAGCACACAACTTTGCTGTCTTTTTCACCGTCTGCTATAATTTCTCAGAAGTAATATCTAATTCAGGAATATCTTACTAAATAAATTCTATGATTTTATGCGTGTATGAAAAAAGCTTGAGGAAGGCGATATATTATACAATAACCACAACAACTCCCTAAAGGACAACGAAGGAAGTAATAGGAATATAAATATGTCATGACATTTTCAAACACCTACGCAAATATTTTTCAACGAAATTTTGTGTTTTTCCTAACGCCTCTGGCAACATTATCGCTAACACGAATTTCGTTGATAATCACGATAAGATTTCAACCAGGGAATCTGTATTTGTAAATAAACTTATTATCTCCTGGAGAGATTTCGCTGAGCGTAATTGCCACGTACATATACGTTTTCGTTCAGATAACTCAGCGGGGAGTTTCCCTCGAAGCAATAAAGACGACAGTCTGGGGACATCAACGAGTGCCGAACGAACTTCAATAAAAATGACGAAAATTTTCGAACCCGTTGAACTGTTTTTTTTTATCAAAGTAAGTGTTGACTACCTTCTACGCCAGATGTTTCGTAAGTTGAAATTTTGTCGCAAAAAATATGACAGCGACATTACTTACTTAGATTAATTTTATTTTAAAACTCCTATCTATATACAGCTTTGCGATTTCGCAAAATGAACGAATCAAGCTTAACTTTTTATTTGTTCTTGTTTAGACCCTATTCTCTACGAAATATATCGGTTCTACTTCGGTAGATACTGTAGGTTTTTTTAAGTTTTACCGTTTGGCAAAGTATTGTCTTCCTTATAAGATCAATGTCTATTATATTACAAATTACAAAGCGTCATTTGTTTATATTTTTTAAATGACAAAGTTTTATATTGTTTCATGTGTCATCTTTCGTCTATATCCAGCTTTTCTATTTTATATTTTTTAAATTTGTATTTAATACATGAAATGTACAAAATCTCAACAATTCAAATTTTATATTGAAATTCCATCAAGCACCCTCACTCGATGTCTTAAATTATATATTTTTTAAATTGCAAAAGTATGCTACAGTAATTTTTCTGTTTTTTTTTTAAGAATATAAAATTTCTATATTTTCTATGGATTCGGAAAATATGTTTCAGTTTATTGATTGATCTGACACTTTGTCGGAAGTATTTCATTACACTCAGGTAAAATATCCATGTATTTTATTCTCCTCGGGTACAGCTATTTCGCACACCGAAATCGTACAAAGTGTTCATGTGAAAAATGTTTACATTACAAAAAATAATAATTTACGAGTTACAAAAAAAAACTGTCACTTCACATGACACAACGTAAATGTACATTTGTCACCGAAATTAATAATAAATTGTAAACACGTAAAATATAACATCAATCCGTCTTGACAAACGTCAACTTTTAGATGAAATTTACCAAGATAAACATATTTTCCCTTTTTAATAAGAAGGTTACATGAAGGTTAATTTATCAGATGTCAATTTTAAAGAATCGAACACGTATTGTAATATCTAAAAGTTCCCATTACGAATGAAGTATTTTGGTGGTAGGTAATAAATTGCTCAGGATCCATTATCAGGAAGAATAAAAAAAGATATTTTCGATGTAGGATTTTTTTGCGAATTGCTCTTCGTCGTGGTTTTGTAATGTGTGACGTAGAGGATTTTCAAATAACATAAGTCCATGATAAAAATACATATATTTATTCATTAAAAATCAATATATATTGTTATTCAGATCGAGATTTAAACCTAGATCCGAGCAGACGAAGCTTCAGAAACTAAAAACTAAGCCACTACAATTGATAAAACCATAAAAAGACGATATTCGTAACAATGCTTTGTCTTTTTAATATTAAGTGCTAGTGGGAACGCACGTCAGAAATGACGGTAATTAAATTGAAATACCGAATGTCTAAAGTAGCTTTTCTTTAGTTTCCATACTGATGGACTGATTTTTGTTTGTTTGCATCGGATTTGCGTCGCGGCGGAACTGTGTGTATTGTTTATATACACTGCGGACGCTTAGGCCATGAAAAAATTGTATGCCTACATGTGTATGTGATAATAAGTAATTTTTTCATATCGTCAACATTCCTATAATTATTACGGTAATAGTGAACAAACTAAGTAAAATCGCATTCATGATTTTACCCTCCAATTCATGGCGGAAAGACATTTTTGTATGAAAAATGCTTTTAAGTTATTATTCCACAATAACATAAAATTGAAAATGCTTACTTGGTGAGTGAAACCCGTTCGCATCACAATAAAAAGATGAACTTGACATGGCCTTTATAATATAATGTTGGGCATTTGGTTAAACGATCATATAAAAAACAGAAATATTTATCTATCGAGCTCATCAAAAAAACTGTCTAATGTGAGATACCAGTCATTTTTAAACCAGCTGCGAATTATAATAATTTCTAAATAAAAATTTCTAAATAATTCTAATAGTATGCAATATGTGAAAATTAAATATGAGGATTGTCTATCAATTTATTTTTAGAGGGAAGAGGCTACGATAGAAGTATACGGTTAGGACAGGACTACTAACTAGTTAATATTTCTATAAGCCTCATTTTCAGCAACTGATTTGAGTTGGACAGAGGGAAATTCAAGTACCATAGATTAATTTTCAGCGCAAACCATAAATCTTTTGTTAAAAATCTACTTATGAAAGTGTTGGTTCGAGTCCGAGTCGAAGAACGTCGAAGAGCTATCTCTTAAAATAATGTTTCGCTTCTCTCATTTGAAATGAAAATTACATATTTTGTATGTATGCTTATTTATCATTTTGAAAAAAAACACACAGACTTTTTCATCCATTCTATAATTCACATTTAATTCATAAGTTACTCCGTAAAAACCTACCTTGGATATGAAAATATATTAATTAATAGTACAGTTTAGTAATTATTAGTGACTCTATCGATATTAATACCACCCATGTTGGTTCTAGGAGCCCGCCAAAGGTGAAAGTAAGCATTAACGTTTTTAATAGACTCCCGCAGAGCTATTCAAACTTGACTAATATTGTGCAGAAAATACCCATAAGTGTGGAGAGCTAATGGAAAAACCATGTAAGTATGTACAATAACGTGTGGGTCCGAGGATGGTCAATGAGAAATGGATCTAATTTGAAATTATCGAGTAGGATTTTTTTGAAGATAAGCAATATGCGTGCAAGTCATCAGAATATTTAAGTAGAAAGTGACGCATAAACAAATACTTTTTTGAATAAAATGGAGATATCGAACACACAAGCTTCTTTACTATGTGAATATTAAAATTAATAAACTAGAAAATAAATTAATACATATTCAATTTACACGTATGTAAACATGGCAGTCTTGACAAATATTACATAATTATTATCACTCGTATTTGGAGTAAATACGATATAAACATGTTATCCTACTCTATAGAATGGCGCAGCTTTAACGAATCAAATACGATATTTAAGTTTCATCAAGCACTCTCGGATGAAGCTAATAATATAATCAATTTATTTATTCGTGTAAGTATTAAAAAAAACAATGCATTATTGATGGTGGTTCATAGACATTGAAATAAAGCTGTAATACTTAATGTTTTTACACTAACATGAGGGGGATAATGTTTTACAATAATTAATAAGAAATAGCGATGAACGAAACCGGCCCTGATCTATATAAAAACGTGTAAAAGCACAAAACAAATTGTGTTTTATTTATTTGTCTTTCCTCCTAAATTTTTCAGTTAAAACATTGAAAGTGAATAATGAATGAATTTAAAACCGTCACTTCAAAACCGTCACGGCTGTCATTGACTAATTCGCAAACCATGAATTCCGAGTGACTTACTTAGACAACTAAAGTATCTGCTTTCTATGTAATATTGTCTGTGCTCTTATTGATTCATTTATATTTACACAACAATAATAAAACTAAAACCACGTACTTTATCAACAAGCCGACAAATATCGTGTTATTGTGTTTCCCTCGGAAAAATAAAACTGTGCCGATCGAAAGCAAGCGATAAAATCTTCGTCGGGTGATTCACGGAAGTTTTTCATAAATGAATACTATAGATCTGTATTTTCGTAAAATTATTTTACTTCAAAATTCAATTTGAAGTTGACGTCGAAATATTAATTCCATTTTAAAATCAGTATTAGGTATATGCAGTTTTCAATCTTATTTGTATTATTGTACTTAACACGCAGCTATAGAATATCTGGACTCTTAATGAAGTAATACAATATCAGATATCTGTACTTGAATAAGGAAAAACAGTGTTTTCAGATATTAATATATGTACGAGAAAACCGGGTGAAAGAGTACTACCCATTCACTCTGCGCATCGATTTTCAGTAAAATATTCGAGCTCAAAATTATTATTAAATAATTCATATCTGCAAACTTATTTTTATTGCTAAAATTGAAAAATTACACAGAGGTTCACATTATGCATAATCACTTCAAATAAATTATAGTGATACTTGCTTACACATTCTGTTTGTCCAATGTAAAAAAAGTACGATTGATGATGCCAACGAGCTGGAGAAAATCCCGACAGCGTTGAACAGCCGGCTAACTTTCCTGCGTGTTAAAAATGCTTAGTTAATACTCTTTAAATTTGTACATAAGGTTTGACCAATTTTGATCTCGATCGTCTCTCATCGTCCCTTATAAAAATGTTGATTTCGACGAGTAGCTAAAAATCTTTCATCGCAGCCATTGAAAATGTCGTTGCTTCTGCAATATATCGTATACCAAAAAAATTCAAATTAATAACAAATTACCGTAATGTGGCTAGAAACATATCTTCCCAACACCAAAGAATTAAATGTCAGCAAGTAGTGTAAACACTGTAAACACAATTGTTAGAAATCTCATGAATGTATGTAAAATAGCATCGGCGTGCGGTGGACTTATCACTATCTTTATCGCACAACCTAATTTGGGCATGAGGAAGAAGGATACAAGAACATGCGCCGCATGCCCTTGCATCTCGCTTGCACCTTCACTTTTCATGTGATTGAGCGAGAAAAAGATAAGACCACCGCACGCGCCTAGTAAATAGTAAATAAATGACTTCGTTTTACTCGCTTCCTAAACACTTGGGGTATCTTAACATACAACCATTTATAGCATATACAACGACATATCCGTGACAGGAGAAGTCATATGTATCACAAATGTGTTATTTTACAGGAGAAGGATTTTAAACTTCTAATCTCACTAGTTGGTACCAGTTAATACCGTAAATGTTGAATAATTTTGCAGGCGAGAAACATACACAAAAATACTATCAGTGGACAGCACCACATTATGATACGCTACATGCGAATTGGGAATATAGGTATAAGTCACAACGCTTTTCTCTTAAAAGACTTCACTTTTTCTGCTTGGCATGGATATGGCAACTCAAATATTTATTATTATAAACATTAAATTCAGATTAATAAATTGTGTATATAATAAGCTTAAAAAAACAATGCTATTTTGTTACACAGGTATGTATTTAAACATTATTCATTTTAATAAAATCTGCTAAAAAATTCTGAAATTGCTTTGTAAATACATCCATCTAAGCGCCACATAGGAAATTGGATTTTTTAGTACATCCCAATAAACAAATAATTGAAAACAGACAAGTCAATTTATTATTGTAACTTATATTCAAGAATTGAATTGCTGTGTATATTAAAACCCATAATTGAAATAAATAACACAGAGTACATTCTTCGGCAAAAAATAACTTTAAATACAGGGCAACGGCGAGGAAAAAATATACTGTGTAAACATTTTATAAGTTCTATATTAAATGGAAAAAGTTTTCGAATGGAAATTGTGAGATTTATGGATTAGTAAATTCCTTCTTTCTCAAATTTGAATAAAGGAAATAATATATCAACTTGTTTACATTCTGTGTTCCGGTTCCATGCGCCTTAAAAGATTTTTAAATATACAGAAGAATATTCGTATCCTGCATAATTTGCAGCATTAATTACGCTCTTAAAAGTATAACTAATTATCGTTCAAGGCTTTATAAGTGTATGTCCACAAAAATATTGGTGCTTTTTATACTGAAGTACTATTACTATACTCTTCAGCAAACTTACAAACAATTTATAGTTTAAATTTATGAAACAGAACAGTTTTGTAAAAAATGAAGAAAAAATTTTCTCAAAAATTAAATGTCATATATTTTTTGAACGGTAGTATTTTTTTTAAATGGATTTTAACATTGCATATTAGTAACGGTTAACAATTAAATCAAAACTATATTCAAATTAAAACTCTCATAAAGCATCGGTTTAAATAAAATATCACCCTTTCCCCCTGAAACGATTTTTTCAAATTGAAAATGCTTATTCTTTCAACTTCCCCAACCATGCTTTGAACGATAGTATTATACGTGACTTAATAATATGCTAATGATATTTTTAATTCATCTTGTCCCACTAAATGAATGCTTAAAAATGTTTGTTTCAAACTACTACTATATTGTATGATATTATTTTTGTTGTGAAAAGGTGCTTTTAAAATTTAAAACACGCATTAGATGAGCTCCAGTAAACTTATATCCTAAAAGATATTTATATGGCGAATGAAATTGAGCTTAAGACGAATAAGTAGGTTTCATTCTCATTTCGCGAAAATCGTTAATCATTTTCCGTCGCCTAAAAAATATGAAACATCGTAATATATATATTTTTTTAATAATTGCACTTTAAAAGTATTTGTCTAAGCCTTTATCACAATGCAAGGTAATAAAAGTGTATCCCCAAAAAATGTAGTAAAAGTGCGAGAAAGCGAACTCTTTGATAGATTTCAAAAATCTTTAACGAATCGTTATATTCAATAAATTGCAAATTCCGTTAGCATCACTTTCTTAAAAATACTTTTTTATACGATTTCGTCACAGACATCAAATCTCCATAACCTACAATAAACTCTAATCTAGTCACAGCGTAAAGCAAATAAAAGCATTTCTGAAAAACAGGTGTCAACTCTTTGCTAGACAGGCTTGAAAACTTTACTATTTCCATTTAAATAAAAGTGCAATAGTGTAAACAAATACTTTTATAGTGCAATTATTAAAAGAAGAAAAAATATTTCAACGTTTCATATTTTTAGGCGACGGAAAACGATTAACGATTTTCGTGAAATAACAGAAAAACCTACTAATTCCTCGTAAGGAAAAATTTTACAGTTTTATTTAACTCACTTTTCTGCTTAAATCAAAATATGTACTATTATAGCAGTGTAGTATATATCCCGTTTTTATTATTCTAATAAATAGGTAAACAAATCCAAACCAATGTCTTAGAATACCGAACGGAAAACACAAAACATAGCACTATTAAAAACTTGGCGAGAAAGATTTCTCGATATAAATACAAAGACGTTCGGGGTTTCGGAAAACACACAAAAAATGGCACTTTGCAGATGAGATAATTTGGTATATCACCCTTCCACGGTCCCTTTAACAATCGATAAGTCCGCAATCGGTTGGCTCCCCACCCTATGCCAGCATCGCCGCCCTTTGTAAATTCCCAACCGCCTACTCTATATGAGTGTATCGGATACATTCTGAAGCAACGCCTGTTGGTGAGATCTTAACTTCCTAACATTCCAGAACAAGGGTCAATAGACTACCCTTTTGCTAATGGCAATACATGAATACTTACATTTAAATTCGACACTACTTTAAAAATCCTGATCAGATAAGATGTTTTTAAGCCACGTCCGTTTCCTACGTGAACTTATGACCCAATCGAGAAAATGGTATATAGGAGCTCAAACATTTGCTGGGTGCGATAAGGTGAGGGTTATGTGTTATATTATTGAGATGATTAATTCGCAAATCGACTGAAAAATAAAGGTTTTCATGACTCCATTTGGCTACTCGAACACTCAACGTGAAAGGTTTAAAAGGCATGGAGTATTGCTACTCATTTTCGGTCACGCGAAATCATTTGGATTTATAAGAAGGAACAGCATGTGATGTATGCATTTTTAAATGACATGTGCAACTTCACCTTCCTTTCCTTACAACTGGTTCTAGCATCCTACAAGGTCATCAAATACTATATTAAAAATGTATCCGGGGAAGCACAAGGATAGTCAAATGAAAGTATTTGAATGCAAGGAGACAATTCGTGGCTGCAAGATGATGTTATAACCAACTCATGGTGTCATATACTTAGCAAAGGAGATAATTTTACGTCAAGAAGAAATTCTTTCAAAGTATACATTTTTAACCACCGATAGTTCGATGAAAACACATTTCTATTCTGTTGTAACATAAAATCAAAGAAGGGCACTAGATTTCTCACTGAAAGGGATCTTTTTCCGGTCAGTTTACCGCAAGGGACTTTCAAGAGAGTTAACTGGAAGTATTAAAGTAAAATATACTACCGAATAAAAAGAGGTAGGAGTTATGTGATGTGAAATACATACATATATTGCTTTATATTGTACGTGTTATATACTCTTCAGACCAAACTTGATTTCCGTATCCGAAGGGTTTGTAAATTCTCAAAAAAAAGGATTAACACCTAATTATTATAAATGCTAAGATAATGAGATAGCTATAAAAAGTATCCTTAAGATCGCCGATAGAAATGAAAATTCTTTGCTTATTCCCATGTCTTTGTTAGCACCCAACGTAGAGCACATGGCATTCTAATGAAAGTAGCTTAACAGAATTTTTCTATGAGAACTGCATACTACTCAGTTGCTCAACCTCTCTTTTTTTTCGAAGAGAGTAGGGATAGAAGGATAGGGCTAGTGGTTAGATATTCGTTCTTGCTACCCTCCGTTTTTGAAGATCGGATTGGTGAGAGGGAGTTTTAGAGACCACAAACACTCAGACTACTAGGAATTGAACCCGAGACATCCGTAGCCGAAGCTAACGACGTTACCAACTGCGCCATGGACGCCGACATTTGCTTATTAGTGGGGGTTAAAAGAAGAAATAATTGCCATCAAAGTATACTATAAATATGGTATGCTATTATATAGGGCTATAAATAATTGCACTTTGTGTTAGATAGTATTCACTTGGTACACCTGAACTTTCATTTCGATAGTTTGCACTTTGGATTAGATAGTATTAACTTAGTACACTCAAACTTTGATTTTAATAGTTTCCATTTAGTCACGGATTCTTTTAACAAAGTAAGTTACGTTGTATTACGTTATGTTATGGTTGGTCTGGTTTGGTTTGTGTAATGTATTCTAATGCGTGGAGCAAGGATAATATAGGCGGCCTAATACAGAGTAGAAGAATAAATGACATTTCATTACAGCTTCGTGCAACTATCGATTTCAAAGTGCGAGTATTTATATTGAGTGAAAACTGTTTCATCTATGTGAAAATATTTTTTCGTAATTATAATATATTTCTTCAATGTTAAAATATATTTTATTATGTGGGATCACTTTATTTTGAGTGAAAGAATTGGTTTTTTGTGGAATGTATCTGTTATAAGTGAAAACTATTTTTATGAAAGTAAATATGATCTAAAGAAATGTACATTTAATTTTAAGCCTTATTATATTGAGGAAAAGTTTTCAACTTATATCTGTTTATTCTCTAAAAACAAAACATCTTCTTCTTAGTCGTATTCCTCACGTGTGAAGGTCGTAACCTCCGCCTACCACAACAACGCCATTGGCTTTGAGCCTCTCGAGATTGTCGGTAGGCTTGCGGGCGACGTGGCCAAAAAAGCCGAGTAGGAGTCTTGTATAGACGGCCGAGAGTCTCTTCTGTTTTTGGAGCTCTTTCATGATAGAGGCGTTTGTGCCCTTGGCCGTTCATGGTGTGTCCTTCTCTAGCACCACATTTCAAATCTCAAATCATTAAAAACGAAAGAGTGATAAGCAAAGTAGAAAATAAAAAACTCTTGATTCCATTGTTTCAGAATCTGTGCAATAATAATATTCAACGAAATTAGTTTACGATCACCTTTAAAGTAATATTCAATTTTAATTAATCAGCAGAAACAAATTAAAATCAATAGGTAATTATTTAATAATCACACATTTGTTTTCATTCTTTATCTACTTAACCATAGTTGGTAGTGCCAACCAAACTATTTCCGTCACGCTATTCGCTACATTGATTTATCGAAATCACTCCAGCCTCTCGCGCCTACAGAAGTTTTACTTCAAAAATCGCTTCATCAAGATAAAATGTCAAATCATTTTACGCATCTGCTACTGCACTGAAACATCCAGAATTTTTGTTTCTATATAGAATATATATAGAATATATTTGATCATCTCCTTATTTATTGTGGTCTTCACTGTCATACTATTGATATAAGTAATAGATTAACCCAGTTCTTGCCACGTCGAGTGTCGAGTGTTTGCTAGAACACTTGGGATATATACAAAGTATCGTCGTGTATATTCCCACGATGTATACATGCTACTGTAATATAAATCTACTGGCAGATCCCTCTTGACAGGGTTACAGCTTTCACTTGGAATATGAGAGATGCCATCATGTCAATTTAAAATGATTTACCGCATCCGCTCTTCTCCCGAGGAGTCAGTTTCTCGCTGGGATAGTTTCAGGAGATGGAAAAGGTTTCATGAAGAAATTGCCACTAAAAGAAATATATGGGAAAAAACCGGAGACTACGTCAACTTAATATTCGGGTTTTTCACCACCTAAATCCGTTCACAGGGATCAAATGAGTTAACCAACTTTATTTAATAGCCGTTTTTTGAGTTACTACGCATATATTTTTCGAAGAGAGCAGAGCACTATGTTTAATGGTTCTTTTAGATGAAGCAAAAACTATAAAATTATCTCCTATAGTACATCTTAAAAGATATGAAATCTCATCTCATCATTCTATGAGAATGGGTTATGTCTTACAGCTGCTTATAAATTTATGACTTTTTAAATTTAAACAAACGAATAGTTAGATTTAGCTTCTCTATAAAATCTAAAACTGAAAAAAAACTGTCAGGGCCAGATTCCCTAGTGTTGAAGAGCAGTTATCCAATCTAAACATTTATTCCCAAAAAAATTTGATACGGAGCGGGTACCTTGCACCAATTATCAATTAACAAAATACATGGATGGTTATTTTATAAATTAAATGAATCTAAAGGAACGTACAGTGAAATATAGTACTGTTCTCTTAAATAAAGGACGTATGTTCAATGAAGGGTAAGACACAGCAGTATTATTCTCTGATCGTCATTATTATCTCTTTGTTTGCCAGAAGTACTCTGTTGATTCACTGTTAAATTGAAAGCCTACTCATATTTTATGAGGGTAGACGTCTTAAACCCTTAGCCAGAAAAATACGTTTAAAAGTGTATATTTGCGTAGCATAGATACCGTGATATTTTATAGTCGGATAACACTATGACCTAATTCCGCATTTGTCAGTACTTCATCACTATGACCGCTGTATGTCTACTGAAGACGTCTGAATATTTTATTTAAGTAGCGTAGTTCGTAAGGAGGATGACGGTGGTGTATTTACTTGTATTCACGGAAGAATAACGAAGAACGAACGAATACAAAACAGCTCATAAGATCTCATAATAAGCTTTGATTTCTGAGTTCTAAAAATATAATACATATTATTATTTATAAGAACGATTCAAAATACCACAGGGATTGAAATCCACATACTTACAGTGTATATTCCAATACCTAGGTTCTTTATTATTCTTAATAGAATAGTAAACCAAAAAAGCTTTTACTGTTATCACGTAAAATGAGTTTTTTTCCAACTGAAGCGGTAACAAAACGTTTGTTTCCAAGAATTCTTTATAAAAACCGTCGCATTTCGACATGTTCATTCAAACGAAGGAACAAATAAAAAGGTGACACGATTGTGGTCTTGGCCAAGCAGAACAAGCGCTGTTTATTGAAACAAAAATATTATTTTGTAAAATTATTATCTATTGACAAAAAAGGCCAAGTTAAGATTTTCCCATTCGGTCTGTCAAAATGAATTCACTGTTCATGAATATTATGTTTTCAAAAATATGTTCGTTCCTTTTTACCTTTAACTTTTAATTAACATTTTTTTTCAATTCACAGTAAATTAAATTCAATTCAAAATATATCTTATTACATACGCTATTCTCCTTCTATTAAGAACAGATTTAATATATTATTTAGTCATATAAGCTTTATTTGCCAAACTTTAATTGTGTATACTCTTCTTTAATGTGTACCTCGAAATTGATAATCGATAAATAAAATTGAAAATTTCTCTGGAATAATCATTTTCATTTAGAATTTATTCAAAGCCACCATTTTGATATAAATGACGTCCATTAAATTTCATCATTTTGTTCGAATCAATGTATGAAGATTGAAATCGTTAAATGCATGAAATATTCATTTTAATGTGATAACTGTCAACTGTTGGTGGAAAGGCAGTATATTTTAAAAATAAAACACAATTTGCTTTGGTACTGCTTCCACATTGTTACAATTATCACGACCGATTTCGCTCATAGTGAGCATTATCAACTGATGATTCAGTCGATAATGCTTGCGATGAGCTGATCATTATAAAAATGTATAAATACTACAAAACAAATTCTGTTTTTTTACGCTACAATTATCGTAATCATATATGAAAACAAACACAATACGTTATTCAGACCTAAAGTTTTTTACGACTTATTAGTTGTCACTCTAATCTCACTATTAGCACTACAATAAAAATATCGACCCTTTAGGATAGCGCGGGTCCACGTGGCGTTCGCGGTCAGACAGTATGGCGCCTCTGAACGAAAAAAAAAATTGACCGACATACCTCAACCTCTGCTTTCCATATAAAGTGCAAATATATATTTTTAATTTCTATCTCGATTTATGTTATTTTATATCTGGCATTGTTTACAAATAAAGAATGGCCGTGTCGCACGGTTCGATGAATTGCGATTTTTAAGCTATACAGATTATACAAAGTAAATATTTATCATTTGTTGGTAAATAACACAGGTAATTATTCAATCAAATATATTCTCGGTATTACTTCACAATTAAAAAGTGCTTTCTATATATGAGGTTAGTTGATTACCTCAATTTTTAAATAAATTAGATGCAAAGTAATTATTTCCTTTACAATAAACACTCGTTCTATGGCTGAGCATCAATAACTGCGTTATGAAATATTTTAACAACACGCATTTGATTAACACATAAGAAAAGTATGTAAGAATCTAACAAAAATGATTTGATTTATAGCAAAACATTATTTGCTCCTGCAGTGGGCAACATAATATAAGTTTATAAAGAACGACTGTGATTAAGGCTTCCAACCCGGTTTAAATCAAAACCGGTAAGCCAGTTTACCTCGTGTTTTGAGAAAAACCGAAACCCAGTTTATTTCACGCGTTTATTTAACGTTTTTTTTAAATATTTAAAAAAATCTTTTATGTACACTATTTTAAAATTTCAACGTATTCAAAGGGGAAAATGTACATATTGTTGAATAATCACATATGATACAAAATTGTCGAAATTATGGAGAGAAATGATTTATACGATAAGCAATTACACGACATTATCACAAGACACAAAGAGTCTGAAACTATCTGTGATAAATAAAGCACATGTTACACAATAGCAGGTAATGTGAATTTGAAAAATCATCCGTAGAAATCTTGTAGAAATCGTTGACTAGAATATTATCTGTTATTCTACAAAAATAAGCAATTTTAAGATTTATAACGTACAATACAATAAATATTCCTTTTAATTCATAATTTGAAAGATGTATTTTTTATGTTTAACATTATACTAATATAAATTTTAAAAACTCCTATAGGATATTTTTTTTTGAAAATAAAGAAATGAGGTTTTTCAGTTGAACCGGTCTGCGAATAGTTTAACAAAAATAAACAGTGTTTATAATATGTGTACTTTTCATACAAGTAATAACTTAAGTAATTTTAAAATAACTGTAGTTCAAAAAATATGGATGACAAATTGACTTTCCATCGTGTTATGCAATTTTTCATCTCGGAACTGTAGTAAGTAACTCAAACATAAAAACTATGCTTACAGCATAATAAAACTAAACTTAGTGCCGTAAACTCTCGGCAATATTCCTTTTACGCGGTCATTGTGAAGCCATAAAAAAAGATCCTGCCAGTGTTGCAAGTACTCCTTTATAAAATACAAAACTCTTTGTTAAAAAGAATTCACTGCTCGGCGAAAGGGACAAAGGAAAAGTCGGCCATTGTCTTGAGAGGACGCCAAGAAACAAAGAAGAACTAACGACAAACAACTTCTGTCTTAAGAGTGGGTCCCTCGATGAAACTTTATAGTGTAAGTTTATAAACATTATGTAAATTGTAACACTCCTTCCTGAACATATGTTACATATAATAAAAATAACTAATTATGAAGAGACAGCAACACTGTTATGATTTATTTTAAATGAAAAAGTTTTAAATAAATCCTTCACTCAAGCAATTTCTCAAACCTTATCATAAACGGAAGCCGTCTGAGAACAAGTCTTAATTCTATTTTCCCAACTTGATATTATCTGTTAAATGGTACATCAGAATAAATTAACTAGATTAACATGTATGTAAATTGGCCGTTAATTTAACCCTCCTTCAAAAAGCCCAAAGAAATATTGATATACACTACATTCGATTAAGCTACTAATTTTTATGTTCCATTGGATAGAGTATAAACAATCTTTCATCACACTGCAGTTCTATAATAATACTAATGGGACGCCCGTCATATATGATGGTATTGAAATACTTAATGTCTTAAGTAACTATAGCATACCTAAATGTCATATGTGATAATAATAAAACGGTTACTGATCGTTCTGGGCTATTATATATTAAATATACATGTTTAATACTGACGTGGGTATCGCTCTTTCATACATAATAAAATGTTCTTAATGTTGAGATTTTACGTAATTATCGCTTAATTTCATTAAATAGTTTTATACTGAAGTGTAATATATCGATGATGTTTTGGCCAATTGATGTAAACCTCGAAATCTAAATTGTTCAGGAGAGAATAGAAACTCTTTTTATCGAAAACATTATTGCGGATACAGGGTTGTAAGTAGCGAGTGTAGATATAATAATGGCTTACATGTACCGTCCGGGTCAAAATTTTCAAACCTAAAACCAATTTAAAATGATGTTTCCCTTTCAAGAAGTGGTCAATTTATGTTTCTGATTTACATCATTTGGCCGAGACCTGCTCTTTAGTCTTTAAAATTAGATCCAATCATTAACCCATTTTCGTATTATTTGAGGGTTATATCAATTGGCCAAAACACCGTCGATTATGTTCATTGTTTTGGGGGCTTGGTAACAGTACAACTGCGATCGATTTGGGATCGATCGTGTGAATCGATTCTCAATCACCATTATAAAAATCCCAAAAGCAATAATCTCTGTGCATTCTTTCTTTTCTCATATAACGTATTCCGATATAACTATAATGTACATTGTTTTTTTTAATCGATTTCCAAGTTTACAGCCCTGTATATTCCACATTGAATGCTTCATGGATGATAATATGAATAATTTGGCTTCTCATGTTCATACTTTTAAATATTCCTCATAAGTATCAAGAACATAACTGAAAAATCAAATAATTTTATTAGTAAGTTTTATCTAAATATTTTTTTTTAATATCCGCTTCCAGTGTGGCGCATATGGTTTTCTAATGGAGGTATCTTAAAAAAAGTTTTCTACGAGAACTGCTTGTTAGCCAGTTGCTCAACTTCACTTTTTCGAAGAGAGTAAGGATAGAAGGGAATTTTAGATATCACAAACATTCATGCCTACGAACAGAAATCTACGAAATAAAATCAACTTATGAAACTGGACTGGAACCCGATACATCCGTAACCATAGTCAACGACGTTAACCACTGCACCACGGAACCAGCATCTAAATATTCTATCCATTTATTTTTATTTCTAAAATGTCTTTCTATAATCAAACAACATAACGAATAACTCGCCACAACCTTTTCAATGAAAAAGTTCACAGTTACATCAAACAATTTGGCTACCCCTGTTTTATACTATAGATATATATTATCAGGCATGCTGCGACCTACGACGTACCAAAAGCTCATGACGCAGGCTCTACGCCGTAGAGGCTGGTGCGTTGCAAACATTTATCTACAACAACATTCTCTTCTCTCGTGCGGTAAATTTTATAGCAATTCCATTTTATGGTTATTTAAATATATTTATGGAATGTCCCTAAGGACTTGCGTAGGAAACGCGAGAACTCGATTATTATTGGTTGTATGGCAGTTGAAAAAAAACTACTCCGAAAATATAGTTATGGAATTTTAGTCGAACATTCCTGGGCTTCGTCAAAAGAGGCGAATCCATTTTTTCTATTTTTAAAAATGTGTAATAAAAAATGTCTCTATATATTCCAGGAACTTTTGGTTTTTTTTTTGTTGAATTTTAAAATTGATCCATATTTTTATAAAAAGACCGACATTTTAATTTATTTACTGTGATTTTTCTGCGTAGTAATTTTAAAAAAATTAATTAAAGTTGGTGAATTAGACTTACAGCTTATTGTACTGGTTCATGGTGCAGTGGTCAACGTCGTTCGCCACGATTACGGATGGCCCGGTACGTACAACTGCATAAATTAATTTCTCAAATCGGTTTTTAGATTTCTGTTCGTAGGCATGGATGTTTGTGATGTATTCCCTCCCAGCCATCCTATCCTAAAAATACGGGGCCTAGCAAGAGTGATTGGCTTACCATTAATCCTATCCTAACCATGTCTCTCTATCTCTACTCTCTTCGAAAAAGAGAGGTTGAGCCACTGAGTAACAAGCAGTTTTCGTAGAAAACTTCTGTTCAGATACCTCCATTAGGAGTCCATATGTTACACATTGGGAGCAGACATGGTAACAAAAAATTCTCTATAATTCTAAGAACAGCTGTTCATACTTTCGATTTTTAATTTATGTCACCAAACCCACCAACATCATAAAAACCTTTTCACATCTTAGGTCTAGCATAGCCGAATTAATACGATATTATAATAACGGAAATACTAACTCGATATTGTTATAGGTTCTTCCAACTGGGGTAATTGAAAAACACTATTTTCACAACATGTCTTTGAGCTTAACTTAACAATGCCTATTACATATACTAGTCCTTAAAAGCTCGTGTTACGGCTACACGCACAAGGTAAATAAAAATATCTACGCGTAAATACGCACGAAATGAAAAGGGTCGTACAAATAGGATGTCTGGGACAACTTATTACTTTGGATGGGCATACTGCCATCTGGGATCCAATTCTTGTCCGATAACCAGTGGCGTAGACGTTCGAGTTTCAATAAATGATATATTGTGACATTACGAATATATGACAGTTAGCTTGAATATGACATGGCACAAAGCGGAGTTGTGATTAAATTTATTCTCGACAAAATATAAAATACATTTTTGAATAGATCCATTTGGCATGGAAACAATTTCCATTGCTCATTCACGATGAGATAAATTTGATTATGTTGCAGTGGAGTAAAGTCATCGATCAAAAAACATTGATTGAAAATGAATATGTAGAAAACATGACCCTGCGAATCGGTGAAATGTGATATTTCAAGTGTTTGGCCAACGTATCTGTGATTTCTTTTCTTCTCGAGTTGATCTCGAGTAAGATACTTATCTCATGATTTTTTTAAATATTTGGCACATCGGCAATATCAGCTGTAGTCTATGTACATAAATATTTTAATTTAAACATTTTATTTCGCTCTGCTACAAAATTATCTTAATTGACGTACTGCATTATTCGTATGTGGCATCTATATGATTCTATAATATATTGCAAAATGACCCTTAATAAATCACCGATAAATTTATTTAATAGAATAAAGTAATCATTCGCATAAACGTTATAATTTACCTGGTTTCGATCATGTTGTTTTATTAACAACTAAAAATCTAGCTTGTATTATACAACACATTACTTATACCTTTTAATATAGCATAAAAACAGTAATTTATAGATAAAAAAACAACCAAAATAATTCATAGAAAGTATTAAGCTTAGAAAACATCAATTAAGTCTTTTGCTGCGAAAATTAAATAATCTTTTTTAATAATATTAGCATTTTTTTCCTAGTGATGAGTTTCATCAAGCATAATATTTATATATAATGTATATGATAAAAATATCTTCCATTCAATAAGACCAGTCTTTATGACGCCACTGCCATCGGCCTCAGAAAACACTGCAGAGATAAAGAATAAAGCACGGGTGAATTTTCTCGGCGTGCCTAAACAAACGTTTTTGTTTTTCCCATCAAACCCTCGACGTCAACATCGCCTGCCTGCCAACAAAGTCAATAGCGGGAGACCGACATGTTTACAAAGATCCTGCCTCGAGTTCAATTTCACCAATGCGGTATCACTAGTTGGTTTTGCCCAATGCTATTCGGCGCCGCACCGCGTGGGTTTACATTTCATACATATTACTTTAAACTAGACAAATCCATATTTTTTCTGCAGACAAAATGCAACGCCGACCTACCGTTCTCGCATAAATTGTTTTCCCGCATTGATCGTTCATTTTGTGTAGTCCCGTCAATGTTAAATAATCCCGCATTAACCGTTCCCCGATTTATCGATTTCCTCGATCTATCGTCTAAATATTATGACCCCGTCACAAATTTTATTCCGATTGACCGTTTTTGTTGAATATATAATATATCTCATTTCACTCATAAGCATGTTCTACCCCATCCAACTAGTTCGTAATAAAAATAGACTGAAAGCGTGCAAGCTTTGTAGAATTGTTTATGATTCATGGTAATAATGTTTCGTCTTATGACTCTTTGCAACTGTTTACATACACTTACGTACAGTATTCAGTCGCGTCGCTGAGTATGCAAACGTCAGTCGGCGTTCAGTCTTGCCTCGCATCTGGTATCGCAAATTTTTCTAACTCGCAACTTAAATGCCCCCCATGAAGAAAACTACAACTCTAGCCAAGAAACCGAGAATAATTCAGGGGATAAAATCATTTTTCTATTCCAAATATATGGGTAAATCTGTTGTTAGATGAGTGCGCGAGTTTGATAGGTATTTGTTAAAATTAAAGTGCCAAACTGCAGAAGAATTTTAAGATTAAGGACTTCTTAAAAAAATTATGTTTTGGAATAAAAAACGTCTTTTAAAAATTGAACATTTTCTTATTTTTATTATTTGAAGCTTTCCCGCATATATCGTTTTGGAAAACGGTATCTTGGAAAACGTAGAATTAGTAGGTTTCACGTATTTTTTAAATTATAAAATCTCACGTCTTCAGCTCCTATTTGTACGTGTATCTAATGAAGCTAAAAATGATAGTATGATTTATAAAAATAGACGATTGGTTAATTAAAATTAAGACCGCAGTCGTGATAAGGGTGCGGGATTATTAAATAATGCGAATGAATATGCAAACTAAGACCCGATAAAGTTCTTTATTGTATTTATCGATCATCTAACTTTAAGTGTGCACCAATCACCCTCAAACAATTATTATACCTAAGTGGTCGATGAATCGACCATTGCGCATTCATGGCCTCCGCTGGAACAAGAGTTGTATCTAACATTTGATTTTTCAAATCATATTTTTGATGTTTATATTATGTGTTGAGGGATAAGCTATTTATATAATTATTCAGTATAAATTTATTCATTGCTTTACAGTATTTTCCTCGATAAATAAAACACCGCCAGGTTTCTTTTATTTTTATGACAAAATTATTGTTCAATACACAATATATAATTCGCAGTTGATTTAGGAAAAAACTAATTTTTCCTATAAAGGGTTTAACAAGTAATCTTCTAACTAGCTCCATTCCTACCAAAGGTTAACACTGCTCAGCTAAAATGATCGCTTATTATATTCCATATGAATTAATTCATATAAATTTTGTATGTTTATTTACAAATAAAACATATTTTTCTTTGTATATTCAATATACTATCATGCCACTGTTAAATTTTGCGCAAAAATCTAAATTACAATATAATTTGACAAATGTACGCTAGTTTTTATAATAAAAGTACACCAGAGGTCGTTCAGAGATCACACAACTGGCCCAGAGCAAAGTTAGTAATGTGATACTTCCATCTGAGGGATATTAAGCATATTAGTTTAAAAGTTAAAATATGAGTTGAATTAATCTTTTTAGATCGCTCAGAACTGTCAGCACTGTTATCAAGGGCTGGACTGGTGAACATTAATGACACAGCGGCGGGCTGCTTAAATAAGAGTTAAATTTTAAGAAAATGTCCTTTTTGTTTAGAAACAATCAACCACTTAAATTTGATGAATTAAAAAAAAACATTTAAAGCCTCAATAGATTTTAATATATGCAATTATTTCTATTTCAATGTAAATAAATTAATTAATTCTGTACCTTACTTAAAATTAAATATCAGTCTGAAATGATGATTTAAAATAAATGGCTCCCAAATCGGCAAAACGGTTGAATTGAAATAAACAAAAATTTCATTAATAAATTTAAATAACAAATCTTTTACTATGGGTTCTCTTTTTATTAGATTTGATATCTCGTTTTAAATACTTTCTGAATAAAACTGTTTTCGAAAAATTCAAAGTAAATAAGTCGATGTTTATAATTTTGATCGTTTAAAAAATAAAAACAAGCAAATAAACTTTTCTTAAATTACGTTTTAAAAATTTACGTGACGGTTCTCGAGATTTCTCTTCAAGTGAATGATTATCACCATGAAGCCAATAAATATAGAGTTTAGAAAAGGAAGAGTTTGTGAAGAAAATATACGTAAAAATTGCGAGAAAACACACAAAATATTGATTTTTCATTGTTTTCTTATAATATATATTACAATAATATTCAGCGTTAATCTATATATACCTTCGAATTGGTATCTTTTGATGTAATTGTATATATCATTTTTCATATCCGTTCACAGAATCAATCAAACCGGCCCTGACATACTTTGTTCCACTTTAATAATTTCACCTTTTATAATTCGAAGCTTCGAGTGAGATTTATGTAACAGCTGATATGACTGTAAAATATTTTTGACGTATTTTCTCGCTAACTAAAAATGTCAAACGGAAACTGTCACATTAGCAAAAATAAATAATTCAATTTATTTTTCTGATTTTGAAGCTCCGATGTGGAAATACGTGTTATTTTGCATACCATTTACCCGTCTATCATTCACAAGGCCACGCTTTAAATTCTCATGTTATACAAATTTGATCGATTCATTTTTTCCATTTGAACAATTATTCCTTACTATTCCCAACCTACTTCCATTTGCGTAGCTTTTGTTTTTAGAAGTCAATGGTTAAAACAATCTATATGGCTTAACGTAAAAAAAGGGGAAAAAAAGACATATAAAAAACACCTTTTCCAACCAACTCAGCTGAACACTGTGTTTGTTCCAAAAAAGAACAGGTGTTTGCTTTGTTGATATTATACAAGACACTAACACAACCAGTTGATAAGTATGCTCGTAAGCCTTGTGAGTTACCAGAATATTTGAAAAAGCAATGTAGCCATTTGAGTGCAGAGTCCTGCATGTTATATTGATGACGAAGACCATGCAACAACAACCTGCCCGCATTCTAATATAAACTAAGTATTATATCAAACTAGGCTACCCTAAGATGATTAGATCAAACACGTGAGATTGATCAGTCACGCGTGGTAACAAAATCCAGAAATAAGAAACCAGAACGAAAACAACACAAACATAGCCGGCGCTTTATGTCAGATAACATATAAATTTCTTGGGTGTCCTGAGCTACAACTGACACTGATAGAGGTTTATTCTCAACATGATAGTATTGAATGGAAACTAATTATTGAACAATTATGAAAACGATCATCCGTAATAAAACATTGAAGGTAAATAATTGTCCGTTTTTAAACATGCTCACACCTAGGCCAATGTTGATTGGGAACTTATAATAGAATCAATGTGAAAAATGATCTCCGGTAACAACTTATTGACAATAATTGATAATAACTCTTATAACTACGTGTCCGCTAGACGATAAAAAATAGTCTTTTTGACTTGCAAAAAACTTGCCAACATTGCAAAGTCAGCGATATAGAATGATAGAAATTGTATCATCTTCAACGAAGAGGTTAAGAGGCGTTATAAAAATATAAAGATAAAAAACACAAATATGTAATTTGTACGGAGGCATATTACGATTTATAACTCTAAATAATTTAGCGATTTAAAAAGTATTTCTGACAACTCTGGACTTAAAATTGTTACAGTTTGAAATATTTCATAAAACTGCTTTCATTTTTCATCTGAATCTAACGGTAATATTCATAAAATACATATAGTCTACAAACACTTTAAAGCTATTCCTCGTGTATTTGTTTCCCATGTGCAAATACCACTAACCACCTAAGACAAATAATCGTAGGATATAACATATGAGTTACATTGCATACTGTGTCTGAGTAATACTGCAATATACATATAACGAAAGCGATTCTTCGAGGATCCAAGGTGTAAATATTTCTCAAGCAGAATGACAGAAAATAAGAAAACGACTGTTGAATTTACGTAAATAAAGAAACATCCCTGAAGTAACCTGACGCGACGACAGGTCGTTTCACGGAAAGAGATGTCGACGAAATAAACGGTTCCCTCGCGAATATAAGGATATGTTTTATTAAATCATGTACGCTCGTACATTTTTAATCACAGTGCCAACTGAATTAAAATAAATAGCACGATACATGTACAACACTCAAGACAATCAATTTAATTTGTAAAATTATGAAACATAATAATTCTCAAAATCTTTTTTATTGTTTGCTACCCAATCTTTAAATCAATGTATTATCTGCTGCTGTTTTTCAATTATCATACAACTGGTTATTTGGCGATGTTCACATTTTTTTATTATTGAGAAATAAAACTTCGTTTATTTTCAAATTAGTTTTACGAGTAAAATGAGCATTATAATAACATTCTTCAAAACATTATGTTGTCAAATCATTTCAAATAAAATTATTTTGCAAGCACTTCACGTACAAAATTTCTGGACACCAAATAAATGGTTTCGTTTAGCGAATAATCAAATGGTAATATATATTTGTTACTTGTGGCACTACTCTTTAAAAACATGTTATATATGTTTTCTCATCATACCATATTTTATTATTTCGTCTGAGACGTATCTTAAAAAATATATAATGAGAAAAGCTCTAGGGTTACGTAATATAATCAAGGGTTCGAGTGCTTTGGTAAACAAATAAAATTATTATTGATTTTACAATGCAGTCTTCTCCGATGTTTTGAGCACTTTTTACTATATTTAATGCTGTTGAGGTGATTGACTTGATCCAGAAACCATTAAAAGCACTTTTAAATTATTACCTTGATAGTCAATATGATCCACTTGGGAGTAAATATAATTCAAATAAATTTTATTTCATATCAATGAAAACAACGTGAAGGTTTATTTGTACTAGTAATTTTAAAGATCCATTTTAATATTTGATTAAGTTACCAGCAACAATGTATTAGTAACATAATAAATATTTAAAAAACCATCAGCATTTATTATATGTGAAAAATACTAACAATGCATTCGTAAAAAAACATTGACCAAAAAATGCTGTCAATATTGTTCATTTTACAACGAAAGATTTTCCACTCTTTGTGAAGAAAGAATCATTGCTATAGGACTATTTCTTTGGCAAACATACAATAAATTCTGCTGCGGTATATATTTCTTCTACACTCATTCGTATTCATCTCTCGGTAGGCAGTTTATTATGATTCCTTTAGAATATAAAGGAATGTTGATGTATACAATAAAATGTTCCCTTATAATGGGAATTGCCGCAAACGGAAAAAATTAAACTACTTCAAGTAGCACATCCTAACAATAAAACAATTCTGGGACAGCCTAATTAATACGTTTATTGTGTGTACAAAACTTGAAATAAACCTACTACGACAGAAATAATAATAATTCTCTTTCATTATAGTATAAAATATATAGATTCATTTATTCAGCCTAGCTTTTAGTCTATCGTTAATTAAACTCAATTGGAAAAATAGAGTCAATTCTGGAAATAGTACACTGTTCATTCCTCATTAGCATGTGATGCATTGTAGACAGACATGGGTAATTTTTTCTTTCACACAATGAAAAAAAATATTTCACTGCATGTCGTTATATTATTTGTGATTAACAAGAAGTTCAGATGGTCTCTGTTTTATTCATTGTCTTTGAATTCATTCGTAAACGTATGGCATAATTTGAGAGAATTTTTCATGTAAATATATTAATTATATGTACGGATATCCGTCTCGTGCTTAATCAATAAACCCAAAATCAGTAGAATTAATTGTTTTTTTTTTATTAATACATCTTTTGTATTATTTATTTTTTCATTCCGTAAATTTGCTGGATTTGCGGCCCTGATTTTTGATTTCAGGTCTCTAAAAATACTAAATTATGTGAGTTTTATAAGATTGAGTATTGTGAAAACCGAAACGCGAAACCTGTGTTTACTGTTTAGTTTAAATTATTCAGTATTAAAAAGTAAAAAATAAATGAGTTGAAATTATTATGAAGAAAAAACCATATTAAATATTATGATTCATATAAGTTACTAAATGTGAAAATAACTTACGGCAAAGCGCATTTGTTTCGTATGGGTTGATCTCAGTTTCACAATACTTATTCAACAATCTTAATGCATTAAGTTCAAGACTGGTATTCTCTTGAAAACTAGAGATGGCGTACCCATACGAATGTCGAGTTTCAAACCCTTTTAAAGTCTCGAATAATATATATTATTGGGGTGCGAAGATTCCCGTGGAACAGCCACTATGTTAGATGTAAAACTTTCACGAAATGTATATCTACGAAGAGAGTCTACGAAAGAAACCCGCCAACCACTCGATCCAAAGGCCGTTCTTGCATTAGATGGGCGGGCAATTTCAAACACGATACCGATAGGGTTTATGTGTTTTGCCTGAAGAAAAAATGTTAAGATCGAGACGCTTAAAGACGTACTTTTAGTCGCCCAATGCCCTTAGTGAAAAATAACGCCAAATACATAAATTGTTAAGTACCATTTTCAAATAAAAAAAATAATGACGATTCCGCTTGTTTTTTTTTTGTAATTAGCTTTAAAGCTGTGGAATGTAATATTATAATTGTTGAATCCGACATTGTGAATAAATAGTGTTCAATTAATACATCATGTAATTAATACACAGTAATACCAATACTAGTTGATAATGTTTGTAATTAAATTGCAATTTCCAGTAAAATTTTAGTTTAAAATTACACTGCCTTATCTTTAAACTACCTAATTTTAAAAAATATATGATTTTATTATTCTAAATGTTGTGTTACTAGGTCTGAAACAACTAGTAGAATAACAAAGCTATCAATTTTAATTTTAAAATTAAAAATAATTTTTTCCAAAGTCACATACCCAATCCATCGAAAATACTAAAGCTACTTTGCCAAAACGTTCCTTGTTTTGGAATATGCATTATTTCTCAATTCTTAAAATTGAATATCTTATTTGAAATTCACATTTCAACGATTAATAAACGTCAATTAATAAAATTTATCTTCAGGACATAAATCATCGCTTATTTCGATCCCCTACCTTCGCGCGTTTGCGATATTGCGCTTCTCACTTTGCGGAATTTGCTACCTTAATTTTCCGCCACCGTGGCAATGCCCTACGTTTTACAATTCAAAACAACGCAAATTTCCCCTCTTAGGGAAATTTTCACGTACTTAAAAATGTATGTAAACCTCTTAACGTGGTTGCTATTGAAAATTCTGCGCACTTTCTTGTGAGTAAGGCACTTTGCAAATTAGATATAATATGTGAGAGAAATGAAAATGTTCTATTAATTTCCTCGTGAATTCTTAGTGGTCAACCAACCACTATAGCAAATTTTATAAATTATCCGGGTTTTTCATATCTAAGGCTTTCGCGGTTGTTTGAAAATTTGTGATATGATAATATATAAAGTTTAAGATATTAAAAAAGCCCACCCTACTATATAATATTGTAAAAATTCATATGGTACCAAACACAAGAAAAAGATGTGATTGATTTTCACTTTTCGATATCAATCTACAAACCGTATACGGGTTTTGAGAGTTAAACTTTATATTAACCTTACGCGTTAAATGTATGTTGGTGGCATTGGGCATCTGACGACAGGATTTATAAATTAAACGAGTCGTTCTTTAGTGTGCCATAACTAATTGCTCACTCTATATGACGATTTACGATGAGAAATATTTTAAAATACATACACTCAAGGGCTTAAAATGTTTCATTTAGAACATATTGCGCAAGATTAGAGAAGCATGATGTGAAGACGCCCAGGCAGCGGAATCCTAAGAGAGCTAGCGATTGAAGTTCTCTCGCTATCTGGTTTGTTCCAAAATCTGAGCACAATGGCTTAAAACATAACATGCAATAGTTAGTTATTTTGACAACCGCCAACTTTATAGAATCTAACAAGGCTATTTTAGAAGGCAGTGGAATTAAATATTTTAATTTTATAATTTAACATTTACATGTTCGTTTTATTATCTTCAAAGATCGAAATTAGTTTAAATTTTGTTTATTTTAACGATTGCCACAAATTTAATAAATTATACAGCTCCAATAAAAAACAAGTTTTTTGATTTTTCTTCGACAACACCTCAAAGTTAAAAAGCAAAATGATTTGCTATTTTTAAGCACAGCTATCATCATATAAATCCATAAACTACCATTAATTATGAAACGACTTTTGATATAATGAACAGGAATCGATCACAAACCTATTAATGGAGGATTAGTTTTAAATCAGTCCCATAATCAATCATTCCGAAGAGGGTACGGATAAAATCATAACACTCGTGTCGTCATATACTATATTTGTTGTCAGTGATTTTAAATTGAAATGTTGATTTTTTACCGAATAATAAAAACACAACTATAACGGACATATTTTTTTTCATTCTTTGTCAGTTTAAAGGGCATTAATATAATAATGCTTTGTCCAGTACTATCATTAAAATCGATACGAATAAAACTGGTTATAAATAGATTGCGCGTACAAAGAACAATACAATCATAAGCTTTGCGTGTTATGACTTCATAATGCATTCACAAACAAAATGTATTGCGGAAACGTACAGATTTGCCTTTATTTGATTTTCAGTGTTGCCATATAATAGAGAAGAAATAATAAAAATTACATCCCTATCGTAGTTATCGTCTTATATTTAATCGCTCCAATAGCGGTTTAGCCTAAATGGACAGAAAATGTGTATAATTAATTTGGTTCGGGATAGATAACTAATCTTTTGCTAACATGCAACACCTTGACATACCATTTTTCGAAGCTTATGATATTATGAAATATGTGTTCATATTATCTATTATTATAATGGTAATAAATTTATGTTGACTTTCTTTACATTACCTACAATTCAACGGCAGATCGGAATTTGTGACTATTAATTTAATAGTTGTAACTTGTAAACATTTTATAATTAGCCAATAAAAAATCATTTGAGTAAAGAAATTTTATTTGACAATGCCGCTACAGGCAGTGGCGTAAAGGTCACGAGGGTGTCAGGTGTCAGGTAAATTTGTTTGAAAAAATGAAAGTATAAATATGAAAGTCTGTCTGCTCTTCTGGTCATTTAAATAGAAGTTTGCGAGTACGCCGTTTGTGCATGCATTCAAACTCAACTTGAAATGTCATACATTTATAAATGGCATGATTGTTCAAATTTTACATTAAATTACTTTTTCGATCGCTTTATTTCAGTAATCTCGGCTGAAGCGAAGAGTGATTTTCACTATTTGTGATATTTTCCATAGACGCCACATCACTCGCTATGAATTAAATACATGTATTATGTCAAATTTGGATTATTGAGATTTTGTACACTTCCATGTATTTTGTCACTAACGACCCGGGTTTCGCCTTTCGGCATCTTCAGGCATTCGAGCACACGAATGGACTCGAACTCGAATTCGAGCACAGCTGTAGAAACAACTCGAGAGGGAGGGTGAGGGTTCAATGAATCAATAGTTACCTACGGATTTGTGTTTTGATGTTTTAAAACTGACTTATATTGATTGAAGTAAATAAAATACTACCCATGTCAAGTTTTTTTCAGATTAAATTTTTAAAATTTCACGTAATATTCGTCTGTCTGTTTCCTAATTAATAGTCGCTGCATATATATTATGTTTAATCGCCCCTCACGTGGAGTAGGCTTCTTCGCTATAAAAGTCACGATCGCTACATGATTATGGTCCCATAAAAATATAAAAATAAATACTTAAGTATTGCTTTTTTTTAATTAAAAGTAATAAAAATTCACGTACATATTGGGAAAAGGCTTTCATAACATGTATGCCATACCACTGTTTCTTAACCTGTGGTCCGCGAAGATTTTTGGGTGGGCCCAAAAATTTCCTTAAATTTCAAGTAATAAAATATCAAGCATAAGGTAAACGTACCAGTAGTAATAATGATAACATTTAGCGTTAGACCGAATGATGACAAAGCAAGTTTATTCATAATGGATCAAATGTCTAAATAAATATGATAAGACAAAAATTAGAATAGGTTATGTTATGTTTTTGTGTCAGTAGTTGACCATCTAAAAAAATGAAAGTTCCCGTAGTTGACCATGCCTAATCAAAGGGTTTCATGACAACCTTTCATCGGAGCTTCCTATAAGACCACTCTTGATTGAATCAAGTAGCCGTCCGTGGCACAGTTGGTAGCGTCGTTGGCTATGGTTACGGATGTCTCGGGTTCAAATTCCGGTGCGTTTAAATTAAAATTTATGAATTTCTGTTCGTAGTCTGAGTGTTTGTGATGTCTAAAAAATTTCCTCCCCAACATCCGATCCTCACGGAGATTAACGAGAGCGATTAGCTAACCACTAGTCCTGACCTAGCCCTATCCTTCTATCCCTAC
The DNA here is from genome assembly GCA_022494535.1 of Himalopsyche phryganea. Lineage (NCBI taxonomy): Eukaryota > Metazoa > Arthropoda > Insecta > Trichoptera > Rhyacophilidae > Himalopsyche > Himalopsyche phryganea. Next base: position 2,825,281 of record JAGVSL010000087.1, on the reverse strand, counting down.
TCTCTTCAACCAAGAGAGGTTCAGCAACTGAGCAACAAGCAGTTCTCATAGAAAAATGTTGTAGAGATACCTCCATTAGGAGGCCATATGCTCCACGCTGGGAGCGGATATGGATTAAAAATGCGTATGCTTACATTCACTGATATCGTTAACAATTCACTTAAGAAATTTAAAATAAAATACTTACTGCATAAGGTGTTGTTTTTAAATGGCCATAGAACGTGAATGACATATATATATGGTGATGTGTTGGTTCCTCAATCCGACAAAAGATGGTCTCACTTGTCTGAATTCCAAAATTTCAAGCAATTCCGCGTATACGTTTCTTATTCTGTACACTTTTATTGATAAACGTCAATTACCGGTGCATGGTCAACAACCCGTACATTTACCTTACGGTGTTGCAAAATTAATTGTTAAGAATAAAAAATCAGTTATATAAATATGTATTAATTTATTCCGATGTGGATGGTCCATAAAACATTTTTTGATTTTTTGGTGGTCCGCGCATGCAAAAAGATTGAGAAACAGTGCACTATACGATTTATCATAATAACAAACCATGAGGCTGAAGAAATGTTTTCTTTATTTCAGCATATACGTTTAGGAAAAACAATATTATCTATGCGTTCCTTTACACGTGTTATTTGAATATTTCATAAAATAAGGACATGTGTGGTTTTGGTTTTTAATATTTGATTACTTTATTTTTTTACCGGCAGAACGATATGCCTTTGTTTAAGCAGATTAAATAAAAACACTGCCGCTTATATCACTGAAAACTTTTATGTAGAGTATTTTTTTGGTTGTCATTTATAATTGGTTGTTTTTTTTTTTTTCAAACGAAATGTACAGATTAATTTCCGTTGTTCCGACTGTAAAAAAAAACGAATGAGATATTTTTTTTAATTTCCTTTCAGAATTAAAATGTCCGGAACACGAAAAAATTTGTCCGCATTAATAATGAACCAAGTGTGAGCATGTAAATTTTGATGATATAATCAAACAGATGTACAGAATATATTTTCAAGGGTCGCGAATAGGCATTTCTGTAACCATGACAGTTCTCAATGTGGAGTTCATGGCCTCTTAATGGAGCTTGTCTCAAAAGAACTGTTTGTTACTAAGTCGCTTTTGGCGATTGCACTATTTGTTGGAGAATCTACTGATGGAATTATAGGGTTAAGACAGGACTACTGGCTATATAAGATGGGAGAGAACTTCAACATCACACATATCCAACTTTTCAAACACAAATCCGTAAATCTATTGATAAATCAATATATGAAACTGTCCGTATCACAGAAAACCGCTTTTACAAAAATTTTATCAATGTAGAAATAGATATTTCCATCTCTATAGCTTAGTAGTAACTAACATACGTTTGCTTCTGCGGCACTGATTTATTAATTCTTCAATTTTAGGAATTTTGTATTACTTTTCTATATTTTGAACCCTTTCAAAGCTTGTTACTTTTAGAATAGCGTGAATTAATTGATGAGTTTTCTTAACATAATCATTCATCTGATATCATTATTTAAGTCATAGTGGACAGTGGGAACACTTTTTCTAAAATACCTTAATATTTTTTTAAGAATCATACAAAATTAAATGTAGCATTTTTAATTTAAGCATACCAATGCAAGAAAAGTAGTTTTTATGCTAAATAAACCTAATTTCAATTTTATTAAAAAGTACACCAACTAAACGGTTTATTTCTGTTTTTCACATACACCGTCATACACGTGCAGCAAAAAAAAAGCTTTCGATTTGGCTTGGTAAATGTCCAATTAAATGGTTTGTTAATGGGAAGTAATAAGAAATTTGTCGAAATATTCCCCGTTTTAATCAAAGCCGATTATTATATATATAATGTATATATAACAAATTGATTTTAAATTACTATTATTGGACGTATTACTTCTAAACTTTTATAGCACTGGTCATAAAGCTACTAATGGGTATGATACAGTAGCGTTCCGATTTAACAATGACTTTTCACTACCCTGTTGATGTTGATACGACATTTCTTTTATTCTTGCATTGGTTCTAATAAGAATTAAACATGCCAATCTAATGTTTTAATTTTTTGTTTATTTTTTTATTGATGGTAATCTGTCATCCATAAAATAATCTAATGGTTACATAATGGAAGTAATATGTTATGACTACAATCTTTTATATAATAGCCCAGACCACTCTGTAGACGTTTTATCATCATCACATATCACATGCAGATATGAAATTTTCTCATGACCTAAGCGTTCGTGGTGTATATATAAAATAAAATCTTATGCAATGCACACACAGTTCCGACTTACTAGCTGCTTTAGATATACAGTTTTTCAATTTCAATACCCTCATCAATGACAGGTACGGTTACTAGTTTCTATATAAATGCTAATTTTGTAACCCCTCTCTTGGTAGTCTTTCGACGTCAATATATAATAGAAACTATAAAAATTATAATAATATGAATATAATCGTGAATTAAATCAATTAAATTTAACTGCTTATTTAAACCGTTTTATAAATGGAATCTATTATTTTATAAATGACCTTAATTTTTAAAAAAGTTTCAATTTTATGAAAAGCTATGAAGCTTTCTTTTCTCGTGAGCTTTTAACGATTTCCGGCTCAGTCACAACCAGTTTAAACTGCTGAAGGTGAAGTTTCTTTCATTTCAACTCTTTTCTTTCCATCGCCACGGAAATGATATCAAAAAGCACTTTCCAGTTGAATATGATATAACGAACTAACAATACACATGTATAAGTCACATTTTCCGTGGCTTTAATTTCTTTCATCGCCATTTTAATAATACCCTGAAACAATGAAAATAACGAAGTAATGCTGAAAACGTCATAACCCACTTATAATTTCATACGTCTTATTATAAAACTCTAATATTTCTAGATATATTTCAGGTCACGTCGTCTTTATAAATAGCTATTCTCACACAGCTAGTGAGTCGTGACGATCACTAGTAAAGAGAAATATTAAACAAATAAGTAAAACTTAGCCAAAAAATCACAATAGCAGTTTTGATAAAAAAAAATGTTACATTGTATTTTTAAATGAATTAAAATCCTTAAAATGTATTTTTTAGTTTTCAAATGGCAAGGGAATCAACAACAATTTCCAATGACTAAGCCGCAGCCATTTTTATTAGGAAGCAGCCCGCATTTAATTGTTTATCATAAATCCTTTCAAATTTATTTGATTCGATTTTAGTTTTACTGCTTTTTAAGTGCGAGTTGAAAATATGTATTTTTTAATTGGATTAATTCTCATATAAATAAATTCGGATTGTTTATTCATCAGAAAAATATCATAAATAGTTTTATTTGTAAAAAACTGTAATTAATTGTAGATATACCAATACTTGTCTACGTTTCTACATGGTACATGGTCTACTACCCGTACATTTACCTTATGGTGTTGCAAAATTAATTCTTTAGAATAAAAAATCAATTACTATAGATATACCAATACTTTGTTCTCCTGTTAACGCTTAAAATGATCAAATGTTGGCTGACCAACCACTGATGGTTAAGTAATCTGTTTATTTTATTCAATCTCCCGTGCATCAATACCGAGTTACGTATTTTAGTGCAAATTGAGGATGTTTAATATATAGATAAGTGTTGACGGTTTATCAATTTCTTATTTTTGCTACTATCGAATAGTGTTATATTGGAAGCATCGAACAGAACACAAATCATATTTTATGACCACTACTGACTTCTATCACAGCCAGAAATAATGTATAATAAAAAGCATGAGCATTTATTGCAGTATTCGTAATAGAATGGATAATAATAAAAATGTATTTTTTTTAAAGTTATCGTTTTAGTTTACAAAAAATAATAGCAAAATGAATAATGAAAAAGCGTGGGATAGTGCGTTGTCACGAACAATTTTTTTTTCACTAGGTTAACTTGAAAGATGTTGATTGTTTCCGTTTCCCTGTAAGGGGTGACACCCCACCATTTGGCGTATTGTACCCGTTAGGGTTACGCTACGATGTCACTACGTCGCGCGTTGACCCCGGCGACCCATTTTTCGGTACCCATTTGCCGAAAATCGATTAAATATATTATTATTGTGGTCTATTGTGTTTCGTATTGCTTCCATTATAGAATAAAAGAGTGATTTTATCAATCCTTCATTATTCAGGGTGGAGCAAGTTAATTCTCAATTTGATTTATATTTCAAGATCAATACTTTGCATTTCAAATATACAACAGGCGCAGCTATTTGTTATGTTTGTTATAAAATACAAAAATCTTCAGGCTATCAAATTTAACATCTGCAAGTCATGACCATGGTAAACATGTGCCACGAAAGCGCTCATATTGACAATACCGTCAACCCGTGACATGCTCGGTTTAAGCAGTTTTTTTTTTCTATAGACTGAAATAAAACGTTTTCAGTATAAAATGATGCTAAGGAAGATTTCTCAAATAAAAACTTAAATAAATACGACAACACCAACTGACAGAGGAATATCAAAACTACAAAATCTTCACTTTTGAATATTATTCGTTTAATATATTTTTTACCATGTCCATTCCCAATGTCGACCATATGAACTCGTAATGGAGAATGTTGACAGGAATTGCTCTACAACAATTGCTTGTTACTCAGTCACTTTTTCGTGGTAGTAAGAGAATAAGACAGGACTAGTGTTGAGTTAATCACTTTCCATACATCCTCTTTTTAAGACCAGATTCAATAAAACGACTGGAAAAAACCACATATAAAAGTGCACTTAATAGGATCCGATCATGTGGCATCGCAATCAAAGATAACAGTATCGACCGCTCGGATGCAAGCTCGACATATTTTATAATTAAATTATTATAGCGCATGAATTGTTTCATTCCATAAGTAAAGATATTGCGGCAGCTGCTATTTTTAAAAGATTATTATGGATAGCATATGCACCGAATGTTATAATACATTAATTTTCCAAAATACATTATGTCAATCGCTCTATTATTGGTTTCGACGGTGTTCAACCATCAGTCGATAAAGCTCACGATGAGCTAAGCCAGTTTTGATCATTATAAAAATATGAAAGTAGTACAAAACAATTTTCGCTTTATTTTTAAAAGGTTTGATATAAAACAAATCACTTGACTATTGGGCTTAAAAATATTTTCAAATTAACATGTAACAGTGAGTTTTAATTTCAAAACAATCTTTTTTAAAAGCTCTCGCTTGTTATTATTTTTTTTATGATATTGCGTGTCTTTCGCAGTCCGAACTGCCAAAGCGTACGAAATTTAATTCTTTTTTGTTTGATAATAATATAAGCACGTAACGCGCTAATTTTTTGCGTACGTAATCGTAAAATTTAATTTATCTGAAAAAAAATTGTATATCTTTTTTTTTCACAAAATCACAATTTATGATACAATTATTTTGTAAATTGCTTCCGGGAGTGCAGAACATTTATTTGGGGTGAGTAAAGAACCTTAATACTCCGTAACAACAAAATCTATTAATAAGAATAATTGCTCCATATTTTTTTTACAAACATTTGTTAAATTGATAAAATCTAACCAGCTAGAATTTAAAAAACGTCTCATTGATGAGGGTATTTCTAATAAAATACCACTAACCACTCACTAAATTAGTTCATCAATCATGAGGGAGTATAATTTATAACTTGTGCAACTTGATATCAATACGGAACACTAATTGTTTAGACGTACTTTTCACAAAAATATTCTATTTGTCATTTTATTAGTATTATTATCGTACATTTATCATTTATATCTTTCATTATTTCTTTTTAATGCATTTTATATGATATTTAAATTATAAATTATTATGCATTTAGCAATTCAGCTAATTTTTCTAGTAAGGTGAAATCAATTCGAGATGAAAAAATATCATAAACATCTATCATAAGATCTAAAAAATGTAAACTTGCCATCACAAGAAACTTCATATTTCTGTGCGAAGTTATTATTACAAGAATTGTTGCAGTTTTCGTTAAACAATTTCTGTCGAAATAAGGGTACATTTTCTCTATATACGTAATGAATATAGTTTGTAAAAAAGTCATTTATCATGTTTGTTAAGTCGTTATTCGCTCGACAGAATCCGATTATAATGCAAAATACATTGTTTTAATTCTAATTCCGCATATTTAATTACTTCGTTCAACAATAATTAATCATTGTCGGCTTAATTAGTTTAATATTAGATAGAACTATGATTAAAGAGTAATTAAACACTGTCTTTCCATACAATCTTGATCACATGTAAATAAACAAATATGTCAATTATATCGAATATAAAATGACAATCTGAATTTATTTTGATGAACAGGCATCAGCCGTCTGGATATTCCATGAAAACAACTTTAGAATATAATTGCCAATTCGACAAACACACATATGTAAACAGTGCGCTTTTGTTTCCTAGAACAGCTATTTGATTATAGTTTTCGATTGTAAACAGCGTCAAGGAAATTGGAAATTAGAGCAAACATTTACTCGACACAATATTAACACAAATTTACCAAAATAGAAAAATACACAAAGTTTTTTTTTAAATTGGTTTAATAAGCATTAAAGTAAATTTCGACCTACATTTACTAAAATCATGCAGAGAAAATAAACATTCTTTTCATTTGGCTAACATGTATTTTTTGGTAACAAATATGAATGCCGGGAAGAATAAAAATTGATAACTTTGTTGTTTGACTAGTTATGATATTGTGTTTCGCCTCACGTATACACACTTTTATGTATATATTCACTAAAAGTTCAAAGAATGATATGATGTACGAATGACAAATCACTGAAAAAAAGAAAGCTTTCATGTTGATTTTCGTTCTTCTTTTTATTTCTCTCGTTAAGTTAAAAAAATATACATTAAACCTACTTCAATAATTAAGACAGCTCTAAATAAAATGCTTATTATTAAATTAATGTTACAGTTTTTTAAAACATATTAATGTTATAAAAATAAATTTATTTTCTTACAATAATAATAATGAATAATAAATCACTCAGTTTGAAACTTCTACCGAATAGTTATGGAAGTGCCAAGTTTACATTTCACAACTAGAATATTCGTAATCGAGTTTTGTCACTTTGCATTAATTTACATAAATAGAATCCCATAATATGTCCAAGAGTTTGACATGTGTATTTCGAGCGTCTTTGGAGACCCTAAACCTTGTCTGCATAGTTTTTCAAGCGGTGAAATACCAGCTACCAGTAAGGTTAAAAATGTTATAATATATTATTATTATATCCAGTCTTATTAATTTAAATATTACTTTCAATAAAACGTGAATAAGAATAGCTTCAAATTCGTCTTTAGTAAAACGACACGTGATATTATCTAAGATTGAGAAGGCTTTTATACAATATAATAAATCCAAGACGATCTTCAACGCATAAACGGTATTTAATTATTGTTTAAATTAATTATTATATGAGTGTAAAAAATACCAATCAATTAAAACCGACTCCTGTTTCAAAATAAAAATGGTATTTTTAATACATGTATGATTATTTGTGTAAATATGTGTATACGTTTTATACGATAACCAAAGAATGGATCATTTCGTTCATTTTCTAATAAAATATAAGAATTAATACTTTGAAATGTGTTTAAATTTCACGAATTCAAAAACAATTTCAAAATGTGTAAAAAAGACTTTAATTAGATGTTACGATACATAAACCTTTCGTTTTGTAGTTCGGCAGATTTGATATGATAAGTGCTGAATCTACTATTGTATATTGCTATAATTTTTTAGTTGTATTACAATTAAGAAAATCGTTTACTTCAAGTATCAGGTGGGCTAACTGAAACTTTAATTTGTCAGGGAGTTTCTTAAAATCTTTACGGCACCTATATAAATAAATCTTGATAAAAAAAATATTAGTTTTCCAAAATAATATAAGGCTTGGGAGCCCCTGAGCTTACAATACCACTCCTATAATTTAATAATTACTCAATTCCTTGGAACACATCAAATACTTGTCAGACTATGGAGGTCGAATCACATTATACGTTACAAGTTTTGTGAAAATTAACATTATTTGAATGCGCTGACGGTGGAAACACCTCCGGCTTTTTTTCTCGCTGTCTTTCTCGTCCTGACGTTGATAAATGTATTAGTGTTTCCTCGCCGGCCGACATTTTCGCACAAAAATGTTACATTAATCATTTCCGCCACGGCCCCGGTCACCATTCTAGCCGCACTATCTTTGTGTGAAAAGCGACGATTGTAGGAAGAGATGTACCCACATTCGTTAGACGTGATCTCTGGAATAATCGTAACGTATGCTAGTCATGTCACCAAAAACGAAATCGCTCACGAAAAACGATGTATAAAATTGAATCCATCCGTCTATCATCGTAAAATATATTTAGAAATTGTCATTTCATTCCTTTCATTTTCCGTATAGACTTTTCAGAAACTTCAAATCGCATATCATTCTTTGATCTTTGTAAATCATAAAATTTTAGGTTTTAGATTTATGAGTCAAAACATTTTAAAGACTTTTTGATGGCCCAGTTCCATAGGACGATAAGTCAAAAAATTGATGATTTGAATTAAGTTAGTCATTATTTGAACACCGCTCTTCTACAGTTCCATAAAAGTACAGCTTGTAAAATGTACAGGTTTTCTCTCAAAAGGCAGATATTTGCATATGTAAATCACCAAAATTAAATAATTTCTCAGTTCGATATACTTACCATTGGAGTGCCGTGGACTTATCTCTTTAGCACAACATCACTTGTGGATGAGCAAGTAGGATGAAAGAGCATGCGCCCGCATGCCCTTGTATTTCGTTCGCACTGTTTACTATAGGTGTGATTGAGCGAGAAGAGAGAGTTCCACGGAACGCGCCTGATACATAAATAACCTTCTATCAAAAACTGTAAACTATTGACCACCTATTTGAATAAAAAAGTAATACAAATAATAAGCCATCACTTTTTACGAGTCAGTTTAGACGAGTCAAAACTTTGAACGGCTATATCGCAAAACTACCAATTTCTAGTTGTATCACTATGGAACTAGGTCATCGATTTGTTTTCTTTTTAAGACAAGCAAATCATACATTAACCACAGTGACAAAACATAATAAATAAGTATTGACATTTTTTCGGTAAAGTCGAAATCCATTCTACGTTTTTTAACTGTTTAAGAATATTCATTCCAAAATCTAATTCTGTATCGTCCCACCGTTCAGTAATGTGTCAATATATTAACTATACGTCGCTTGTTCACTGCCATTAATAAAGAGTAATAATATTCAATTTATTTATAGCATATCGATACATATATAATCAAAAGATGAACATTAACGTTATATTAATGTTAATACAAAAACAAAAACTCGTCGTCTGATGACGAATTGATTAAAATTGAACTACTTTTTGCTGATTTAAATAAGATAATGCTTTTTTTAACAGCCAAAATAAATGATAGACATGCTCGCAATAGCTCACATTCTATTGAAGGAGATACGAAGAAAATAAGAATAGTTTAAATAAGTTTCCGTGAGAATAAACACACACGGCATGCTCGTCAAAAGGAAATCTTAAAAAATGGCGTGCGCCTTATTTTCACTTCTTTTATTATAAACACACAAAGCGCGTTCATTGTGCTACTGCCCCTACATCACATAACAAAGAAAAATTGGCTTCGTTCGTTTCCTTAGAAAATCTTTTGCTTTGAATTATAACATTATATTCAAAATTATTCAAATTTGGATTATTGAGATTTTGTACACTTCCATGTATTTTGTCACTAACGACCGGGGTTTCGCCTTTCGGCATCTTCAGGCATTCGAGCACACGAATGGACTCGAACTGATGGAGTCCATTCGTGTGCTCGAATGCCTGAAGATGCCGAAAGGCGAAACCCCGGTCGTTAGTGACAAAATACATGGAAGTGTACAAAATCTCAATAATCCAAATTTGATATTGAAATTCCATCAAGCACCCTCAGTCGATGTCTTAAATTATATCAAAATTATTCATTTATATCTCGTCGGCTAGCAACACTAATCAGAAAAATGTTTCACATTTGAATGTATATATACTAAAGATGTACCAAGATATCTTGGCCGCTAGTGAGGGCGCCAGCATCACGTTAGGAATGTTGCCATACTCAAACAAAATTATTTGCTTAATAACAAATTTTAAAGATGTAAACAAAGAAAATGCTTTATTTAAATAGATTTTTACCAAAACAGTATGTATATATATATTCATCAGTTGATAATGCTCGTGATGAGCGAAACCGGTCCTGATCATTATAAATATGTGGAAGTAGTACAAATGAATTGTGTTTTATTTTTTAAAATATAATGTCTTTCCACCAAGAATTGACAGTTAACACCTTAAAAGTGATATATATATACAGAAAAATTTGGCTTTTTGCCAGATTATTTGGTTGGTGTGTAATTTGAAGACCAATTACACATACATAGAAAAAGGAAAAAAACCTGACACAGTTAGACTTTTTTTAGTCTCAATCGAAGTCGGATTTTTTTGGACAACTTCACACCCCTGATACATTCAATTAAATACGAGATTTCAAATATTTGCATAAATCATACTTTTAAGGTGTAAGCTGTCAATTCTTGGTAGAGAGGTATTATATTTTAAAAATACATATCGTCATACTAGAATTGGTTTGAACCAAGTCCTTTTGACATGAACAAAGAAAAGCTGTTTTTAATGTTGAAGCGTGTATTCCATACATAAGATTATATTCATATTAGCTGAATTGATTCTATTGGATCCTCGATTTGGCTAATATTTTTAGCGAGATACAATATTTCAACGTTAAAACAAGATTTTCCTTGATCATGTCAAAAGAACTTGGTTCAAACCAATTCTAGTACGGCAATATGTTTAATTGTATGTGATTAATATTTATATATCATTCTTACAAGCTGAAGAGAATTCAGCTTTAAAAAAAATATAGTCATACCTCCACCCTCGTACAGCAAGCAAATGAAAAATAGCATATGGGTATATATTATACACAATCCACTCTATTAGTAGAAATAAGAGAATGTTTCTTAAAAATAGCCTTTCGCCAGTAATATTTACCGGATGCAGTCTCCTCGCAGCATCATGTATCGCCAGGATGTGAGTGATACGATGTCTGTCGAGTTGGGCGGGGTCCTTCGAGTCTCGGTAGTTCCCAACATAGAGGCCCGGAAGCACCTGGAATCATACAACCAATCATTCAATCTAAATTCTCATATACATTATATAAAAGTCTCATGGTTTTGACATTTTATGATATACAAGTATACGATTTTTATGATTAACACCTATCCCTTGATTTACACGGTAGCTTTATTCTTTTAAGCAGTGTGCTATTTAAAAAAATCGATGTATGTATTTTGACATAATTTATTGTTTAAAATCGTATAAAAAAGAGTACCCTATAAATCAAGGTATTTCCAAATATTTTAGGCCGCCTGGATTAACACGATAAACTTTTCAATAATGAGATTAAATTACATATTCTAATTATTATCAATATCTGTTGATAGTATTTTCAAATTAATTTTATGTATTTAGTTTACGCTAGCAAAATATGAGACATAGACCGACTTTTTTATTATTTCAACACATGATTTTTGTTATAGGATTAGCAGTAAGCTCTTAGTCGTTTCAAATAAATGTAGATAGGAATAGATGGATGATTCTATGTATTGAGAAGACCCCCGGATCGAAGAGAGGCGAACGACTGGTTATCCAGAGTCCTGGAAGGGCTGTGATCTCAGACAAACACCATTTCAAATCCGGTTCAAAACTTATTTATTTTTCCATCAAAGATGCAGTGGTTTACATTACACAAATATATAAATCCTAACACATAAAATTGATTCTACATTTACATTTACTTAGCAACTGAATTTACTTTAAGTTATAATACAAATGACACAACAAACGATTTTAAATTAAGTCACAATGCAAATCAAAAAACAAAAAACAATTCACATCGTCACGTCACCTCCGCCGCCACGAGACGCAGCTCGTCCCGCTCGGCAGTTCGTAATCGACTGTTTTCAAATAATCAAAAAAACTCCCTGCATCGTCGGAGCTATCCCTTTCCGTCAAAATGGACTCGTTCAGCGGGCGTACCCGGCGGCTATTGAACGCATGGTAACAAGAAAGGGCCGATTCTGCGAATTATTGCTGTTGCCGCTGGGTGATTTCAGTTTTGAACACTAATGACACATATACTTAACAAAAACCAGGGTGTGCCAGTATATTGGCTGGTATATGATACTATCTCTGTATATTGGTAAGATAACGTGAGATGAAAACCCAAGACGCTCATACCGTATATAAATCCGTATTTTACTTAAAATGAATATGCTCAAATGTTCGGCTGAGGATTGCAAATTTTAGATTCCAGACTAGAGGCACAAAGGCTGATTATTATTATAAAGTAAGTACCCACCAAAAATAGATTTACACATATACATTCAATTTTGAATTCAAAACGATAATAAATATTTTCAAACTGTCGATCAGGCGTCACATAGTACACTCCATTATTTTAGACTTTATAATTATTATTAAATAAAATCAAGCATGAACTTTAGTTAGAATAATTTATATGATAAATTAAAAAGCCAATTGCGTTGGCTAAAGTCGTCACACAATTATTATGCTTTGGCATATTTTACTTTCTTTTTTGTTTTAAAACAATTTAAAAAATAGAACACTCAATTATTTTTAATTCTAATCATATAACATTATATAAATAAATCATCGACAGTAAAAAAGAATACTTGTTCAAATATTCAGAGTGTTGCATGTGTAAAAAACTTATCCCTGCTGCTAATTTTAGTATAGTGCCGAGTGAGCTTTGCGTTGCTTTACATTTTTACTGCATTCGAAATGTTTCGTAACAAAAAAATGCTGATTACAACGAAAATTGTTGCACGTTATTTTACGACCCGGAGCTTCCAGAATGGCAACAATTTATTTACAATGAAGTGGGGCTTGTAGCTAAATTTGACCTGTATACGGAAATACACCGCGTTAATATTCATGCTCGAATTTAAGTGTCATTCAAGGAATATGCCAACGTCTGCACAAAGAAAATTAATGCAGATACGCAATTAGGATTTTAAAATAGCTATCTTTTAATACATTGTAATAGACAAATAGAGTTCTTTGATTGAATTGGCGTTCACTCGGTGGAAGTCATTATAATAAGGTAAAAAAACAATGATTTAGTTCTACAAAAATTATAGAAATTTTCTACTACTACTATCATAGTTTTGATGATGGTTTGAAGCTGAAATAAACAAAAAAAAATTTGTTAAATAACACAATTGATTATTTATTTATTTAAAATTTGAATTTGAATTTTTTTTTAAACAAACACTTTAAATGGGAATTGATTAATGAGAAACAAAGTGTTTATACACCTGAGATGATTATATAAAGTTACCACTAGCTTTTCCAAAACCTTTACATTTTGTAGGTACATATGATTGTTTTTATAATTTGATTTCTATTACAATTATTTCAATGTAGAGCCATTGACCTCTACAAAAGCCATCGAGCTGTATTCTATTTTTAGAGAACCACTAAACACCCCAACAACCATTACCATTTCAGTTTTTGGAAGTATTATATAAATATAATCTCTTGAAAAAATTTTTTCTCAAAAAATGATTTTACATTGACAAAAGTAAAGCTATTTTTTAATGGAATATAACTTGCATTGATTATGTAAACAGAAAAAAAAAATATTTTTTACCGTCGAAATTTTCTATTCATTTTCGAACATGCCGCCCCCTAAAATGTACCGCCTGGGGTGGGTCACCTCCTCCCCCAAGCTTGTCAACCCCTTCTCACTTTGAAAATTTAGGATTTAAAATTATTAATGAGTTAAAAAAATATCCGATCCAAATGTAGAGCATGTATATACTGCTTGTTTCTAAGTTCCTCTACCTCTCTTTTTCGAATAGAGTACGAATAGAAGAACAGGGCTTGGACAGGACTACTGGTTATCTAATCGCTCTCTCTTCGCCTCGATTTTAAGATCTTAATATCAGCTTTGCATACCAACAAAAATTCATAAATGGATTGAAAAATCAATGTATGGAACTGTCCGTTCTGAGATTTGAGCCCGTGAAATCCGTGACTGAAGTCAATGATGTTGACCACTGCACCACGAAGACGCACAGTTTAGCTACACAAAATTTCTGTGATACAGTTGATAGCTATGTCGGCATCACACCATCGTCAGAACTACTGCATGCTACTCACACAAATGTTTTTGGGCTTGACAAATCCGGATGAATGTGTACATGAGCCGAAGACAATGAAAAAGCAATTTGCGATGCCAAGATGAATAAGTAATATTCCTACTTATATGCATAAACACACCACCATGTCTATATCGATCCGATAGTGTTATACTAATAATTGAAAATATGGTCAATAAGCCACAAACTGCTTAAATAAAATCGCCAAGTATATCGAAATTGACGTTTTCATGACGTTGATTGACTTAATTTTCAATAAGAAGATTTTTTACCTTGTCCACTCCCAGTGTGGAGCATATGGCCTTCTTATGGAGGTATCTCAACAGAACTGTTTGTTAATCAGTTGCTCAACTTCTCTTTTTCGAATACAGTAGGGGTAGAAGGACAGGAATAGTGGTAAGTTAATCGCTCTCGCTAAGCCCCGTTTTTTTAGAATCGCATGGGTCCGAGGGAGTTTTCGACACCACAAACATTCATGAGTACGGGTATAAATCCATAAATCGATTGAAAAATCAATTTATGAAACTGTCCATACCGAGACTTCCGGTAACCGTAGCCAACGACGTTGATCACTACACCGCGGAGCCGAGCCAAGAACAAATTTAGCTAACGAAAAATAAATTACGCCTCACCTATCCTCAACCCGATGCAGATCTGCACTGGACAAAAATTTTATATTTTGTCAGATTTGATAAATTCGCGTTAAATTTAGCTAAATCTTCACAAGGAAAGAGAAATTATATTATAAGGTGTAACTTATACAAACGTCATGATAATATAAATATTATGATTATAAATATATTTTTGTCACATGTGCATGTAACATCATCATAATGCAAAAAACGTATTATATCCTCCGTCGTATCACCTAGTTAGCAGAATTTTCATCAGGCGTATACTAAAATTCACTTATAAGATTCCCTTGCACCATAAATAATAAGCAACTTTGTGCTAAACTTCCACCGTTCACTCGTGAATTCTCGAGTATCTACGTCGTAGCGGATCTACGCCGCTACGACCCACGAATATAGACATCGGCGCGCGGCGCTGAAGACCTGAACAAACTGGAAATTTTATTATTTGATGAACTTCTTTCAAACGCTTTAATTTAAATATATATATATGTATAATAACATTATTTATTACAGTTCTTTTCTTCGATAATATTCTTTTTCGCAAAAGTATATTACTTTATAAATTATAAAATCTAATAATTCATGGGTCTATGGTCGAGTAGTTGGCCCTTTTGGTCGTTCGTCCATTTCGATTAAGGTGTCCACGGGCTAGAGGATTCGAACCAGTGGGCACAACGAACATTAATATATAAATATTTGTCAACTGATTAATGAACTTCCGTTCAAAGACTTGAATGCCTGTGACGCCTACATTTCCTTCCCACCAATTCGGTCCCAAAGATGAGGCCTACGAGAGTGATTATCTATCTATTAGTCCTTGCCTAGCCCCATTCGTCTACTCTTAGCCATTCACTAAACTAAAGGTTAAGTGACTAAATTAGAACTCGTAAAAAAGCTTAAACTGTTGAGACACTTCATTATTGAAAAAATAGTATTATGTATTGTTTAATTAATGCAATAAATCATCAAATATTTTAATTAGCTACCGAAATTTACTGTTTAATATTTGAATTCCGAGAGTTTTTAATCCTGTGCTGGCAACATTTAATTAAATCGCCTCAGAATCAATTATACAGGTAAGCTTAATTTAAAGAGACCCAAATGTTTCTAAGTGTTCCTAAATGTTAAATGAATAATAAGCGCTAGACCCTTTTATTTCTAATTTGCACCACCGTAAAGTTACGGACCTTTGTCAGGGTTAGTCGGCAGAAGTTTCGTTCAATATTTATGACATAAAATTTGCACCGCATGTTTGGTTGAATAAAAAAATCTATTTGTGTGCTTTATTGCAAAGAAACGTAATACACTATGTATCAGCTATACACTGTGATGGTTAAGTACCAATGAAACCCGAAATCAGCCAAAACCTCCGGCACAGCTTTCCGCATACTAATGTTTTATCCTCCTCAATAAATGAATGCCAACTGCAAAGAATACAAAATGAAAATCAAACTTCAAAGGCAATACATCTTTGCCAATAAAATTATTCAGCATTCCTTTCTTTATTAAGATTTGGCAACTAAAGTAAAAAAAAAGGTTTTTCGCTTCCTCCTTCGGGAAGTTATATAATATAAGATTGATCAAGATAACAAATTTACTTACGTCAATTCAAACTGATCACTGAATTGACAAACTTTCATGTCCATATCTGTGTAATGAACCGAGTTTTTCGGTTGGCTCAATTCGTAAAGATTTAGTATCATTTTTATGGTAATTTTGTAGTTGATAGAATCAACAATTACGTAAATAAAAGCAATGTTTTTAGATAGATAACAATATCACATAATTGTGGAACTAAATATGTTTTTATTTATATCATGTGGTCTAGTGGTAAAAGCTTTATCCGAGCGATGGGATAAATCTTTTACCACTCAAGCACCGGCAAGGTCAATATCAAAATTATAAATTTTCAATTTAAATTTAAACACTATTTTCCCTTGTCAAAACACCCATGTCATAGATCTCAAATTTTAAAAATCTAAATTAATTTTGACCTTGTCAGGACTTGAACCATCTGATCGCTACGGCAAAGCTTTTACCACTAGGTCACAGAGGCCGATGTTAAATAGTACTTAAAATTTCTTTTCGCAGGTGAACGCCAGAAGAGAAATATATATTGTATCTGGCTAGTGGCCACGTATTTCTGTGCGCTTGTATGAGGACGAAATGGGAATTCTGCCACATCTGTGAATGAGAAACTTCCATTTTACAGTTATATTCGAAACCATCTTGATCACTATTTCGAATAACATTTAAATAATCTTTGCCATCAAATATAAGTAATTGTATCATAAAAATATAATAAAAACGGTTTTACCTTAATAATTATAAATTTTAAATTTATAATGACCAAGACATCATACCATCTTCTAATCTAATATACCGTAAAAAATACATACACTTTTAATGTGTTCATTTATGAAACAGTATTAACAATTTTTATTACATTTTTTATAACTTAGAAGCTATAAAAATGTAGATTAATAAAACATTTTATCGCATTTAATACATTACATCTGTAATAAAGAATATAATGGTATAATTTTGCTCCTCCATACTTCCTCATTTCACGGAATCGTACGACCGTACCTGTATAAAAGGAATATTTAATATCTATTCAACGAAGCAATACAATATACATATCAATTAATACAGATTATAATGACAAACTATTGATTTTTTGTTGTGAGTTTATATTAGCATTAGTTTAAAATAACGTTAATTAACCACTAGGTACGATGTACACTAAAATATTTAAATTACGTTAAACAAAATTAATAGTTTATTTATTCTCATACAAAAAATGAATATACAACATAACCTTAATATACACATAATAAACAAGTGTCTTCTTGAGAAATTTCCAAGGAATAAAAAAATAAAGAAAAACTCGTTCTATCTCTAATGTTTTACACTCACGAAATAAGTTTGCTTAAAAGCAATTATTTTAAACTCAAATTGCTGGAACACATAAAAGTATTGTATTATATATACAAGATAAGAAGTTCAGAATAGTAAGGCGACGTCTGAATGATTTACAGTTTGGAGGTTCACAGCTGTTCTTGCAGAGAATGCAGAAATAGTTGAACGAATATAAAATTTAGGGATGAACATCAAATTCAATCAGCGTAAGTATTAAATTAAAAAACATTAGTTAAATCCAATCAAATATTAATAATTTTAATAAAAAATTTATCCTGGTTCCGTCCTAATCTAAAAATTCGTACGTAGTATGCGATAGCCATTAAAGTTCATTTCATCCGCCATCATACTTAGTTCAACCCCCATAACCACCGCTTTCCAAATGTATTAGCTTAATGACAATACAATATATAGAAAATTGAGTGTTCATCTTTGCTGATTACAATGAAAAAATCTCAACTTTGCGTCTGTGAGCCAGCTGCTGGCAGATGAAACAGGAGTGTTGCCTTCTAATTACGCCGATTTGATTCCAATTTACAGCGTTTTTATTACTTTTATTGCTATTTTATGACATAAAGCTGTTGCCTGTTTTACTACCGTACAAAACGGGAAACGGGTATCTGGTTTGTTAAGTGAGTAGTCTAAATATAAAAATACATTACATCTCACGAGTCTTTTATATTTTAAGGGTCCAATTGTTTGGTTTGTATTGATGGTCTGTGTTCACTTTTACATCCGAATCCTGGAAATTAACTCTACCATATAAACGGGCCGGTCCCTGAATGAAAAATCCTCTGCATTATTTGTAGACAATTCAAGAATGGCAACAATTGGATCAAAATTTAAAATGCTGAACTTTACAGCATATAAGAATATTACAGCGTATTCCATTCAATTAAGATTGGGAGGTTGCGCTGGATAGATCGCGTAAACAGCATAAAGAAGAAGAGTGATGCCAAGTAAAGCGCAGAAAGGGCAAGAAAAGACCCCTTGCATGTATTTAAGCAATATATTTTA
This sequence comes from Himalopsyche phryganea, assembly GCA_022494535.1. Classification (NCBI taxonomy): domain Eukaryota; kingdom Metazoa; phylum Arthropoda; class Insecta; order Trichoptera; family Rhyacophilidae; genus Himalopsyche; species Himalopsyche phryganea. The sequence goes on along the minus strand of JAGVSL010000087.1, from coordinate 2,806,404 downwards.
TTTCTATTTCTTTGAATTCCCGAAGGAATCATGCAATCGAGATAAATTTTGATAGCAATATTAAAATAATAGAAAATTACACAGCGTGCAGCTATAATTACATTTGATTGCCAAACTAATGGTTAATGGTATTACTGATATTTTTTGAAGAAGTTGCCGCCATTTTGATTATAGTTTATAGTCGATGACAAAAAAAGCTGCGTAGCCTATATAAATAAAGTAAAACTATGTAACATATAATAATTGTAGTTTTTTTCTGCTTTGATAGGTTAAATGGAAATTATACGACGCTCGGTAGTACCATAGCTCTATTAAAATTAATGACACGTCTTAGTCATATTACAATGCGAATCGCTTGGGGGATGAAACTATAAAGCCTGAACATACATAGTATGATATACATTGGGAGACATAATTACAAACAAAGACTTGAGCAAATGATTGTCCATTGTTTTAACTGTGTCATTAGAAACATTCGGGTCGGCCAAAGAGATAAGTAATGATTTGTCTGCGACAGATTAATAAGCGAACGCCTCATTAATTATTTCCCAAGTAATAAATCTCAGTATCATTTACAACATGGCTGTCCAAAGCTAGGCCCCAACACAGATATTTTTAAAATGATTTTAAGTCAGACACAAAGAACTTGAAAATCAAATGCAAGATTACAATTTTTTATCAGATCTTGCATCTATACCGAATATTAGCGACCATTTGAATGAGTTGAACTTAAAACTGCCAGGCAAACAACAGAATATTACCAGCTCTTATGAGCTGGTAATATTTTGTTGTTCTAATATTCTTTATAGTCATTTGAATGGCTTTAAAAGTAAATTGAAGCTTTTTAAGTCAACTAATGATATTTATGCTTTTTTCCAAATTCTTCACGCTTTGAGAAGATGAATAACTTTAAAGAAACATCATTTTTGGCATATTTAAAGTACATAAGAGCAATCATTAAGATTTTTGAAAATCTACTGGATTCGGCCCTCGGATAAATTTTAATTCTCAATATGGCACTCGGACTACCTAAGCTTGAACATCCCTGGTAGCAAGAAATATATAACCCCATACTATTAAATACTATATAAATATTAGAGGTAATCACTGTACTGTAATTTTTCATCCAGATTCTTCACGATTTTCATCCATTATAATTATTATGTTAACAAGAACAATATCATTTTCTGAAGATTTTCCATGAAAAAAACGACTCGGTAAAATATAACCAACGGTGGTGATGCCACAATAGATAGCCCTGATTTTTTAAAATAATAATGGAAATTTATTTGCTTTGAATTCGATTGATAATTTTCAGACTGAATTAAAATATACATATTAGGATAATCAAAATATCTTGTGGCAACTGTTTTTAACGCTCAATTAGACACTTTATAGCATTGGTACCCAAAGTGATTCCTACGGACCCCCAGGGGTCCTTGTAACCGCTGAGGGGGTCTGTGGCAAATTAAAAATAATTTAGGGGTGCGTGGATAACGTCCGGGCGGTCCGCGAAAGGTTAATATAAAAAAATATTTATGACACGTTGTCATTACCATGAATGTTGACATAAATAGCAGTTAATAAATTGGTAGTGATCTGTTGGGTGTTTGACACTTTCGCAAGCATACCCACAAACTCACACGAATCCATACTAAAGGAGCGATTTATTGAATTATCCACAAATGAGGAGCTGACACCAATATTTGAACAAGGATACCACAAATTCCGGTTACAAAATCAGATATTATTATTAATTTTATCTCCTGCATTATGTGCCAGGAGCTATTAATTTTTTCCCATCTTTCTATTAAGTAGAACGTGGATTAAGTGCAGCTATGAACTTGATCATACTTTAAATATCAAAATGTTTTATTTATATTTTATTTTTACATCACTATTTACCATTCAAAACATCAAAATTAAAATTAAAATTTTTCCATTATGCAGTTATGTAAAGTTATTTTACTTGGGGGTACATGGTCAGGTTTTTCTATAAGAAGGGGTCCATGGGAATAATAAATTTGGAAACCACTACTTCATATTTGAGCGGAAAATAATAATCTGTCATTGTAAATAGTCGGCGATATCCAAAATTAATGTACACAGGATTTTTGACAAAATGTGTTTTCCGAAAATTCTTGTTTGCGTCAAAATTAAAACTTTTCATTCTAAATAAACAACCCGAATAAAAATTTAATAACTGTATTCCCATGAAATCAAAACAATACAGTACATGATTGCAAACTGGGAAAAATTAAATTTAATATTTTTATCCGTTTACCCGTTAAAATGTTTTTTTCCGTTCACTACCCATCATGGTTTCGTATTAAAAAATATTTTTGCAACTATTTGCCATTCAATAAACTATGCATCGGCGAGTAAATAGCCTAATAAACTATCAGTAAAAAAATCATGAACTTACTTATCATTCTTATCAATGGTATGGTTACCGTCAGTGGTCGGCAAACATATTCGCCAAAGAGTCAAATATGTACATTACAACGATTAAAAAATTAAACTGTTTATTAATTTAGTATGCCTTTATTATAATTTTAAACCTTCGTTAAATTACGGATACACTGAATAAAACTTGATTTCATAATTAATAAAGATTTTATTTATTGATAAAAAATAATAAGAAAGTAAGGTATCCATAAATTTAAATCTTGACAATGACTGACAAACACTTTATGCGAACAATGTCCTTCCATCTCCTTGGAAAGTTTGAGTATGTCAGGTTTGTATGTTGTTGTTTTTAATTTTCGGCACGATTCCAGTTTTTCAGTTTCAAGGGGCCAAAGAGCCGCACTTTTCCGACCACTGGATTAGATCATATTAGGAATATCTTAGAATTATTAACATTTGAATGAAAATAATCCACAAAACAATTTTACTGATTACTTATTTAATTTACTATGATACTTAAAAAAATACAAGCCATTGTTTGTGATAGAAGTTTTATAAATGTATGAATAAGCCTGGTATGCGTTTATTATATTCTACGGACTAGCTTATCAAAAACAAATAAATTTACGTCCCGACTTTTCATCTAATATAGATTCATTATGAAGAAATAATACTGAATAAATAATGGCGGCTAGTTACTATTAGCTCCGCTTAAGTATTTGCTCTTAGGATTGGTTTCTAAGAACCAATACTCTAAGTAATGGCTTATATCAGCGTTTCTCAATTACATTATACTTCGTCGCGGAATCTTTTGTATGTGGTGTAAAACAGACGTAAACTCTAAAACGTTTTTAGTGTATCACAAAAAACACGATTCAAAGTCAAATACCTTTAAATTAATATTACATGTTTCCATGGAAATGTATCTACAGATGGTGCCACATTTCTTGTCCTATAAATAAATGCAACCTTTATGAATACGCATGTGTCTGTTAGGTGGGGAAATGCGATCTTTTACTCTTACTAAAACGAAATTTGTCTAATTGAAACGTAGGATCGTTTTAGCGCCATCACTGCACACATCACTACTAAATTAGTCTCAAGTTACACTGTGTGTATTCATAAAAAACATTGATACCGTTTAAGTTCTCACCTTTACGATAATGAAAATGTTTGGCAATGCAGCAAATATTCTTCAATACCTTTATCAAAATCATATTTTACTCGCTTCTAGACTTTACCTTACTAAGGATTGCAAGACCGGCGATACCGAATCCTGGATATCGGTATTTGACCGGTTTTTTAATGCTGAAATATCGGTTTTTTTTCTTTTTGTATTATGCAGCTTTCATTCTCAGTCATATTGATGATGAAGATGAAAAAATACAAATCGTACCGTCAGATTCTGATAAATTTCTTTCATATAAAGATGATTTATTTCAAAAAACATTATTTAAAATGATTTTTGACAATAATAAAAGTGAAAATAAAAACCTTAGGTACATATATTTTTTAGTTGTTCACGATGAATTGACATTTTTTGAATCTGAAAACACAAACATGCGTGGCAAATTTTTGTTCAATTAGCGTAAAATTATTTAATGGAAACAAATTAAATGGGCAGAATTTGAATCAAATTTTGGTCAAAATTCGAATCAACTTTTGGTCAGAATAAAAATATGAACGGTCTGAATAAAATTATCGATGGTCTGAATAAAATTATTTTATGGTCAGAATAAAAGGTTAGGTTAGGTTAGGTAAGAAATACTAACCATAAATTATTTATTCTGCCCTCTGTAATTCTGACCGATACAGTATGACCAATTTATTAAAAATTATGACCGAAACTAAATTTAAAATTATGACCAAAAAATGTGAGCCTTATTTAAAAGCTGTTTTTCCAACAAGTGTAGAATCTGAGAGGGCTCTGTTGTATGAGGACTTATTTCCACGTGGGTCCGATAAAGATTGACAGATTCCAGCACTAATTAACTAGCGTTTTTAAGGTCATATATTAATTCAAAGAAACAAACTAAATAGGGTGTATATTGAAATCCACATTCGCGACATAAAACAGACTTGCATCTAGTACATTTATATGCAATAAGATCGTCTTTATATTGAGCCAGCAATGGCTCGCTATAAATTTTGAAAAAAGAATTAAAATACAAATTCAGACTTATGGTAATTTGAATGCGCTCAACCCTTTCGAACGTCTTTTAGCTATGGCAAATTTGCATTTCATAAAAATAACGAGAGTTAAACAACAGCTCAGTCTAGAAAGGGTGCCATTATAAAAAAATAAGCTCTAATTAAATACCCAATATCCATTTTATATATTGCGCTGTCATTTGTTTACAAGCTGAAACATTTATGCAATTATTGTTAATGCCATCTAGTTTAAATACTTTTAAATTAATGTATGTATACCAGTACGAAGCGTGTTGAATTGCATACATTTTGTCATTTAAAACAGAACATTCTGTCAGTATACCTTTGATATTATGATTGATTTTTATGGCATAATAATTTAAAACAATATTTTGACAACCGCACATATATACAAAAACAATGATATTTACAATTTCTTGTAGAAAACTCGCAATAAATTGATTTAGATTTACGCTCCGCTGTACAACTGTTGTTTTTGGAGTTAAGTGTTCTACATTCTAGGTCACCGATAATATACAACGCAATAATGAGTCAATAAATAAATTTACACTTCAGAAACTTAGACTCGTGGCAAAGCTTTCAGTGTGTGCTTTAAGTTTTTCATAAAGAAAATATTCAACCGTTGTCTTGAAAATTATTATCTAGTGTCATTTTCCAAACATTTTGCAATCAACATAAATATCATGGTTGCAAAATGTCTGATTGCAATGGATTTGACGTTTGCTTTAGAAGAACAAATCCAGAATATTTTATGACAAGAAAATTGTGAGAAATATTGCCACATGTCGCTAAAACGCAATAACCATATTATTATTGTTTGAAGTTTGACTTGCTTTATGGATTGTATTTAGTGCCTTTGTTTCTGGTGTACAGCTGACTGTGTTTTTTATACGTGACATGATTCACGCATTAGACTAACGAAAGATTTGCTTTCACTAATAAAAACTAAAATGCTTTTATACCACCACATCGGTCATCTGAACAGTGCATATAAAGAGGGATACCAAAGCTGAATATTCTGTGACAGAGACACGTATATTAATGTGAAAAATTAACACGAATATTCTCGGTGAAGGAAAGGATCTTTCGGTTCTTGCGAATATTATCCATCAGCTTAAGAATCTGAAGTAGCGATGTGAGGACGCTTTTTAAAAAATGATGTACACATTTGACGGCTGCAAGAAATGGTAAATACTGATTTCACTGCACGTAAAATTGAGACAAAAAATAAATGCACCTTCTTGAAAAATGAATCAATCAAATATATTACTTAGGGCTATTTCGCCAGTGGTCGGCCAGTTAAGCGACAGGTGTACTTTCAAAAGGGATTTTGAGTCAATGAATGATAAATACATATATGTTTCGCTGTCACAGGGATTAATTAATGTAAGCAACTAAAAATAAAATAGTTAATATTGTACCAAGCATAAAATAATAGAAGTTTACAAAAAAATGCCAATTCTCCCAGTGGTCGGCCCTCGAAATCCAATGGTCGGCCTTTCATTGCCCAGTGTTAGGCCATCGCTATGAAACTTCATAAATATCGTGAACGAATTTACTGAGGGTAGACAGAACAATAAAAAACATAATGATGCAAAGCATGACAATATAAATTATATTTTGTTAGCGACTCCCATACAAAATGAATTTGTCGAAAATTGCGAAGTAAAAATGTGCTTTTTTTTTAATTGCGTATTGCATCATATAAGTCAGTATAGTGCAGATATACATTGGCAAGTGGCAAGACTACCTAAATGAATTTAAAACAAATTGTTTTTTTAAATGTATCACTATTATTTAAGTTTTAAGCTCAAAAGGCCGTCCACTGGCGACGGCTGACTTTAGGAACAATCGCCCCATATATTATATGTCTCATAATATATATAAAATGTACAATATAAAGTTACTAAGTTCCATTCGAATTATTTCAAATAGCTGTTAGCTATTCCAACTTCACCACATCGTCAGGACCATCGGAAGTTAATTATTACGCGTCGCATTTGATTGACGTTTTGACGATCGCATGGGAATAACCAAAGCCCCATATAATTACAAGCCATGCTGGACGGCCCGTCAGACGGTATTTTTGCAGACGAGTGGTCCGTTACATTTACTGCGGAGTCATGAAATCGATATTTTTTTACTAATAACTATGAATTCTAGCATATTTTAATAGTGTGAAATAGTGGGTAATTAAATGCAGTATCTTTAATGTTAATAGGAATAAAAATAATTTGGATGGATTCAGCGGAAACTTTGTTTGTTTTAACATTAAATTAAGGTTGATAACTTAGTTATTCCTCTGGCTATGCTACTAAATGCAACGCGTTTCGTTTCTTTAAGAAGCATCTTAATTAAAAATGAAAAGTAGAGTGGGCGTGTTTCCTTCTACTGGACGTGGGGAAGGGGGTAAGACTCAAACAATGATAGAATCAATTATAAAATTAACTACTAGTGTTTGGAAGTGATATAGTTAGTTATGTAATGGTTCGATATAGTTAGTCTGAAAATACTTTTTAAAGAAGCGAAACGCGTTACACCTAGTTACACAGCCAGTGGAATAACTAAATTATCAATTTTAATTTCATATTAGGAATAAAGTTGTTTACTTACTTCGAAAGGGAGTATAATTATAAAGCCTGGTCGTAATCAATGATTTTATTAATCGATAATCCAAAGTGTGTATTTTTCGATAAATTACGATTTTTATAAATCTACCCCGCCACACATCGCATTTCGTGCCATTCACTACGTATATTTTAACGACTGTACGATATAATTTATTGGGACGATTTAATTATTACTTAACATGCATATATGTTGGTTTTCGATGAATCGTAAATTATATAATGATTATAGTAAAGAAGCACTGAATAAACTCACAAGAAATCTTTTCAAATACATATTATATTCAACGAAAAACGGAGTTGAGAGACGATCTTCGTACAACCGCCATACAATTTGTTCGTGCAGACTGGGACTCCTAGGACTACTCGTAAATTGCACATTTTCTTATAGCATTGCTTACAACTTAAGGTTGCTTTGGAATAACACTAGTAGTGATGTATCTTCATGAGCTGTGGCACCATCTCATGTAAATTTACAGAACTTTCCAAACCATTCTTTTACGTGACACTGTTTAAAATTTATGCGCTTTATAATATGTACAAACCTGAACTACAATAAATCATTGCTTCACAATAATGCAACGCATAGATAATTGTGCGCTAGTTTTACCTGCGCTATCTTTAAATTGACTATCATTTATTCTAAAACTAAAACACTCCATTTTCTTAAGCATGTCGATTCATACTACTACAGTAAATGAAAACGTGAGAGTTTTTATTATACAGCATACATAATATACAAATGAAATTAAAATATTTCTTTATGTAGATGGTAAATAAACTATCACGTCATTGAATCACGTTTGAAATTAAAATTGATGAACACCGACTTAAATGGAATTAATATTTCATGACGACAATAAACGATAGGAGTTGAGACGATTGCTAAACTATTGTACCATTTGTGACCAAAGTAATAAATGTTATGTTTAGAAAACGCTAGTATATGTAACAATTCTATTCATTTGTTACCTTAAATCAACTTTTTTCATTCAGGATAATTAGCAAGTGAACGTTTTGTTTTTATGACGTGTACACAAATTATTTATTAGGGCCGAATATTTTAAATGAAAAGTTACAGGGTCGAAAACGATCGTACCCTAATTAACAGAATGTTTTACAAGAATTCGCAAGCGCCGACAACTTCAAGGTTTAAACAATTCCCAACTTCAAACTTGTTTTAAATTAGGAACACTGTCATTAACAAGTGCCTATGTGTTGTACCAACAGAATGAGATAGATAATTGAAAAAAATGTTAACCGTGTGGGTATATAAGCTATGTCATAGAATTAATGCTCATTGTTATGCCTATATACTTCTCATATTATGAGATACACGGTACTGCACTTAAATTTATTTTTTTGAAGCATCTGGACATGTTTTAGGAGAACCGATTTTAAGTCAGTTGTTTAACATATTTTTTCGTAGAGAATAAAGAATGAAAAATGGGGCTAGACGAGGATGAGTTGTAAGCTACAATTGGATAAACATGTAGTGAGGAGGTATAAAAATATCACAGATATCGTTGTATTTAAATAAAAATCCATAATTAATGAGAGAAATTACTCAAACCCTAGATCTGACAATCGCGTCAAGTGAAATCTCAAGAGCATTCATTGACTACTCAGCTATGAAACAATAAATTATAAAATTCACTCATGTCGTATTGATAAAAATATAAATTTATAGCAATAACCTCTAAAACAATTTCATATCAAATATTATCACGCGATATTTATTTTGTACAAACTGAATAAGAAATATATGGTGAGTTATGTAACGATTTTCAATAATTAAATACAGAAATAATTTATAAATTACAGCAATTACTTTATAAGATGGATGAATCATCCGAAAGAAAGAAGACAAAAGACATATTTTAATTTAGCATGTATACATCTGGATTTATAAATACCATTTATATAATTAACGTGCCGATTGTTCGTTATTACCATACACCCATTTAAACCTTAAGATATTCTCTAAAATGAATAATCCAATGAAACGTGTGTAGCCCACACATCTTAGATAACAAAATTTGGTTAGGTTTGTATGTTTATCTCTTTCTAATGTTTTCAGTTATGGGTTGCACTAAATGCAATGGAATAAGGTTAACGGGCCAAGGTCAATGCATTTTTATTTCATAACCACTCAATAATAATAAAAACTGATTTGGCGTAAAGCAAATCGTTCATTATGTGTCCATGCTGCAAACATAATAAATAGATCGATAGGTGTAGACTAAATATTATTATTTTTAACTCACCTTGTTCATTCCGTTCCCCATGTTGACGCTGAGTTATTATCTCGATGTATTTCTTGAAGAATCGCCAAATCAAATTAATTGACGCAGAACATTTTGTTTACAGCATGTAGAATAAATGATACGATTAAAAATTATCGCTCGATGTCGCACTTTAAAAATAAAAATGACATATCAGTCAGTAAACAACATAAATAATACGGCGATAATTTTATTGAGCTATAAAGCGCAAATTACGTTATTGCGATTAATATTATAGTCTATGGTAAGTTTTATTTACCAATATTTAATGTTTTAAGGATACCGTCGTCTTGGATACTTTTTCAGAATTAAAATAACGTGATTGTCTACAATCGGAAGTTGAAATAATTATTGGCCAAACGAGGCCCTGTCGTAAACCGTCACATAATATATTTAGTTTTAGTTCACTGCGAATAATTTAATAGATGATTTTCGTATCTTTGCACAGAATAAAATCGTCCAAAATATCAGGATTTCGTGGCGAACTTGAAATAATGAAAATACTGACAGAAAGCAGTATTATTCATTATGGTAATTGTTTCTGTGTGCTGACAGCAACTTCGCCGAATAAATTCAAATATGGAACAATGGTTTGAATTTAATTTTTCGGTAGTAATAGACTTCGTGAAGGTGAATAGTGAAAGTGAGTGGGTTGCGGAGACGGAAATGAAACGCAGCGACACACGATAGGAAACGAGCGCGGCAAAAGCCAGGCCGGCACTAGACGCTTCCCGCCGCTCACTGGGACTGGGACATCGAATCGCAAATGCGCATCGTTCGCGCAAAGCTGTAAAGGTACATTCAATTTTCACCCAATGAAAATGCGCACGTATACCCCAAGCCTTTCTTTAAATTATTATTATTATACACATCATATTAAAGTAAAACTTGTATCCTATCATTTAGAATTTTCGTTTACATCAAATGCAAATAGTAAAAGAAAAATCTAAGATCAAAAAAATAATTCAAATCCTTGCTTACAAAACTCCTCATTGTAAACAAAAATTTAATAATTATTATTGAATTAAATTGAATAGTTATTTGTGTAAATTAATATCAGAATTTGTAGCTATTTTCTCAGATTCTAGAACGACTTTCTTGACAGTATTATGGACGTATTATTCAACATGCCTCTACGAAAAATATATTTCTAGAAATATATTAAATTTTCAAATGCTACGATGCAATTCACGTCGTGAATTTCAATATCTATTATATACAGTTGCGTTATTGCACTTATCGAACAGAAATTTATTGTTTTTATGTAAAATTATAAATCTACGGCTTTGTAATTGTATGCATCCTAAAAGTATTAAATAAAAATCATAAAAAATTTAGTAGGTATACTTTTACGAATTTGGTCTGGGCTAACTTAGTATTTTTCCATTAATTTTCCTATTTTAGCGATTGTATTTAATGCAGCAGTGTATTGAAATATAATATTTTTAAACATGTGCGTTCATTATGTCCATTTCTACAATTTTTTTGTTTTTCAGGTGTGAATATTAAATTTTTGTAACTTTTTAAACGTTACGATATTAAATAAAAATCGTTAGATAACCTCATATTAAATTCAAACTATATCGTTTCTCTCGTTCGTTATCTTTATATTTACTAAAAGAATATACGGTAATACGTTCATATTCTAAATATTCAACGTTTTATTTGTTTCAATAGTAAAGCAAAATTTTGCCTGCGCAACAACACACCTTTTCTCTCTTGACCTGCGGCAATTGAAGGGGTCGATAAGGGTGTAGTGGGGGTGAAACTCTTTCACCAAACCAAACCTAAATCATAGTCGATGTTTGATATAACATTCAGGTTATCAAAATAATACGTTTTAACGTGTAACGACAAGCATTTGTTGTTATTATATATTTCGATAAATATATTTAAGGAAAACTTTTCATTTGGGTGAAAACTTTTTTTAAAGCTTTTGTTAGAGAATTCTTCGGCTTTCATATCAATATTCATGTCACGTATACAATGACAAATGAAAACAACTCGAGTCTTTTAAAAGATAAAGGTTAGCTATTATATAATTTTACCAAAAAGACTTGAGAATAAAATCCTTAGAAATTTCCTTTGTAAGAGAATGTAAATCAATAAAAAATAATGATTCATAAATTTTCTAACGCAAATCACATTATAATGAATAATTCTTTTAACGACTAGTTTGTTGGTCTCAAACAAACAGAAACTCAATAATTAATTTTATTTATCGCTAATAATATATTATATTCGTAAAATGATATCAACCGATATTATAGTTGAATACAATTGATTATTTTTTAGTCCGTTGTAAGACAGCTTTGTTCATAAAAAAATCTCAAATTTTAATTTCTTACAAATAACGTTGGTTCATTCATAATTTAATACGTACTTATCGGCGTAACAATATCATTTCGTTAAGATATTTTTGTAGCGAGATTTTCGAATTCTAATGTAAAGAATGGTTTGAATGAAAAAAATTAGGAAAAATTAAAATCATCAAACATACAAGCGATGATATCAGTATTTGGATTTGGCGAAAACCGGTTTTTTATTATAAGTTATTTTGATTCGAATTCTCAATTTCAATTTCAATTTCTAGGCGATGATTCGTGAGAGTGATCTATGTTTATGTAAGCTAACTATTTGTACTGAAAGGCTTTAAATACGAAGTAAACCGCCTAAAATCTCTGAAATTCAAATATTTTTTCATTTTCCTTAAAAGCACCTTTTCCTTATGCACAAAGTTATTCCCATTCAAAGTCAAAGAACTTTTGAGAATTCATTTTGTGAACAAGCGGATCTGTAAACTTTGTATAAAAAATAAGCATTTACTTTTGGGGGGCTTATATACGCATAACAACACTCACCCGGAATTTCATTGCGTTATGGGATAATAGAATCCTACAACAGTGGGAAAAAAATGAAACTTCGTCATAAATCTTTATTTTTATTGTTCAATCAATCACAAAATTTTGCTTAGTATTATAATGTGGTAACACTACTCTAATAGTGTAAAGCTTAATACCTAATCTGTTAATACTTTTAATAAAATATTGTATTTGTAATTTCGTAAGCTACTACCCTAACAATAATAGATATATTTATACATTTAATATTTTTTACTGTTTTAATCATTGGTGGGAAGACATAAATAATGAAAAATACATGTATAAAATATATTCTACATTTGTTATTTAACCTTTCCGTATTCATGCTAAAAAAAATCCCTTCGGATCTCATGCAGTCACATTGCGTTACCGTGTGGGTTTTGTCATAAAAACCCAATTTATAAAGCGAAATGACAATTTAAAAAAGTGAAATATGTTTTTATGTAGTATTAAGTAATTATTTTACGCTATATTTTGTGTGTAAAACCTGAAATACATATCAAACTATGCGAATTTATCGAAAGATGCAAGAATCGAAATTCTTCACAGCAGAACAGGCTCGAGACGTGTTTCAGTGCCGTTTGAAACAAAACGGTTGCATATGGTACGGTCATGCATCTCGGTACGGTCATGCTCTATAATTGTTATTAAACTATATTTAATACTATACTATACTATAATGTTGTCTTTTTCGATGGTAAAATTGACGAGGTTTTCAAATTATGATTAATTATACATATTAAGTATTATACAAAGATTAATGACGCAAACTATAGTGTATTTTCAATTTTTAATTATATGTAATTTTTAACTATTTTATTTACAAACAGCAAAATTTTCAATTTTTTGCATGACCTATTTCACAGATAATTTAAAGGTTTAAAGGCCGAAGTAACGTATTGTTACACCATGAGTACGGAAGGGTCACTTGACTGGATGTCCTCAATAAGTAGGTAGTTATTTCGTTTTTCATTATTTCAAATATTAAACCAATTATAGCTAATACATGACAATAATATACATTACTGTAATTTAATGTATATTTTATTATGATCCAAAGAAAAGTAATAAACAGTTTCTCATTTGAAACTTTTCAAAATATAATATGTGAAAATGACCAGGGTTCTAACTCTCACTAACTAACACTTTCTGCATTAATCATTGATCTAATGAAAATAACGGATGAAATTTTCTTTTAGATTCTTCTATATCAGTAATAAATTTATTTTTTATAGATTTTGCAATATTTAGTGTATAAATTGTAGAAACATTACAATTAAATGTGTTTACAACTTTATTGTTACATTCAACAGAATTGTATAATTGTACTACCTAATTATATAGTAGAAAAATATTTTCGTAATTGAAATCGTACAAAAAAAAACAATTTACATTGATAACTATGAATTTCATATTACGGTACATATTTAATAAATTTGTTATGGTGGAGTTGGGTTAGTTCATTATTTCCGTATTGATTGTAGAAATTTTTTTTTATTTTACATTTATTTTTTATAGATTTATAAATAATTTGATAAAATATAACTTATTTATAAAAAAACATATTGTAGGCCATTGGAAGGAGGTGGAATTAAAAAGCATCGCACAAAACAACAAAACCTGTACTTCCAAACATGCAATTCAAAATATCTATACACTAGACATGCATCATTGAATGCATGAATCCAAATAACTTTTTGTAGTGTGCAAAAGTCACTCGTTCACATCTATTGAAATATTACAATTGTTAAGAATCACTTGCTTTTCGAATTAATAATATTAATAGCAGGCAAGGTGAGAAAATAAATAATTCCCAGAGAATCCAATTGGACCGCATGTCATTTTTACGACTCGATTGAACCAATCAGAGATGACAATCAGCTCAAAGTGTTCAATTCACCCCTCAGTGACTTGTTTCCCATATCTCCTATACATCCTCAAATAAATGTATGCAATGGCAAAATTCTTATTTACAGAAATAAAAAACGAAAGTCTCTAATCAATTTCAATAAAATAAAGACATGGTATGGTCAACTGCCAAACTGTACCAGATAATTGGAGGTCTATTGTAGTAGTGGAATGTTATTTCAGCGTAACCGTTAATAATCTTTTTATGGAAATTAAGAACGCTAAGTAAAATGAAGCGTCAGAATTTCCACAGTAACAATTAACTACCATTAATTTACACTCGGATTTTAGCCACTGTTTGTCCTTGCTTTTGTATTTGTAATATATTGTATTATTGAGTAAAGAAAAACACTAATACAATTTTAAGTGGAGGCGGCAAACTATAAAAAAGATTTTATGCAGTGAAATTCTATTTTTTTATATTAAAAACTTTAATTTGAAGGTCGCTTGTTTCACAAGTAATTACTTCTAGTTATTTTTTTATTTATCTTATTTTGTTTTGCCTGAACAAATTACTCATTGTTTTCATTTTTGTTTGATGTTTAGTCAATGTGCTGTTTTTGATTTCCTTTTGATATTAGAATCAGTCCCATCAAAACAATAAAAATTCCAGACCAAAACAGTATAGATGTCACCTCTCCAAAGAAGAAAACACCCAAAAACCCCTGAAAAAAAATCAATATTAAATACATATTATATGCTTGTAATTTATGAGACATTGTAAAATAAATCAGAATGAACAAGAGTTTTCTGGTAATCTTAATAAATAGAGGTATTTGAATTTATATAATAACCATTCCAGAATATCACCATACCAGAGTCTCACGTTTACAAAGATTGTTACATGTTGGAACTTTAAAAAATGGGAGTAAAACTAAAACTAAGGAGTATTAACTCTACGGTATGTGGTGGGCGCCCAATGAAAAAAATGAATATGAAACAAATGCACTTGAGGTCAGAGACGCAAAAGAATACGGATTTACTGTGAGGTTCAAGCTTTATCCTTACGGTTGCAAAGAAACAGAACTGCTCAAGGGAGGTCCGGGCACATAATTATTATGTATCTATCATAAAAATTAAGTAAATTGTAAGACTATACTGAATTACTGCTGAAATATTTATATTAATATATTTATGATTTTTTTCAAGACAAATTTTTGTATTAATTTACAAATAAATAAATAATTTAGTATAGCAAATATCGTACCGATAACAAATAGTTTGTCGCAGCTGATGCCAACGTAGGACCGACTGAAGTCTTAGAGTTGACTAGAGCTTTAGTGAAAAGTGTCCACATCATGCAGTGCATTACAATCATCAAAGCAAGATAAAAACAGCTGGGTAAAGGGTCCGCCTAAAATGAAATAACAATCACAAATTTATATATTACTATACTAAACTATTATTTCGCACAAATTTTACAGACAGAAAATTCCAGACAAAGGTGAAGTTTTGTTCATGAGTATGGGTGTGCGTGATACCTCAATCACTTTTTTCTGTTAGTTTATGTACCAAACTTCAATTTAATATTAAAAAAACACAGTTTCATACAATAATGAATGCAAGAAGCTCATTAAATTAAAACCTTCAATAAACAAGTTTCACTGTTTTGTCACCTGGTCCACCTCCCTTCTTGAAGGCTCATATAATCAATGTTGAATGAGACATTAAGTAATTCAATCCATCTGTAGCGGGTCCAAAATGTTACATTGATGAGAGAAACTATTTTGTTATTAAAGGATATAACAGTATCTACGTCATTAATAGAACCTCCATCTATAGAAAGGTATGAGGATTTTTTTTGAACAAATTTTAACTAATAAATGTAAAAAGTGGATTATAACCGATTACATAGAGCAATCATTAATAGTCACAAAAGTTAAATATGAAGAGTTTGTTTGTGATGCTATCAAATAAACTTGGCGTCCGATAAATAGTGTTGATGTTGAAAGATTCTTCGGCAAATAAAATGATTTGAAATTTGTTTAATAGAAATAAATACTAAAATTAAACATTTCAATTTTAAAACAAAATGCTTAAATTGTTAAAAATACTTGTCTCTGTCGATTAGCTTACAATCAGATCTCTTCTAACCTCGTATGTCTATTTTGGTTTATTCACATAATGGTAAAAATAAAAATAAACTCGACAATGTTATCGTACATAGCTAATTTGATTTTTTTGTTTTCAATTTTAGAGGTTTTCTTTATTCAATAGAATTCAAAAATGAGTCTATGATAGCTGTCAAAATAATTATAAAAATATATCACACATACCGAAATGCTTGTGTTTGCAAACAATTTACCGAAGAAACTCCCACCGGTAGCACATACTCCACTAAGCATTGGTAGATAATTTTCTTTCAACATCTTTGAATGACTTTTTTTTCAATAAGATAATAAGTAATCACTTTATGATCATAACTGATTTATGGCAATATTGCTTATTTTATTTGTCTATGTGCACAAAAAAAACAATGAATCTCCGAATATTTGACTTTTTATTTTTACCAAATTGCATCAGCGTCAAACATTTTTTTTTTACTCTTCCTTTCTTACTTATAACTTGGTGATACTAAAAACATTTTAATTAAAATAAAGACGTTTGTGTATAACTCTAATTCATTAGCCAACTTTAGTATCATTGTGAAGTATGTAACAAATGGGTCATGGTTACTAGAATCAGTTACCTGAAGTGAGTAATACAATTACTAGAAATTGAACTGTCAACATCTGTCTGTCCAGTGTTGTGAATTGCGAACTTATTGTTCAATTTTTTTGTCGCTTAAATATTTAAAATGGATAAACTTCAGAAAGGCGACAAAGTATTGGCCATTTGGAACCAATCAAAAGGGGAAGATATTGAAAATTTCGTCAATAAAATCAAATTGATCATAGGCGACGATAACATATCTCTGGAAAATTCTGAAAGATTTTGTACTAGTAAGTATTTTTTGAGAAACGTTTTGTTCTTACTCCGCAGAATTCCATCTGAAGAGTTTTTTTTATAATATATTTGTTATTGCAGGTGTTCCTTTGGGTTCATCATTTGATGTAGTTTTGTCAAATCTGATACCGCCGCAGTCCATTGTGCACAGTGAAAGTTATTTGAAAAACATTTTGAAAGTAGCTAAACCTGGAGGTCGAATTATTATATTCGATAAATCACCGAACACAATATCATCGCTCAAGTTAAATGGCTTTATTGATGTTGCACAGGATGGTGAGAATATTTTAAGCAAGAAACCAAATTATGAGGTAGGTGAACAATATTCCTTTAATTAATTTAATGTTCTTTCTTCTGTATACAATAAGCAGTTCTGTAGGAAATTTAATTACGAGTAGAAAAGTGCCAAATTATCATACTTGGGAATCATGGAAATCAGTACATTTCAAGACGTCTCTACAACTACATAATGGAATTTCAATAACAAATTAATAAATTTATTGATTTCAGTAAATATTATGTTGCAAAATAAATGTTAATGTATGTATATATACGCTTATATTTGGTCACTTAGATGTTGGCTAGCTAAATATCACCGAGGACCGTACCACTTGTAACACCAAAAAATATATTCCATCAATTAATAAGAATGAAAAATTGAAAATAGCACAGCTTAGCTAGAAATGACAGCCATAATGAAATTTGCAAATTTCACGTTGCTACTGTACACCATTTGGGAGGAGTTCTTGTGACAGATTTACATGTATTTTGTGGTATATAGTAGATATATTTTTTTATTCAAATAGGTTGGATCATCTATGAAACTTGGAAAGAAGGTATGGAAATTAGATGATGATGTGGAAACAGCATGGAAAGTGAATGGAGATGATGGCGATGTCATTGATTCTGATCAATTGTTGGACGAAGATGACTTGAAGAAACCAGATCCAGCTTCTCTGAGGGGTAATAAATTATTCTACACTTTTAATTACTTTGAAGCAAAAGTGATCAATTTTTTCCTATTTTACTTCTTCTTGGTACAATTTTCTATCGGAAGGTTGGTTATTAAATTATCTATCTATCCTGTGCTACTTTTATTAGATCACCAGACCTGAGAGGTATTGAGCTTACTACAAAAGTTGCGCAATTATGTGAAGCTCTTTTTATCAATAATGTTCTCATGTGTTTTCACCAAGGATCATCAGTAAACAATATGAAATTTAGTAATATTGTGGTTACAATATCTGGATTTCATTTATTCGTAAACATGGTTGGTTGTTTGTCACTATTGTACTGTATATAAACGTATGTATGTATTTGCACTTATTGTCACTGTTCTGTTGAGTCGCCTTTTACATGAATTATTCCAAAGTGAAAATGTCAGATATCAATATATATATATTCAGTGACATTAATTTGATTTTTTATTTTCAGTTTGCGGAACAACTGGACAGCGAAAAGCTTGTGCCGATTGCAGCTGTGGTCTCGCCGAAGAATTAAATGGCGAGGTCAAAGAAGAACCGAAGTCGTCATGCGGAAGCGTGAGTTAACTTATTATATTTATAAAGAACATGCATTCTATTTAGACAGACTTAATGTTGTATTCAACCATTGATAAACATCCAAATGTTATATAATATATTATATAATCATTTTTGTGTGCTGTGCACTAAATGTTTTTTAAATACATAAATAGCTTAAATTACTCTGGCTTTATTGTAGTGTGCAACAGTTACAACGTTAATGATTTTAAGGTAGTGTGATCGCTTTAGGTAAGTTACAAATGCTAGCGAAGAAACGAACAGATTTTATTGTTTAAAAAATTAATTGTGGAAATAAGTACATAAAAATGTGCTTTATTTTTAAACATGCCTTTCCACTAGGAATTGATAATTAATGCCGTAAAAGCCATTTTTGTCAATATTTATTTTGTCCGTTGCAGTGCTATTTGGGCGATGCCTTCCGCTGCGCGAGCTGTCCTTATATCGGCATGCCAGCATTCAAACCCGGTGAAAAGGTGCTCCTTGGCTGATCTGAAGCCTGACATATAATTTCTTACGTTTTTAGCTACATTCCGTTATTATTCATTTCGAATATAAGTTCACATTATTCCTGGTTCTATAAGTGATTTTCATAATAAATTTACAATTTTCACACAATCTTGTTTCATTTTTTTTTACATATAAACTGGTTCAAATCCCACTGTGAACACTTTTATAAATTGATTTTTCAACCGACTTATGGACTTCTTTTCGATGGCACAGATGATGATTACAGTTCCAGGATTTTCTTTTCGAATAATAACAAATAATTATAATATTTACATCCGTTTTTATTACTTGCTCTTTCATTATACAACACTAGATTTTATAGATATACATTTTGTCAACATTCTCAATGGCACTCGCAATCTCTTATATACATTTACTATCATATATTATTATAACAAATATAACATAGTTTTAATCTGTTTCTGGCATTCTTATACAATATTTTTTATACTCTTTTTCTATACTGTTTTGTCAGGACATTAATATATTTTATCATGTCGCTGATTCAAGGCACTTTAAGTCTGCCCTGTATCGGTATAGGCTTACTTGGCTGGCGTCCTATTTATAATCCCCGTTTGCTAACTTTATCTCATATGTTTCACTCATCCATTTCAAAAGGTCACATAAACACAGTATTACTTAATAAAAAAAAAACATTATATCGCATTAAAACATACACAAAAAATTATTCAGCCTAAACAGCGGCAACAAATTTAGTAAAATAAAATAAACATTGAATTTATAAGGGACATACACATTTTATAGCCATTCAATATGAGCCAATAAAACATATAAATAAACAATTAAGATTTAATTGAGTTGTTATTATGAAGACTACATGGAAACAACCACTTCCTATACTGCTGTCTCAACGAAAAAGACGGTGACTTTGAAGTTTATGTCATTACTCAGAATGACAGCTGGAAGTTTTATTTTTCCTTGAGGTGTCAACAGCGACATACTGGCATATAGAAAATGCTTTAATCCGACCACGAAATGCAGTCAACAATGAATGAAACATGACAGCATCCTGTTTCGAAATTGGAGCATATATGTCAAAGATAGTGTATTTGCAATTTGTATTTTTATAGAAACTGGTTCAGACACCAATGTGTATCGCTTAACCCCTGTAGAAAGACGGATGTATTGCGTGCTTAATCTCAAACCGGCTTACTGTTTGTAAGTGAAGAAGTAACGGAGAATGTTTTTGGAATTCTTTGATGTGATAGTTAAATTATTAGGTATTTATTTTAAATACTGGTATTAGCCAATTTGCAGACTGAGCAATCGACATGCCACAATTTCTTTAGCACAACACAATATGGTTACATAGTAATTACAGTCTATTAAAAAACAAAACCTCCTTCACATATTTAATATGATTAAGATTAACTATTCAACACATGCTCACAATCAAATATTTAATATTCAAAAAATAGTGATTCTGTTTGAAATGGAGAAATGAAACATTTATTGTTAAATCTCATAACATAAAATAACAATACAACAATCGCTTATAAACACAATACAATTTTGAAAACACAACTTCTGAACATAAAAAAGACAAAATAATCACAATACCTGACTTAAAATTAAATCATTTTAAAGTTTTACTTTTGACAAATTTACAGGAGAGCATATTATATAAACATTTTTCTATATTCACCGTTGGTATTTGTAGTAAATAGTTCATACAGCACAGTAATGAGTAAGAACGGGTGAAAACTTTGTTATAATCTAAAGGCAGCATAAATCATGAAAGGTAATTTCAGATATGGTATCATTTGAGATAAAGCCTAAATTAAATTAACTCTGGACATTTAATAAATTCATATTTTTTATATCGACTGTGTTTTGGCCAGTTCATTATTAGAGATAGAGGATGAAGGAGTTTTTTATTTTAGTAAATTGTTTTAATATGTAATATACAGACATAAACACTTCGTCTATTGATAATAATTAATATTTTAGTATTAATTGGCGAGACATTTAAAAACATAGTTAGTCCAAATTAACTTGATAGATTCTGTGCATCTATAATGTGACTAAAAATTGATTGTATCAAAAAAACCATGTCTAAGTATGGTTTTCTTCTCTTTGTATTCTCAAAATTCAAATTGATTTCAGATATAGAACATTTTCTACGGTCATAATTACCTCAGCTATTTTTTGTCAAAACTTAGGGTTGCCTGAACTGGTCAAAACAAGCCGGCTTCAGATTTGACAGTTCATGAGAATTATGCAAAATAAAAATGGCATATTTGTTTACTAAATAGACAGAAATCGACCAAAGGCAAATACAATTAGAAGTTGCCCATGAAAATAAAATACAAATCAATGACACGAACACTTACAATTATTTCATAACCCCCAGCGCTTTACAGAAATGTCACGAGAGTATTTATATTTTAGAAGCCGATGATTCTACTCTACCTAGGACAGGATAGTCAAATCTTTTTTAAAGCATTTATCACGGTAATTTCTATTGGACCAAAACCCTTAATTAGATGCCAAATTTGTCATTCTTTGCTACGGCATCAAACACAATAATTAGATATAACAAGAAAAATAACCTCTAGATATGTACTGCACATGTACAAAAACAATGTTGACTATGATTCCCTCGCAATGTGCCAAAATAACTCTACAATCCATTATTGTGACAGTAGTGACATTATATTACATTATATTTAGTAGAATACAATATGTCCCTTTTTTTAAATTTTGACTCACTATACGATTTTAAAGATCAAAATTTTGTCTAATTTTTTTTTGTACTATATATTGTTTATTTAAATGAAAAAGTCTAACGATAAAAATTATTGTTGTAATTTTTAAATATATTTGTTTTAAGATGAACCAATTATATTGTTATAATGATAAAGAAATAATTATACATAACACACATTGAGCTATAAGCAAATAATCTTAGCCAATGAGTACTTGGTACTTCTGAGGCAGTATTTATTATATATTTCATCTCAAATACAATTTAGAAACAAGAGTACTTTAGACATGTTCAAATTTACATTCTTCTTTCACATTTTAACCTTATTGAAATTCTTGTATAATCTATATACACAACCAAAAGACGTTAAATGATTCAAGGGAAAAATGAAATCAACATAAATTCAAACATTTCACTGGTATAGTACTCCAAAAACTAATTCGAAAGATGAATTAGCTCAAATCATGCATGTGATCGAAAAAAAAACTTTTATTTAATTTCTGTTTTAATAAAGATTTGATTAATCTATTATTTGTACCCATTTGCATCTTTTGGAAAGATTCTAAATTTGTCAATATCATCAAGCATTTTGTCTCTATTTCTAATGCTGATATGCTGTTTGGTGGCGGATTCAACAATTGCATTAAAGTTATCAATTCTATATTGAATACGAATATCCACAATGTAACTGTTTAATATATCAGTGTTAAAAGGAATCGGCAGTGTGCAGGTGTAACCGCTCTGGTGATAAGGGACAGGCATGTAGCTCGGGCACAGTGAATAAATAGAGATGTAATTGGATTAATGCTATAAATGTTAATTTCATGAAATAGAATCCATAAGATGACAGAATTGAAATTTATAGATTACCAGCGAGATAAAAATGGGTTTAGTTCAGATCAGTATGAAACTCATACGTCTATATTGAATTTAAAGAAATTGTGATTTGAATTTAAGCTATCGTGACTGTTTTAGAAGACGCAATTAATGTAGTAAAAAGTTGAGAAATATTAATAAAATTCATGAAATAATAATTTATTATTAAAGAACACTTCACAAGCTGTTTCCATTTTTATAAGATAAAATTCACAAAGGGCATATAAAAATACCATTCTGAATATTACTTCAATGCCAATATTCACTTACATATTTCTATAAATATCAAAAGAATCTACAAAATCGTTTTGATATCATATAGTTATCACAGCCAAATCAATTACCAACCGCCAGATAATTAAAGCATAATTATTAAAATAGAATTTCGAATAATACAAAAATAGCCACTCCCTTGACAATGTATTGCGTGCAACATTCATCACAACGTCTTAAATTAAATAGAGATACAGTCAGTTTACCATAACGCATACTATTTTATTACAACTGGAAATGAAAGCTACCAGAAGAAAACTGAAATTATGTTTAATTATCAAAGTTTATAATCTGTGATCATAATGTGAGAAAATGACAGATAAATCAGTAGTAGAAATGAAACCCATTCTTAACATTTTTGCAAGAACTGTTTGAGTTATATTATAGTATTGTGACATCTCTATTTAATATTTATCGCTATAAAGACAATTAATATAATGAAGAAACTTTAACAATTAGGTTAGGTTAATGTTTTTCTATTCTAAGTTATGTTGCCAACTTCACAGTATTCTAAATACATAACATATAAAAGATATTTCAATTAATGATTAACGTCATATAGAATACATTGTCAAGGTAAGCGTTGCATAGGAAGAAGAAAATTATAATTATATCTCTTTATACAGAACTAATTGTTAACTTTTATATGTAACATTAAATGCTCAAATTTCTTATGTGAAATTAATTAGAAATACATATATTTGATAACATATGCCATTAACATGCTGAATAATAAACCAAATAATAATAATAAATATAATTTATCATCAATAATACGAACAACAATTTTTAGCAAATAGTTCAGTTCAGAGAAATCTCATTGCTACATTTGTATACATTATATAATATATATAAATAGATATATATATAAATCTTTTGTAAAGTTTCCTCTATTACACAAAATTAGTTAAGGGTGTGATAACCCTTGCACCTATAAGCGGACACAAGTGATAAAAAAATCTAATTTTTATTCCATAGCTACTTTTGTCAAAAAGTTAAAACTTAATGTATTTAAAATTAATAAATTTGAATGATAAAAAGACGCTAATACAATGACACTTAATCCCTTTGCAATTGATTTTAAAACCAGTGAGAATATTGTTACAAAAAGCATATAATTTCTGTGGATGTAAGTCTTTTGTTTTAAAAATATGTAAAACAATATACTATAAATCAATCTCGTAATGTATTAATAAGCTCTTTAAATTCCTCGCAGACTACAAGTCGATCTAAAAAAATGTTAAATATGTTCACAAATGTGATTTCAAATGCCATATTCCCAATGAAATGACATGAATTGCACAATACAACGAAATAATCTGACAGCATATAAGAGCATTTTATATACATCAAAATGCAGTGATCAAAATGAAATTACTGATAATTTAAAATTTAAACTACAACTCTAGTCTGCAAGGACTATTAAATATTATGTTATTAATCTCAAATCAAAATAACAAATACATAAACTATTAGAATTTCAGATGCAAACTGAAATATGCCACATAAATTCGTACAACCATAATTAAAAGTAAAATAGGATATAACAAAACAAGTTATTTTTATTTATGTGGTTTATTTTTAAGGTTTCAGTAGTCTTTGTTTTTACTGAGAAAATACTTATACTATCCGATCGGCCATTAATAACGAAACCAGAGAAACCAAAGTTATATCGACTATATATGTCACCCAATTCGTGACACCCAAAGAAATACCCTCTTAAGACAATTGGACTCTAATCTAAATGGTCTTTTTCTGGATGTTTTTATATTATGATTGAAATTATTATCTTCTTTGATTTATCATTAATAAAAATGGCTCCATTTGCGGCCAGCTTTATTAAAATTGACTAGATAGTTCATTCAAACATACTTGCTTCACTGTAAAAATAAATTCACACATTGATGCTGTTAGAAAAAAAATGTTTGTTTTGTCATGATACATAGACATTTCGTTCATATTCTAGAATGGAATCAAAATGGGTGAATATAAGTGTTCATCTATTGATACGTGTTTATTTACACACAATACACAGAAATAACTCTCAAATGGTTCTGTGAGTCTAGCCCCAATTGCATAAATTTAAAAACAATTTTAATGTTTTGAACTGCCTGCTTATTCGATTTACGATTACATCAAGTCATATAAGTGATCACTCTAGCTATGTGAAATATTATATGCATTTCGATATTCATGTTGTCTTAAAAAATATATTTTATACATGAAAAAACGTCTTTACAAAGCTGTTTATTAAAAAATTGAATCTATCAAATATAATCGGCATGCAAATACCAAAATATAAAATAAACAGCACTAAAATAATGGAGGAGCTTGGATAGCGACATGAGTGAAATTGGAGCAATTTTGAATTCAATGCTTCAATGTCGGCAAAAATTATATATGCCAAAGAATTTTAGGTTTGTATAAATATACTAATACATATTTATACTTTAAATCAACGGCATTAAAATTCTGAAATACTGGACATAAAAATATATATTCGGCAAAATTTATTTTAGAATTTATTTAACGAAACCATCTATATATGAAGTCGAGGATATCAAATAATGTGATGAACAACAATGTCCCATCAGGAGTGGGGTGGGGGTTATAGAGTGTGTCGTCACAAAACCATATGTTACAAGATTTTTAAGGGAGTTCAACAATGTGAGATTACTAAGTTTGGAGGTTTAAAAATACCCAAAATCGAGAAGAGTCATTTATAGACTACATCTATGAAATTCAAAGCGAATATCTTTCTTCTCTGGTTCCAAACAAATAAAATGGCACTCACAACTACAGATAAAATAATTAACGGTGCCCAGTCCTTATTCCCAAATATTTCCTAGTACCAATGTTACTCCCGTCGCACCAATGACATAACAATGAGACCATTGCATATGCACTGTGACCGCCCAAACGAGTGGGAGTTTTCCTTTGAGATCTTTGAAGCAGTTATTTTAATCGGTGAGGTAGGCAAGTCATGATAATCTATAGCATTCTGCTACAATACCAAAAAATATGAGATCTTCTATTAAATTAAATGGATAAGATGGTTAACCTTTCCATCGAAATGGATCCACACTCGGAACGCGCGCGCTCCCGTTGAGTGTTCGCCAGGTGATCAGGTCAGTTCTGTAAAGCTAATACAACCCTAAATCGTTACAAAAAATATTATATTCATAGTCTAAAACGATTCTTCTCCATAGCCCAAGTCTTGTTGCAGCTACTTTATTGTTGCGTTGAAAAGATGATGGGATTTGAGTACATTGTATAACTGTTGACCATCAAATACATCAAGCTATAAGGATAATATTTAATTAATATGACAACATTCAAACAAGCAATAATGCAATACACGCAATGAATTAATTGATTAAATAATAAGTTACAATTATTTCCATTTTAAACATTTTATCAAGACTCGAAGTCATAAACAATTCACAAAAAATTATATTTTTGCATTTATAAAATATATAAATACAAGCCAAATTAATAAACAGCAACTTCACAAATTTATTACACGCATGGTCTTTTCAAATGAAAAGTTGACAAATTGATAATTGCAGATGTAATTTACTGATAATTTATTGTACACAACATATGATTTTACCAATAAATTAATAATATTATGTACAGAAGAGTCAAAGAAAAATAACTAAAATCAAATGCTAATAATTCAGAAAGCTCATGTTGGTTTATTTGACCTTTTGGATAGCAAAAAAAACTGTACAAGATGAGATAATTGAAAAACGTTTGTTTATGACTTTATTAGTTTTATAAGTAAAACAACACAACATTTCTGTATATAATGCTGGTAATTTTTTAGTAAGAATAGCAAATTTTACGTATTAAAAATAGACTTTACATTGGTTACGATTAGCTAACTATTTAATTAGTTATTATGGGATTGCAATGAAACAAAGAAATTAAACACATCTGTGTTGACTCTGCACATTCCGTTCGGCCATATTATTGAAAAATAAACAGTGCATCCCTTTGCTCATTCAGCAGCTAAATATTTAACAGCTGATACAACATTGACAGCCCATTCATAAGAATACCGAATGAACGATAATTAGTTAAAGCTTCAATACCCGATTTCAAAATATCTTTTTTTTCAGTAACACAAAATATTTTGGCACTTTAATCTATTTAAATGAATTGGGGTAGCAAAAGGCGATGCGTTTTTTTATACTAAAAGACAGTTTTTGTTTAAAAAATTGTAAAAACAAATAAGTTTGTGACTGCAACGTACCGCATATTTTATAATAATCGTACAAGGCTGGGCTGCCATATTCAATACTACACTGCCAAAGTTGTAGTACATTTCCAAAATGTCAAAATAATATCTTTCAATAAAAATCCAACAATTATTATACGTAAGAATAAGTTACGGGACTGCAAATCATTGGTTCAATAGAGATCGGGCTTATATAATAATTGTCATTTTATAAATTGAATTGATTCTAATTTTTGTCAACAGAGAAATTTTGCATCGCAGCTCCCAATCTCCCTGGTTTATTATTGTATTATTGTTCCTATAGTTTCCTTTAAAGTTGATATAATATTTTAAACCATTCTATCTATCAAAAATGGTGACTGAAGTCAGTTAAATGAAGTTAAATTATCCTCGGCCTAGAGTGCAAAACCTGCAGTTGAAGCATGTTGATTTTTAAAATTATAAGTTAATTTCGATGAACTAAAAAAATATTGTTCAATTATTTTTAATACAACAAAAATAATTTAATTTTACAGACAAAGGCGATTTCAATCATGCGGAAAACACTTGCATAAAAGCCACATGAATTAATAACATTCTTACACTTGTACAATTTTTAAATTTGGATTATTGAGATTTTGTACACTTCCATGTATTTTGTCACTAACGACCCGGGTTTCGCCTTTCGGCATCTTCAGGCATTCGAGCACACGGATGGACTCGAACTGAGAGACAGTAAACAGTGTCTAACGTGTCTAATCTTCTATAAACGTTAGACACTGTTTACTGTCTCTCAGTTCGAGTCCATCCGTAGCCTGAAGATGGCGAAACCCGTCGTTAGTGACAACATGAAGTGTACAAATCTCAATAACCAAATTTGATATTGAAATTCCATCAAGCACCCTCAGTCGATGTCTTAAATTATACTTGTACAATTGTTGTTCGTGGAGTTACAGGGTTTGCATTCTAAGAAGACGATTACTATATCTTATTCCAAAAAATAATGTTTAGAAAAAAGCCTTTCATTCTTATAGGCTGAGTATAATGTATTGTTATGGATAAAATGTAAAAATTACAGAAGCTACGACAGCTGAGAGGTAAATTTCAGTGCAGTAAATAATATATTGAAGTCTTTAATTAACATAAGTAATATTGAATCTCGTAAACATACAGCCATACAATCTTTTATAGAATGATCCATTCTGCATTCTTTAAATCAAGTACCATGCATTTATTGTGACTTCTAAGATAGTATAGAAAATGAATGGTCACTTGAACGAGCATTCAGTGACAAAATTGTGTACCTTAGAAAAATATCCAATACATGTATCGCCAAAAATAGCCAACCATTTTACAATCGAATTTCCTCCTGCATAACTATTTATTAATACATAATAATAAAAAAGTGTATGTATAAAACGTGTGAACTAAAAAAGACTAACATTTTTAGATATCGTAAGCTCAAAATTTCGTATGAAGTTGGGACATATTTTTGTTTAGCGTTATGAATGAGCTTGTAAAACTTTGAACAACAAAAAACATAAATAAGCAATGTGAATAAAGATTATGGCAAAATGCGATCAGATCTTATTGTCAGAATAGAATTTGATACTATAATATATTATTCTTGGCTTAGAATATCTAAAAATGTAGATGGTTCCTTTTTACATAATCCCTATTTGGATGCGATTTTATAATATTTATATTATGGAACCAAAAAGAATTTTTGACCGCGTACACCAAACACATGGTGGATGCGAGCTATATTTATTAACCAAACCATTTAAAATGTGTTAAAATGTCAGCATTCGAGAAATGATAGTTTTAAGATAAATGGAATATAGACATTATATTCCTAGTTGAATTTTACAGCCAGAAAACACCTTTCATATCAGCGAAATAGAGTTTGAATATAAAACATTAATTTCTGTCATAAAACTCGTTACCGTGTGGACGATTAGATTATATTAGTCTAAGACTTCTTCGCACTGGTTTAAACGCTGCACTCGTCAGTCTCTTATAAGAAATATCACCAAATCAACGTTTTAAACACTTTTAACGAACGGGTATCATTCAATGGCGCATCGTTCTAGGCCTCTGCGCGGCGGGTTCGTCCCCGCAAATATCCGGAGCCGAGGACCGTCTCTTCCGGGAATCTTCCCTGACGCTGAGGTTTTCAGGATACCTCTGCGCCTCGTCGGGTCTAATTGTCATGGCGGTGGTAGTGGCGGTCGTGACGACCGTCGCGGAAGCCGGCTGGTGCAGCTGGTGATGCGGACGATGCTGCAAGTGGTGAGGATGGGAGTGCGGATGAGGGTGAGAGTGGGGAGTCGGGAATGCTGCCGGTTCTCTGGGAATGAGAGATATGCAGACGTCACCCACTTGAAGTTGCTTCACATCCAGACCGTAGCAATGGAGGGTTCGTTCGGGTGAGCATGACGCCCAGCCGTGGCCGTAAACAAAGAATGGATGTTCCACTGGAGATTCCATGTCCACCTGAAAATCACAAGATCAATTGAGAAAAATTTACGAAAAAGTCTTCATAATTCTACTCGTGTCCATGAAAAAAATTCAGATTCTAATGCAAATAACACATTTTAATAAAATTTACAAATTTTGTTGCCAGAGAACTTTTTCTTTGTTTCTTTTATAGTAGGTAAATTGAAATTACCTATAATATATCACTTCTCTTTCAAAAGAAAGATTTGTTTAATTGTTTCTTTTCCTTTAAATTAAATCTATACATCCCCAAAAATTCAGATGTGGTAACGCGAGTCTAACTAAGAGCAGCACTCTGCTTTAGATCCCTTTTCAATAAAAATTGCTTAAAAACTTTTCATATTGGCCATATATTTTTCCTTCATTAATATATTGCAAAAAATTGTTTATTTTACAATTATATTATAGGATAGGTATGGCGAATGACAATTGTTTTACATTATATTTTATTTGAAGAAGTCATTAAACACTGCAAGTTTTCTTCATCATAAATAAAATTATTGCACATAACTATTAAAGTTTTTACTTATATTTATTATTTCTCCTTGATCACAAACCAAATCTCCTAAAGCAATATAAAAAGGTGAGATAATTCCCATTAAACAACGGAAACATATAAAAATAATGAATAATTCTAACTCGACTTTTGTTATATTGTTGATTTATTAGTGAAATAAATGTAACAGCTTCTTAATGAGGTGTAGTTCATACATCTATCACTAGACAATGAGCATTTTAGTCAGCTAGTCACAATGAGTTCACTACCTGGGCAAGTAGAGATTTATGAATTAATGGTGCTGATAAAAAAATACTGCAATCCACTAATTAAAAAGACTACACCATTTCTAGAATAATGAAATGTAAAATATTGATATTGGACAAGATATTTTTTTTTCCTTTACCGTAAATTAAACATTTAAAATATGATTTAAGACATCGACTGAGGATGCTTGATGGAATTTCAATATCAAATTTGGATTATTGAGATTTTGTACACTTCCATGTATTTTATCACTAACGACCCGGGTTTCGCCTTTCGGCATCTTCAGGCATTCAAGCGCACGAATGGACTCGAACTGACCGACAGTAAACAGTGTCTAACGTTTATATAGAAGATACAAATACGACAAATATTATTTACGAGATAAAATATTATACGTCTAGGATCCACACTGATATCTGAGTTAAAATTTCGAGAATCGCCTTAATCCTTATTTTGTAAACCGTGCATTAACAGAGTGGCGAATTGCCGCTTTCCAACTACTATTAGAATTACCAGTGATTTTACAATTATAATAGCATTGTGGGTTTCGGCAGGGTGCAATTCGACGAAAGGATAAATATATACAATCATTCCACATTTAGTGACATCTGTTAGGTGTTTCAACATAGAGGATACAGCAACGGCGAGTTTGGAAAGTTCAGCTGTTCGTTCAGAATTGGCAAGGAATTTAACTGGGCTCTATTGATTTCCAAAATTTATAATATATATAATAATTTATGATCCCCCATGTTTTGATGCAACAATTTAACCCCATCATCCGCATTAAACGTATGGTTTGAGAAGACCCCGGATCGAAGAGAGGCGAGCGGCTGGTTATCCGGAGTCCTGGAAGGGCTGATCTCAGACAAACACCATTTCAGATCCGGTTCAAAACTTATTTATTTTCCATTCAAGATGCAGTGGTTTAAAATAACACAAATATATAAATCTTAACACATAAAATTGATTCTACATTTACATTTACTTAGCAACTGAATTTACTTTAAGTTATAATACAAATAACACAACGAATTTAAATTAAATCCAACGCAAATCAAAACACAAAAACAAACAGTTCACATCGTCACGTCACCTTCGTCGCGACGAGACTCGCTCGTCCGACACGGCAGCTCGTAATCGACTATCTACAAAAAAAACAAAAATTCCCTGCACCGTCGGAGCTACCTTTTTTTCCGCAAAAATGGACTCGTCCAGCGGCCGAAGCCGGGGGCTATTTTAACGCCTGGCAACAAGAAAAAGCCTATACTGCGAAATATTGCTGTTTGCCGCAGGCCGATTTCAGTTCAGGACACTAATGACACTTATACTTAAGAAAAACCAGGGTGTGTCAGGTTCAATAGCATGTGATTTGCGAATATCGAAGTTTCTTTTTTTAATAATTAAAAAAACAAACCTGCGCCATATTCCTATGGTAACTTAGTGTAAGTTTTACACTGTCAGCAGCAGGACTCCAGAGCAGCCTGACAACCTTGCTGTCCGCCAGCGTCAATTCCGGGCTGAGCCTCGCAGACTGCACAAAGTCTTCCGTCCGCATATCCTCAACTTTTCTGAGTTCACCCCCGCCCAATTCAATTAGGGCTCCGCGACTGAACCGAGCAGGCGGGGGCGCTCTCTCCCGTGATAGCAACCTTATGGAAGACCAACAGACTCCATTAATTTGGTTGCATGTTACAAAAAACCGTTATCACAAATTAACTCACTTATAATCTCAAAAGATTAAAATTCGACTGATTACTAAGCAATCCCTCTATCTCAAAATAATAAATGATTACTTATAAATGTTCTCAAAGCAATCCAAATAAATGTCATTTATAAACGGGGGTTGTAGAAAACGTGACGATATAAAATAAGAAAATAAATAATGTATATTTATTGGTGCATAGTAAATATTTTGTGATTACATTAATAATTGAGTGTTTTTACAATTCAAAAGAGGGGATAAGATAATTTGTGACGAAATATGACAATGGGAGTAGGGGTTTAACAACCCTAAAATCATCAATCATGTGACAACCCTGTTCCTATTGTACATAAGGCCAGATGTAGTATGTGGGTAATTTTTGTAAAAACATAAATCATTTTACCATAGGAGGTAGAGAATTCTACTGTAACACTCAAAATATTGTAGAATAATTTCTGCACTGACTCCAAGACTAATATAATAGCACTGTCTAATTTCAAAGATGATACCATCATAGATAATAGTTTTCCACATTAGCATAAATGATATTTCAAAAATTTTCACTTAAACTTTGTCCCAAAGATTAGTTTTATTCATATGCAAATTTCCATATAACTTGGTAATAAAAAAAAACAAAGTTTATATCCTTACCTGTGTTTAAGAGATCCCTCCTTCCCTCTTGGGGGCTCCAACGATGCAGTGACGGTAACAGGGGGAGGGGGAACCCGGTACCCATACCCCGCATAGGGGGTAAAAGGGGGCGGAGGCGGTGGGGCTGTGAACCCGGCGTAAGCCCCAGGGACCGGTGGATACGCCGATGCAGTTGAAGGCGCATGATGATGATGGGGCTGCGACGAGGAACTGTTATTGGCCTGTATCTGCGATTCTGTGGGCACCCGAGCCGAAGAGTAAGGGGGAGCTCTGGGAGGGGGGCGCAGAAACTCTGAAGGCCCTGCGAAGGGAGGCGGAAGACCGCGGGACTGACCCTCCACCGCCACACTGCCAGATATCATCGGCTGGCCTGCAAAAAAAATAGATAAATATATTATATTATTTACTGTTTCTATATCAAATAAGTATTAAATAAAAAAAACTGAGAGTACAACTTTATTCATTGACAAGTCAACAATCACTCAGTGCGCAGACATAGAGAGAAAGTGTGTGTGTTGTGCGTTACAGACCGAGAGATAAATCAAGGCAAAAGCTTATTATAATGTATCATCTCCCCTTAGAAATTTCCTCCACAGCGGAGGTGGACGCCTTCGAAATCAACACACTAGTCGATGTATCAGAAAATGTCATACGAAATCAAGAATAAATCGAATTCAGAACCATATGGAAGAAGGTCTGCACATCAGTCTTTGAGTCAAGCTCAAAATTCAGTTAGGCTGGTCAGACAGAGATAAAATCTTTATAAGAATTAAACAATTTTATTTATTGAACCTCCGCAGTAAGTATTCGTAAGGAGGAAGGTTTGTTGAAGTTTTACCTACCTAAGAATGAATTAAAAACATAGTTGGAGAATTTTTAACATTAAATTCATTTGTTTGCAGTGCATACATATGTATCGCGATCATGCAGGTATTTGGACGTGTGAAGAAAAAAAATAATTAACCGTACAAATCCTCGACTTACGACCGAAAATTAAAAAAAAACACATTTTTTTATACAAATATAGTAATTGTACGTTTATTTTTTAACGTGAATAATATTCCTGGAGTAAAACAATATTGTAGTCAGAAATGAATTTCAACGCAATTCTTGCAGGCATAAACTTATTTCATCCACTTGTTTTACAAGGAAAATAATAAAATCCTGTTGACAACTTTTTATTTATTAAAAACAGAGGAACGACGCACCAATTTGCGATAATTTTGTGATTGTCGTTTGACAGCTACAATAAAAGATTTGAATAACGCGCTCTGATGTGTAAAAATGTATCCCTACAATTTTTTGGTTGCAGTTGCTTTATTTCCGGCAAATGAAATTGACACTGCTAAAACTGACCCGATCCAAACAATATTTAATTTCAATACTTTTTATGGACTTGGACTGGAGTGGGTACACCTCTTACCCCTCTTACAGCCAGCGAATGAAATTAAAAAATGCCTTATTGTATTGGAATCGTATAAGAAAATTTTAATAGTAAACATTTTGTCGGCAAACCATTTTTCTGTAAACCAGTTGTCGCGTTAACATTGTGTCTTTAAACATTTTTTCATGCCAATTTTGTCTTTAGACCATATGTCTTTAGAACATTTGTCGGTACACCATGACATAAATGTAAGACGATGGGTAATTATTACTGAACTCGTTTCGATGAAAGAAAAGCTTTCCTCTGCCTTCATTGATGCATAATTGAAAACTGTTGATACCTAATTTGACGAATAGTAAAAGTTGCGAATCTCAAGCAGTGGGCGTTGGGTATTCACGGCTGCGCTACATTGAATTTTCCTTTACACTCTCCGAACAAGCATAGTGTAGAAAATAGTAAGTCAGCGTGAATGAGACGTATCCCCCGGCGCTCTTCGCCCTCCGCGTTGGTTCTATCGATCACCAGGGGCGTGGAATGAAGGACAAGGTCCGCACCGCACTGCGGGAGGGCAGCGAAAGTGTGGGCGGCAGGTGGAGAGGGCACGCGACGACTTTGACATTGAAAATATTATATTGCCAGCAATTGGATCGCCGAAACGAATTCGTGCGATTATCGCATTGTTTACTCTGCCACTAGTGAACGTGTATGGGAAAAGTACTGAGCAATTTTATTTAACGATGTAGTCAGCTCACTTTGGTATTGTTCCGCAAAAACTTTTCCGCAAAACTTTGGCGATGGTGCCAGGGGCGTGATTATTTAAATCATACAATAAATTTTCATGGGTCATTCTGATGTGACAGTCGATGATATTTTTTAAACCATATCCGCTCTCTACTCGGAGCATATGGCCATCACACGGTTCCTATAAGATTCTCTGTCCCCCGCCAGTTTTTTTGCTTCCTCCCAGGTGATCCCAGCCGCCCGTAGCTCTACGGAATACATCCTATGAATGGTCATCAGTGGCATTCCAGGATGACGGAATCCATCCGATTGGTAGAAGAGACAGGCAGGATTCAGGCTCCCTGGAGTATCCTCAGCAAATGTTTTATTCCATATAAATTATCTACTGAATACATATCTTCGCAGGGAATTCAACATTGTACCCGCTACGGATTTACGGCTCGAACTGGACGCAACCCGCAACACAGCAGCGTTGAGCTTTTTGAAATAATTGCCAGGAATGTCTTAGGAGCAGTTACACAAGACTATATTGCTAAGCACAGTGTGTTGAAATAGGGCGAGTGTTCCTAAAGTCAGCCGTCGCCAGTGGTCGGCCTTTTGAGCTTCAAACTTAAATAATAGTGGATTTTTAAATTCGTGTACGCAGTCTTGCCACTTGCCAATTTATATCTGCACTATACTGACCTATATGATGCAATACGCAATTTAAAAAAAGCACATTTTTTATTCGTAAGTTTCGACAAATTCATGTTGTATGGGGATCGCTAACAAAATATACTTTATATTGTCATCCTTCGCATCATTATGTTTTTTATTGTTCTGTCTACTCTCGGTAAATTCGTTCGCGATATTTATGAAGTTTCACAGTGATGGCCGAACACTGGGCAACGAAAGGCTGACCATTGGATTTTGGGGGCCGACCACTGGGAGAATTTGCATTATTTTTTAAGCTTCTATTATTTTATGCTTGGTAAAATATTAACTATTTCATTTTTAGTTGGCTACATTACTTAATCCCTGTTTAAAGGAATTACAGCGAAAAAGATATGTATTCATCATTCATCGACTCAAAATCTCTTTTGAAAGTACACCTGTCGCTTAACTGACCGACCACTGGCGAAATGATCCTACGTACTATTAAAAAATGTTGTCCTTACATTAAAGATCTGCTAGGAATACCCACACTTCACACGTACAACTAGAGAAGCTCACCATGTTTGCTAAGGTACTCGTGTAGTCGAATGCCTGAAGATGCCGAAAGGCGAAAAACGAAATACATGTAAATCTACAAAATCTCAGCAATTCAAATTTGATATTGAAATTCCATAAAAAATCAATAGCTCAGACGATGTCTTAAACTAAAAAAGGGATATTTGTTTATTTCATTTTCAACCCAAAAATGTTTTGATTCGGTACATATAAGATTCAATTCCGGTCGTAATGAACCGTAAAAATTGAATGTGAAAATCAAAAAAAAACAGAGTATTTTATGCTTACCACAATATTACTTTATGTTCACCAATTTTACATGCTGAACGGTTTCCACTATAATAAAAAAAAAACTAAACAATAATGTATAGAAACGCAGTAGAAAATTTAATACTATTGAAACTATTTTTTGCTGATATATAATTATATTAATAACTAATGCAAATTATCTGTACAATTTATCTTATATAACGACAAGTCACTGCGTTGTCAAAGTTTATTTTAGCGAGTTCAGTATTGAAGTAGAAAGTACTTAATCTGGAGTCAAAAGTAAAGACGAAAACAGCTCGACTGACAGTGAAAGTAGTCAAAAACATATTGTTATATCCGGGTAGGTGACGGTTTATAACAATATTCTGT
The DNA here is from genome assembly GCA_022494535.1 of Himalopsyche phryganea. Taxonomy (NCBI): domain Eukaryota; kingdom Metazoa; phylum Arthropoda; class Insecta; order Trichoptera; family Rhyacophilidae; genus Himalopsyche; species Himalopsyche phryganea. The sequence goes on along the minus strand of JAGVSL010000087.1, from coordinate 2,769,437 downwards.
TTTTTATCGAGACTGTTGCATTATAAGTTGAAAATATTAACAACATTAAAAATTCCGATGTCAATCAACCGTTTTTAAAAGAGAAGGATCGTTCCCAATACTAGGAGGTGAAACGACATGTTTTCGTATGCATGCATTCTGAGAAAGTAAATATTTGACATAATAAGGCAAAAAAATAACAAATTACTTAGTTCCGCAAGTGTTACATTATAAATTTACCATGGTTAATAATATTTCTGGCTATCTATAACGCACATCAAAACAAACACACACAAACTCACTCCCTGTGAACAACAGCACAAACATAAATATATACAGACAATTTAACTCTCCCTCTCAGAACATTGTGCGCAATCTTCGGAGAGACAATCTTCACACTTCGTTTGACCACAACACTAACTTACTAGAGCTTACCTAATCCCGAAAAGGCTAAATTCTTCTTCTAAGGCTAATTCTTATGAAACGAAACACTTTATTACTATTATTAACATTATTACAATGGAGTTCTACCAATAAAATCAATAAAGAATTTACACATGAATTGTTTTATTTTTTACATACTGTCACGGTTTATCGTCACGGTTATGAAGGGTATTTCAGCTGGTATCATGTCTGAGCATCTCAACAGAAGTTTATTCGTTCAGCCTTTTTGGATGGGGTAATAATTAGAAGTATAGGGGAGGCTAGGATTACTAGGAAAAGACTAGCTTTTGGATCGGATGGATGAGGGGGGGGGGTGTAGATTCCACAGACATTCATGCCATTGAACACAGAACCATAAATCGATTTATTAATCGACAGCAACCGAAATAAGCGACGTTGACGACTCGCCTACACGTCCGGCCTCTAATAACTTATGTAAAAGAGTCATCCACCAGTTTGTATACAATAAATTATTTATGTACGTAGGTATATGATTGTTAAAGTAGGCGAAAGATAGTATCAATCAATGAGAGATGTAGTGTAGTTATCGCATCGCGCCTGCCTCAAATCGTTCGGCCGGCGGATCTGTGTATCGCGTGTCGCGGTACATACGACCAAGTGGCGAATGGTGGGGGAACGTCCTCGCAAGGCCGTATAGCGCTAGGCTCTGCTGAAAGCAGGCGTGTGAAAAAATAAAAATTGCATAAAAACTTTTTTTTAGTCAATTACTTCATGTCAATTATCTGCAACCGACGTGAAATGCACGTACACCGTACAGATAAGGACTGGTTGCCAGTCAATTGATCACCGTATTTTTCCAGTGCAGGAAAAGATTGCTAGCTAACTGACCAGTAACTCTTTGAGTTTTATTGGATAAGGTACGATTAAAAACAACACCAAGACCGGCATGCCGTTTGTTTCAAATGGAGAGTTTACAGAAACCAGCGCAGGCAAATAAGTAGATGGCGAAGGCGTTTCTGGTATATCACGGCCGTGTTCTTGATTCGTAAAAAATATGCCAAATCACTATTGTGAAACGTTCTCGTTAAAATGGCATATCGTCCTTTAAGTAGCGATTTTTTCAAACCATAAGATGTGAATTAGTAAAAGTAGCACAAGATTTTCACTTATACACTACAGCAGAGTTTCCCAAACTATTTTCAGTCGAACGCGAATAAGTAAATGTTTCGCGAAAACCGGGAATTGTTTAATATATTGCAACGGTTGCAACAAATTCAAAGATGTTTCACTTCATATTGGTATTACCTACCCAACAAAATAAACAACGAGTCGCAAAGTATTCCATTGCAGTTTGGGAAATATAACTGCATCCTTTTTACAGTTTTATGAGAATTAAGCATCTACATTGACAGAATAAAAATGTATTGTGTCCAGTTGATTATGCACACGATGAGCAAGACCGGTCCTGATTATTATAAAAATGTGAAAGTATTAAAAAAAAATTAAACTATAGAATATTATATACCTTTCCACCAAAAATTGACAGCTAACACCTTAAAAGTGAAAAATAAACTTTAAACAAATGTTAACGCAATAGCTATCAAAAATATATCGATGGTGTTATGGCCAACTGATGAAACCCTCAAAACAATACAAAATCATGAGTTTATTATTGGATCTCATTTTAAAGACGACAGAGCAGGTTTACTCGGACAAACGATGTAAATTATAAAAATAAATTGACCACTTTTTGGAAGGGAAGGGAAAGGGGGTTTTAGGTTTAGAATTCTGACCCGGCCACTTGATGTAAGCCACTATTATATCGACACTCCCGTATCACCCGTATCTGCAAACACAAGAATTTACAGGAGTGCATTTCAAAGATTCATAACGATACTCACCATATAATGTTTTCGATAAAAATCGTCTTTACTCTCTCCTGAACAATTTCAATTTTGAGGGTTACATCGATTGGCCAAAACACCGTCGATTATGACACTAATTTTAAAAATTATTTCCCATTAATTAATACATGTCCTATTTAGGAAAATAATAATAAAAACCTCTTATTCCAACGGTCTTAAAATAGATTTAATATGTTTTGTAAAAAAAAATAATTTATTATTCGATGCATTATTTATATAAAGATTAAATTTAATATTTTTTTAATGATTTAATTTGTTTATGTTTATGGAAAGAAGCGCTAGAGTTTTATTGAACCTGTTTTGACATTATCGTGAGCGAATTTGTGCGAATCGCTAATGCGATGTTTACATGTAGCGAGGGACTAAGGCGAGTGAAAAGTCAGCTCCGGCTAGTAGCCTTGTTGCGTATAAATAGATTACTTATCGACTCGCGTAAATTGATTTTGTTCAGCAACTTAGGCAGAAAATAAAACCATTAAAACGATCAATGAAGAGATAGAATAACATCGCGGAATATGCCGCCAGATACAAGTGTATAAATGTAAAAAACTATGTATTTAACGTGAGTCGTCAACTTGTTGAGTGTTGCGATCATTATTGTTTAATACAAAAACCAAATATATGTAATGAAATCTTGAGCAAGAGTATTAAAAAGTATGAGTATTATTGAAATGTCAAAAATCGTTTAACGTATCTTAAGTTTTGTCTTGTATCCGGGAGTGTCTCAGGAGCAACTACCCAAGCCAATTCCTCTATCCAAAGCTTTTATGTGAAGTCTACTCTGTTTTTTTTCGTGTAATTAAGTTCTCTTGGAGTTCTATTTTGTTAGAGATGTTATTTGGGACATATTATATTATGCTACGCGATTGACCGGTTGATCCCGATGGCAATGTTGACAAGCCCTATTACATAGCAACGACATAATATAAAGTGTCTTCAACTCGCACACAACCCATGTCACGCTTAAAATTACAACCAAATTCAATAATCATAATAATTTAAAATTTTTCGAATGACATCGTCCCGGGAAGCCCCAGTTCTAATTTTCCACCCTGAATCTCCACCCTCGCCGGCAGTTGGCCGCATTGATACCCCCCGCACACTCCGACGCCAACCCTCGCGTTGCTCGTCGCTTCTCAACGATGAATGGGCGCGTCCGCCCTGACCTACTAACGTAAAAATCCGTTTCAGCCCCGTACCGTACCCCACATTGAATCATTCTACAGTTTGACCTAGCTCATGATCAGGGCTAGCACTCGAATACCACATGAATAGTAAATTTATTGATACCGTTCACATAACAGCATCAAAAAAAATACTATGTGTAGTGTTAAATTGACTGAATATATCGACACTCCCTACGAATAATCACGTAAGTGCTAAATACGTGATTATATGTCTTTTACATGTTCGTTGTCTATGTCAGTTCCATAGGTAAACATCAAAACCATTGGGGAAAGTACCTACTATACCGTTTTTTTGTAAATTATTAACACGTCACTAGCCACTCATACGAAAGTCTTTACCTAAAATTGATAATAAAATTACATTTTTATAAATAAATAGCATTATATATACAAAATATTGGATAAAATAGTTAAACGGATAAACCTCAATTCATTATTTGCTGCCCACGAATAGGAAATTGTTCATAACACGGTAATATATTTAATATTACATAAATAATATTTACAATGCATCGTGTCTCCGAAATGCCAGCCCTGTTCATACACGCTGCGGGAAAAAATAAGCTACTATCGCGTAGGTATAGGTCGACCCGCTGTACGGGTTTTCCGAACACCCTACCTACACTCGTAGACATTCTACGACCTACGATTACATTCCATACACTCCCTGACCACACAATATTATGTTGCTCGCTGATGGTGTGTTCACAGTAGCGTAGATTTTAAATAATAACACACGGGAAACTTTGTTCTATTTTTAAATTTTTAAATTCATTGAACACTTATTTTTTATAACGGTGTATTTAATTAAAATAATAATACATTCGGTGCTGTTCAATGACAATACTTAATGGAAGGTCATTAATCACACCAGCGTTTCCAAAAGTGAGTGATTCAAATAAAAGTTTCAAATAGTCGCGATTACCAATTGTATCTATGATTTTATTTGTATACGTACGACGATTATTGTCAACTACAATTCAAATTTGTCTGCAATAAACATTGTTACAATAAATGCTATGTGCGAAACGTAAAGGGCGTTAAATCTTAATTTTTTAAAAGTTGAATATGTATGCAAAAAAACTTCAATAAATCACGAAAAACTGTTATGGGCTATATGATAGTTTTATGTATAATTTAAATTATTTAATGTCTTCCGATGTATAAAGAAAACTAAAATATTCTTTTACACCGTCGTTTTCTCAGAGCGCGTCGACCTTGTAAAACAAGGATCGAGATCGTGTATAAAAACGAGATTTTTAAGTTTGGAAAATTTTTGAATTTCGAACAGGGTAGGAAATAGGAAGAAATTTTTTGATAAGGCAAAATGCCAATTTTGCCTTATCAAAAAACTTTGTCACGCAGTGTACAATATCGTGTAACAAAATACTCAAGAGAGTATCATAACGGAAATATTGATGAAATGAACTCGTTCATTTTTATTTATATCACAATAAAATTCAGTTATCACTATCATATCCCATCGGGAGAAGTCTCCGGGAACACCACTGCGTCGGAAAAGTGGTATGGGTGCCAAGGCCGCCAAAGGTCACCAGGATAAAAAAAAAACAAAATTGCCCATTACAATACGTTATCGACTAATAAATTAATTCATTCGAATTTGTTGGTATGTTTATTGTTCGTATTGAAAATAAAATACTCGCGAGAAATTTACTACCGTAAGGATTAATAAATTTTAATGTGACCCATTACTTAGATTGAAGTTAAGATTTTCGTTTCTGAAACGTGGAAGCCGTTAAACAATATATAATATAAATATATATATCTTATATGCCTAAGTAAAAGTAGTGTGTGGTATTAAATTAATCACGACGTAAATGACATTTTGTGAAAAAATATAGAAATATTTCGAAATGATAAATTATTCGTCACTAGTATTATGACTAGACGTTTCTGTTATAAAAAAACACTGTCACGATTATTACGATACAATTGTGGTTTTAGATCATGTAGATATAGATACAACACATTGTTTTATAATGATCAGGACCAGTTTAACTCATCGTGTTTGTATAATACTTTTCAAGCAAGAATTGACAGTTGACACTTTAAAAGTAATTAAGGTAGATATAAAATACGATGCTAATCTACATTCTAATGACAACACAATATGCATCCTAAGCAAAGACGACGAGAGATTTTTTAATATTCATATTGAGTAGATCAAATTGTTTCGGTTATAGCTAGAAGCGAGTATTCAGTATATGGTTTTACAGAAGATTTTCTTCTCTGTGAAAGCTCCTGATGGAATCACCAGTATGTTCTCTCTCGGTTTATACATGTGGTGATGTGTGCAGCGATGACGTCAAACATATTTCAGGGGTTCCACCTCATTATACAACATGTAAAACGCTGCTCTAAACGGGTGAACAATACAAAAATGAAAATACATGGTGTCGATATTAGATCATCGATAGAAAAATTGAACAAGTCCGGAATAGAGCTCGAAACCTTTTGTTAAATAAGCAAGAAAGCCCTTCTATCGCTAAAGAAACACAGTATTTTTTTCACAAAGTTCAGTTACTGGTGTTAAGATTCTTTAAAACAACTAAAAAATAGCTTGCTCGTACAATAATTCAGAAGCACAATGCGGCTATATTTAGAAATCAATAGCGACTTTCCACGAAGCAATATTAATATCACGAAATCGTATAAACGTACAAAGCAATAATAAATTACGTGTCGATTGAAAGAAAGAATGAAAAATATAAAGAAACACCTGAAATGCCACGAGCGTGCTTTATCCTTGACAATGACATTTTCAGAGGAATGCCTTCGTGTCATAATAAATACAGCAGAAAAAATCACAACACACGATACATGAGCTATGTATTAGGGTAATTATTTATACATGACTGAACAAAATTGTACGAACAAAACGGTACGGATAAAATAGTATAGGAAAAATGCTACGAACAAAATATGACAGACACAATAGTTGAGCGGACGTAACGGTTCGGACAAAATGTTAAATTGAAGATACAAAATTAATTAAACATTCTCTTTTACTTAATTAAACAGCATTTTGTCAGTGTTTGTTATTCCTCATAACAATTAATCGATATTTCCACAATATTCTATACGCACCTATATCTATACATATAAAAATGAAAGTTTGTCTGCTTGTCCCTTATGTGTCCCTATACAATTCATCCGATTGCAATGAAACTTTGGTGAGTTGTTGTGCGCACACCCGCATAGGTTTCTGAAAAAAAAATTAATTCTGGAATGCGTAAAGTACTCCAATCAGGTCAACTCATTATATGGGACGAATATACTACGGCTCACAAAAAAGCATTGGAAGCGCACGCCCGCAAAAGTTTATGAATTAGTACAACCATCTTCTTCTTCGTATTCGCTAGTAATATAATATAAATGTATGGTTTTTTTCTTTAATATCATAAAAATTTATATACCTACATATTCATTCACTGATTAAGATTAAAACGCTTTACATATAAGTTATCGAGTCAACATTTTCATCCTACCAAAAGGTTAAGCCACTTTGGAAATGTTTAGACTCTAAACATTAGAGCAGTGTTTCCCAAATTGGCTCATGCGGACCCCCAGGGGTCCTTGTGACCGCTGAGGCAGTTTGTGGCAAATTAAAAATAATTTGGGGTGCGTGGACATCGTCAGGGGATCCGCGAAAGGTTTAATATAAAAAAAATATTTGTGTCACATTTCATTATTATAAAAGCTGAAATAAATAAATTGATTGCGATTTGCTGGGTGTTGGAACCTTTTGCCAGCAGACCCACAAACTCAGATGAATCCATAATAATACAGGAACAATTCATTGAATTATCCAAAAAAGAGGAGCGGAAACTAATGTTTCAACAAGTATACCACAAATTCTCGTTACAAAAATAGATACCAATTTTATATCTTGCATGATAGGTCACTGTACAGAGGCTGTTGATTGCTTTCCCGTCTTCCTATTTAGTAGAACGTGGATTTAGTGCAGTTATGAACTCATCATACTTTAGATATCAAAATGTTTTATTTATATTTTATTTTACATCACCATTTACCATTCAAGACATCAAAATTAAATTTATATTTTTTCTATTATGCAGTCACGTTGCGTTATTCTACTTGGAGGTTTCATGGTCAGGTTTTTGCTTTATGAGGGGTACTTAGGCATTATATGTTTGGGAACCACTGTTTTAGAGCATAAGTCGCTTCAAGTCACTGGCATCAAATAGTAAATTAAATGAATATGCCAGGAGTACTCCAGCACATGGAAAACCGAAGCATCACAACCACTACAACTTATCAAAGCAGCGGCTTTTAGCTCAAATTTCCTACAAGTTCTTGATGATTATATCCGATATGATTCATATCGGAAGAGAATCGACACATTCAAAATATAGTTATTTCTTCCACATTCTGTCGGCAGCCATGTGCATAAATATCACAATATAAGACAAGCTTGGAACGAAAGTGTTTACTCGAGATTATCCACGCTTGAATTCTCCGTACGATAAATTGTTTGCAACAACTTCCTGTACGCGTGTTGATAATACTATCATATAATATTGGCATATAATTTAACACAATGCTCGACGTTTCCTGGATTTATATTTTTAGAATATGTATTAATAATGTTAAAATCTATTGACTGCGGTTCTTGTAAAAAGCTACCGAAAGTAATTCCATACGTTTCCGAGAATAAACAAAGTATTTATTCTAGGCAACAGGAAACACCTTTGCCTTTAACATGGTGTTTATATTGTAGGTATTTTAAACCAGCCTGTAACACGATCGATTGAAAACTCTACACAAATCTAGTGTAGGATATTTATTGAGTTCAAATAAATTTCGTATTTTATCACTAAACTTAATCAGGTGTATTGTAGATTTTTGAGTTATTCATCTTTTCTTAAAATTTCGCTATTATTTATTGTTTGTTAAAGCGTAATTTAAGCTCTATACCAAGAAGGCATATATAGGTATAATATATGCAAAGAGCATCTTAATAAAAGGTGTGAAATGAACATGAAGTATTATTTTATAGTTGCATTTAGTCATGACGAAATAAAAACGATTGTTTCCATCAGCTGCAATTGTTGACAGTTAACATATTGAAACATTTCCATACAATGGAAGCATTGCCATTTAGTATTTGAAATGATCCAAAATTTATTCTTAAAACAATTTTTCATCGACTTTCATAAAATCTTTCCCTTCGAAGCAGGGCTATGATTCCCTGTCGTTTTTTCTACATCCCTCACATTTTTTACTTCACAATTTTGTCAGCAAAATCATTTATATTGAATTTGATACAGCAAAATAGTAACGAAAGTTGCAAAAATACTTTGAACGTGTTTCACGATTGAAGCATTATACAACACATTGTCGTGCGACACACGCTGCTGGTTGCCTAGCTATACCACTTCAGCTAAAAGACGTACGCGGTCACAAATAAATTATTCTCATAACGGACACTGTATAAAGATTTGGAAATAAGTTAGTGTTTTGCAAATGGTCCATCCCTCAATAATATGCAATATACATATCGCACTTTCTAGACTATCCATAAAAACAAATATATGCCTCTCGATCTTGACTCGACTATATGAATAGATAAATATGCCGCAATTTTGTGTAATATGATAGTCTTCTTTATTTTGGGCCGTATTCTTCTTTATTGGACCACTTATGGAGATTACATAGTACATAATAAAATCCTCTGGTTTCCTTACGCCTCTTCCGCCCTTAGTGTTTCATCGCATTATTTAATTAAAAATATTAAGCATCTGTTTTATCTTTCTACTGAGGTCTCTATGCGGAGTACATCACCGCCACTCGATACACTGTCCAAGATGACAAAAAGACAACACCGTCATTTTGAAAGATCTTTCAAATAAAATTCTGAACCTATATGGCCAAGTATTGTAAAGCGTAAATTCACGTGTATCGACTCGTTTTTGCACTATGAAATTAAGTGCTGAATTGAAATGACGTTAAGTGAAGTAACAATAAGATGTAATCTTCCAAATACGTTACAGAATCGTTAATGGGAGAACTGGTCACTGCACTAGCCTACTCGCCAATCGACTAAATCATGAGTAGCGTGTAGGCAACGCATATTAAAAAATATATTATATTCAAGTATCAGATGTTAGAAACACAATATACGTATAACCGGCAGCCTGATATTTTGAATAAAATTATTCATTCATTTTCATTTTTTATCTCCATTTTATAATGATTAAAATATTATCCGGCTCGTATTTTTAAATAATTTATATTCCGTACGCAAACCATTGCGAAATTTCTGACCAGGTAATTTAGACTCATTAATAAAAAAAGAATTCAAACAGAACTGGTTTTGATAAAAAAAAATAATATATTTCTGTGTTACGCTCGTTAACTCGTTATAAAATTCTGTTCAAAATGCAACATTATTAAAATATTTGCGAGGAATTTTACACAACAGCTTCTGATTTTAGATATTTTTTGGAAATTTTAGAAGCAAAACCATAAATATCGCGAAGTGTAAAATACGTATGATCATTTTTGTTTTCTTTTTGAAGGCATTCTTATAAAAAATAATAAATATTTAACTTGTAAAAAAATATATCGTATAAAGTGTACATATTAAAGTAAAAGTAGGGTAAATGTACCAGTAGTAAGGTTTAAGAGAAAAATTCAACAACAACAACGATTAGCGTTAAGCATTAGACCGAATGATGACAAAGCAAGTGGATCAAATGTCTACATTAATATTATAAGAAAAAAATTACAAAACTGTCTGTTATAAAAAAAAATGTGTTATATTTTTTATAACCATGTTTTTGTTTCAGTAGTTGACCATCTAAAAAATTAAAAATTCCCATAGTTGACCATGCCTAATCAGAGGGTTTCATAACAACCTTTAATCAGAGCTTCCTGTAAGACCATTCTTGGTTGAATCGAGTAGCATATTCTTACATTCCCTGACATCCTTAACAATTCTCTTAAGCAATTCAAAATAAAATACTTACTGTATAAGGTGTTGTTTTTAAATGGCCGCTATGACACCCGAATGACATATATGGTGATGTGTTATTTCCGCAATCCGACAAAAGATAGTTTCACTTGTATGAACTCTACAAATTAGAGCAATCCTCTTTATACGTCTCTTATTGTGGGCACTTTTATTGAAAAAGGTCAACTATTGGTACATGGTCAATTACCCGTACATTTACCTCATATTATATATTATTATAAAAAGATAAATATAATACAAAATAAAAGAGTGCTGATGATGGCAACATAGTAACATGCCAATCATTAGATGTTATTTAACTGGATAGCGTTGAAATCAATATTTCAATAGTCGAAGTATAATCGGGATATAAAATGAAATCAAAGGAATTCAAGGAATGGACATATTTTCAATGAAACTAAAATAGGATAACAATCGAACTTTTTTTCACTGATAAATAAGTCTTCATTCAATAAAAAAACGCTTACAAGGACCTTTGAGAGACCAATCAGCAAATTTCAGCGAAGAGAGAAACTTCTCGCTTACTATTTTCAAATCTTTGTTTCCAGATTCGTCCGTGGGCGATGAAATTATTTAAAATAAAAAAAACATTGACCGAGAATATAATTAACACACGGTAACGAGTTGTTTGAATGTAATTGAAAATATTCCTAATTTTGTATGGAAAAACTGTCGATAAATGTAATATATTCATATTCAAAATAACTATCATAGAAGTATCCCTCATTTCTTAAATCTTAATGGAAGAAGTAAAGTAAATTTCTCAAAATATGAGATCTAAAACTGGTAAATAAAAATAAGTCAGCTTTTTCATTAAACTTAACCTTTATTTATTTGGCAATTATTAACTGACCAAATATATTTATTAACTGACCATTTATGGAATTAGTCACTGACCAAAGAGTTAGTTGCCTATTTATGATACGGCTACTCGCTTTCTTTTAATGTGTATTGGTTAAAATGTAATGCTCCTGACAACATTCCATTTTAGGACGTTCTTAAATAACATAGATTATACCTTTAGATTCATAACAAATAACTTATTGATTATCAAATTTGGATTATTGAGATTTTGTACACTTCCATGTATTTTACAAGCACCCTCAGTCGATGTCTTAAATTATTGATTATCGATGATAAAAAAGTATTTTGAGACCTAAAATCGATATCATTACTATCAACGATTTTTATATTTGGTATTTTTATGATACTATCCACCTTTTACAATTCCAGTATTTATAGTAGGATTTATTTGATTTTGTAAATGTTGGATATCCGGTGAAGTATGTTTCCAGGGGTCCCGAACTAGGAATAAGTCCTAATAACGTCATGTATAAAAATAGAGAATAACGTTAAAGGATATTGGAAATTATTACGAGTCACCGACGACTGCCATTTAAGGTTGTCAATGTTGGACACCGACGGCGAACCTTTCTATAATAATGACGGTTAAAAAATCTTTAAATTTACACAATGTTTTAAAGGGAATCTTTGGAAATCGATTGCCATAATAATAAACCAATTTTCCATTTTATTTGTGAACTGAAAATTAATTTGTAAATGTGCCAATCTAACAACTGACATTATGTAACCAATGTCACACTTCATTTTTTCATCTCTTGATTTCTCTTTAATGCCTAATTCAGTTTGAAATATATCGATCTCCAAAATCATAAAGAATGTAAAGATGTTTTAACGAAATTGCCGATAATAATATTATTTTATTGTCAGTTTATTAGTTCATACTAACAACTACGATATAGAAACATTAATTGTCAGTATAATAGTAGTATTTAAAACAATATGTTTTGGTAGGAAAGTCGATCGATCAGTATTCCTTTTCTTTAACTTCCACTTACACGAATGATATTTCATCTATTTCTTATATTTATTTTTAAAAAATCGTGCTCAGGGCGTCACTGATTATTTTTTAAATATGATTGACTATTATGTTACACGTAATATTTATATATATAATATAATATTACAAATTCAACGGTAGAGATTTTCTTTGATCTTATGAAAATGTTGAATGACTAAGTATTAAACATATCGCACTTCGTTCAATATGTCAAATACGTTACCCATGCCTCATGTTTATCATCACTTACATATTAAGGGATGATAGAATTAATACACAGCATAAAATAGCATCGCTTGTCGTGAAGCGTGCGTAAGGCAGTACGCCCACTGAATAAACCCCGCGCTATAAATAGAGCTTTTCCAAGGGGGGCGTCGACATGGGGTTCCGACCGCCGCGCAGCCTGCGCCATCGATTGAGCCCCTCGCTCCGGCCTATATATAGGACGGCCGGGCGGACACTTGTTGCCTCCTGGCGCAGTTCAAAATAAAAATACATACTTTGTTTTAATTGTATTAATTAATAACATTGCCGGAAAACTTTGCTGTATTCAACACTATCCGATTTAATTCAGGCTGAAACTGCTTTGCGTCTAATATAAAATTAAAATTGATATTATTAATCTGACAACCTTTTCAATCATCTTCCCCTTTGTAAATCATCTCCAAACTAACTCTATTGCAAGGTTATTTATTTATAAGATATACATTGATTATAATCCTAAAACTTATAAACTACAAAAACTAGGGGTGCTTTGCCTCTAATATTGCTAATAAAGTTCTTTCTTATGAAACAAGGCTTGTTTTAAAAATGAGTTCCGTATTATATTCGCTTAGTCCATGAGTCAACCAGAAAAAGTGATTGCTGATTCTTGGATATAGTAAAAATGAACAACCCACATTTTGTTTTGCTTTTGGGTCTTTAAAGCTTTAATTCTTTGTTTTGCTTTTGGTCTCTAAATGTTATATTCTTTAGATATGTGGTAAATAATAACCCCAGCTTTTTAAAGTCTATATTAATTGTTTCCGATTACATAAAATATACTACTCGTTGGTTTATTTAACACATTTATTGTAGCTGTCGGTTGAATGCGGGACCCGGCAAATGCCGTTTTTCGCGGACGGTCGGTTGTTTGACACATCACGAAATTGCCTGTCGGCGTAAATAAAATGAGTTATTTTAGGCTGAATGTTCTCATTTATTACTTTCAGAAAAAGAAGTAACACATGTTTCTCGAATATTTACGTCTTCAGATTACACACTTCCAATGATTGTAAAATGTTTGAATGGCAAGTATATTATTATTTATTATATAGGAATGTTTTAAATATTTAATATTGAAAATATGTGTAGTGCCATTTACTAAATTGATAACAGGTGTTTATATTCAGCTTAGAAATATGGTGAAATTACGACATAATAAGTGTTTTTTAATTTATTTTTAATGACCAAATATCACACATAATTTCTTTGAAAATTTCAATCAAAAATATTGTTTGGTTTAGAAGTTGTGCCTATTTTAAGAAAGTTACATATTTTAGCACTAATCCCTAAAAAAACGCCCGCTTCCGGCGAGAGTCTACTCTATTGTTCGATTATAATGTGTTAAGCGTCATCATTGTCAGTTTGGTTAATTTCGTTTCGCCTTCTTCTATTAATTTGTTAGACAGAATATGTATATATCATAATAAAAAATATGTATATATTTTTATGAGAAGTAAACTATTCATTAAAACCTCGGAGTACGTCATTAGACAGGTACCATTATAGTGACTTAGCAGGGGTAGAATTGTTTCATATGTCTCTATTTTAAAGTAGTTTCAGAGTTTCAGATGAAATGCATGACCAACAAATGTAAAAAACCTTTTAATAAAATAATTTATACATATTATACTTTCGAATTGAATAGACGGTAAACATTGGACGGTGATAAGTGTCAGCGGTGATACGCTCTTATCAGCGAGTTGTATTTTTCCACACGCGGTTTGTGCGATGACAGCAAACAGCTGTCAAAAAGTCGACGATTTTAATTCCTGTCAGTTAAAAACACATTTTTAAAAATCGAATTTGTTTTGTCACGTTTACGTGTGATAATAACATAATTATTTTGAGCACTGATATAAAAAAAAATGGGTTATATTGATAACATTTGCAAAAGGTGAATATATTTTTTAGCGAAGTGATATTTCGTTCAAAACAGAATAATTTGTTTAGTGCGTTATCACTTAAGCACGCACGTAAAACATATTATACTAATTAAAAATGTTGATATAATGTCTTTCCACCAAGAATTGACAGTAAACACCTTAAAAATCATTTTTACTCAGAATATCTGAGTTAGTCAAATCTTTTATACTCAATAAAGAAAAGCACACACAGAAAACAATCGTACACAGTTCCTGTGAAAACCAACATTTTTTCGGTAAAGAATAATATATTGTGTATGTCCTTGTGGACTCTTGTGGATACAGCTGCTTAATTTTCATTCGCAATCATCTCGAGTTTTTATTCGATGGCGTTTTACGAGTTAAACGTTTGATCTGCACCTAATCAATTGTTTCTTTCCGTCAATAATAATAAATACAACTCAAAGTTCTTGGTTTGATAAAATACATGTGACGTATCTTTCAATTTGCACGGGTTTTCATTAAATATTAGGTAAGTACACTATACGAAAGAGCTCAGGCATTTAAACATAGCACTGTAAATGAGGTTGGATTAGGTTAGAGTTAGGTTAGCCCAACCAACTTGCAAAACAAGTTTTCGTTATGCTTACAAATGATGATGAAATAATGAGTGGTTCTCATGTGCGGCCACCAGAGGATTTTACTGTGGACACCAGCGGTTCTATAGTTATAAATATTGATATTTTTAATTAAATAGGGATATTTTAGACAAAAATTAATCAGGATCGGTACGGTAGCGTTTGTGCTGCAGTGCATTAAGTAATTCGGTCTGTTGTACGATAGCCAACGCTGTTCATCTTGCAATCGTGTAATTATCATTGACGAGAAATTTTCCAAATACACTTAGTGGAACAGTGATTATCTTCTGATTTTTTTTATAAATATGGAAGCATCTGTATATTATTTTATACTTTATTTTTCTAATTTTTAACGGAATTTGATACTATCCCCGATTTAAAATGGCTATAAGAAATTATCTATAAAAAAACATTCAGAGGGATGAAAGTGTAAAAAAATTAATGACTAACAGATTTTTAGACATATGTTAAAAACAAACCTGCAGGACTCTATAATATTAATGTTAAATATAACATTTGTAAAAATATAGTACATATTTTTTAAGAAATTATATTAAAACATGAAAAATTTCTGCCTGCGGCAGTCGTTGTAATGGTTTATGGTTTAGAAAAATTCAAGTAGGTAGTGCGTCCCTTGCGTTGGCCTGATATTTTAAATCACGATTAAAAAATTTAGTGCGGCTGTTCTAGATAGAGACGTTGTGAGTTAAAACAACGACTTCATCAAGTAATAGCAAAAATATACGAAAGACAAGAAACAGTGAATAGAGTACTCAGAACAGAACTAGAGCGATATAAGTAACGTTAGGTTAGGTTCGAGATAGATTAACATCAACTGTATCAGCTGATGCCGGTTGATGATGGTAAGTCGATTTTTCTGTGTAGTCTTTATCCATAAGAAGCTTTTGCGGTGCTCAGAGCGGAGCCAGAGCGAGGTTAGGTGAGGTTAGGTTCGATGAAAATTAAGCCCCACTGTGTACGTAAGTTCCGCTCAATTGAGTAATTTGGCAATAATGGCGTAAGCTCGGATATTTTGTATTTGCAGCTAAGCTACAATCTTTCGAAATTGTAAGCAATTTGTAATTTAATCTATCTAGGTATCTAGGTAGGTGTTTTTGTCTTGCAATAATGTAACTACATGATCTTAATGGATCACAACACATGCATTTTTGTCTATGCCTCAGTGATTAAACAAATTATATACACAAAGGTGAAGCAATAGCAATGCACGATAGTTTTTTTTAATTAATCGATTATGCAAAATATAAAAAATGTTGTTAATATTGGCGTCAGCAGGAATGCAAATTACGCAATATATTGCTATCCGGTAACATACGAGATTGATTGATAAGGAAAATACAAATACCTGATGTAGTAAAACTATTTTGGTAATTGTGTGATAAGAATAAAAAATGGGTCACTAAAGTATTATCTTTCATTTGATAATACCGTGACATGAATTTTCATCACTTGAAAATGCTTGAAACGCAATGGTTAAATGCAGTGGCGGCCGGTGACAAGAATATTAGGGAGTGCAAGAAAATACTCATCTATTTATGCAAGAAATCCATTCTACGATTCTTGGATTTTGAAAGCACTTCAATACCACAAACATTTAAGTCTGATATTGACGATACCAAGTGTTTCTATACACTCAACGTCGCAAGAGCATTTAGTCTGTCTTGAGTCATGGTATTTCTCAAAAATGATTTAATCCTTTTTTATGTTTAGAAACAACGCTCACTTTCCACTGGAATCTGTAATAACTTACTTACGAACTATTTTTTTTTTTGTACAATTTCTACATTCAATTTCTGATTAAACACTTTATTATTAACCGTACACTAGGACGACCTGCTGCTTTAATTTCCAGCCTTTTCGAAAAATCCCGACGATTTTCTTTAATGTATGAGACGGAATATGCACTATTCTTTACTGAAGCACGTAAATATTAGAATTATGTAATTAGAAAGTAAATACATTTGATGGTATGCGTTTCTTTGTGGACAGGCTCAATATACTACAGGTCCTTTCGACGTACTTACTAAACATATGCGACAGGTCTCTGCTAGTTTGAATACTTTCGGGAACGGTCGTCATAATTCGGCAAGAGGTGCAATGCTCCTGAATTACTAAAAACTTCGTATGTAAATCGAATATGCGACACAGGCGACGTTACAAAAAACTAAAGTTTAGTACTAAATCCCTTCTACTCTGGGAGAGCTATACAGAAATTGAACCTCCTCGCCGTATGCAGCTTACACAAACAATAATTATTATTATTAGTATTTTGGTGCGGAATACGTTCGCTTAAGCATTTTTGTGAATAATCGCTTCGTGCAATATTTCCTTAAGGGGAACACGCGGGAAAATTTAAAATTAGTTTGTACAATATCGCCTATTACTTGAATAAATATGTTCATGGCAGTGCACTGCACCCTTTGCTCCTTTATAAGAGCCGTCCCTGGTTAAATGATAATATCGACAGTAATTTTTTGAAATAATAACTCTGCGATATGGTTAGCCTGAAGATGTTTCTTAAAAACTGATAAAACCAGTGAAATAACAAAGTTGTCAATTTTAATTGTATATTATAACGTGTCATCGGTTTAAAGAAGGAACATAATATAATAAGTATATGAAAAAATACATTATAATACCAGAATTCTATTGATGCATAGTAGCTTGTAGTACAGTGCGGAAATAGCATGTACAACTATATTATTGATAGAATAGTCATATTTATAATTCACAATAATAATAATAAATTACTATACATCAGTGGGGAACTTGGAAAATGTATAAAGTCTCGCTTGAGATT
Organism: Himalopsyche phryganea; assembly: GCA_022494535.1. Taxonomy (NCBI): domain Eukaryota; kingdom Metazoa; phylum Arthropoda; class Insecta; order Trichoptera; family Rhyacophilidae; genus Himalopsyche; species Himalopsyche phryganea. The sequence goes on along the minus strand of JAGVSL010000087.1, from coordinate 2,751,477 downwards.
ATCAAAAGATTAAGATAATAATTCGCTAGCCAATATATTTTTAAGCCATGTTTGCTCCCGCTGTGGAGCTTTTTTGAAGCATCTCAAACGGAGTTTTTAACCCTTTCTTGGCTATCAAGATTTTCTGACGTCCGAAGCACTTTTCTTGACAGTTGTCACCAGAGCTGCGGAGTCACGCTGTTTTAGCCAGAGTCGGAATTGTAAAAAACAAGCGACTCCGACTAATTTTTCTCTAAAGTGCATTTTTGCATTTCTGCGTGTATTAATTTACTTGTTTCATTTTTATTTATGCCTATAACATCTTCTTGTCCTGCAATATACATATATATCATCAGAGTAGAGTGGATTAGTATCTCTATCGCACAACCTAATTTGGGTACGAGCGAGAAGGATACAAGAGCATGCGCCGCATACCCTTACATCTCGCTTACACCTTCACTTTTCATGTGATTGTGCGAGAAAGAGATAAAGCCACCGCACGCGCTTGATATTTACGTATATATTATATATATAAAATGAAAAATTTGGCTATTTGTCGGATTGGTTGGTTGGTGTTTAATTTGAAGACCAATTACACATAAATAGAAAAGGTAGGGAAAAAAGCCTGACAAAATTAGACTTTCTTTAGTCGAGACGAAGTCGCAATCGAAGTCCGAGTCGGGTTGTTGGTCAATGTCGGAGACGGAGTCGCGCTTTTTTTGGACGACTCCACAGCCTTGGTTGTCACATACCTTTTGATAACATCTGAGAAGACCCCGGATCGAAGAGAGGCGAACGGCTGGTTATCCAGAGTCCTGGAAGGGCTGTGATCTCAGACAAACACCATTTCAAATCCGGTTCAAAACTTATTTATTTTCCATCCAAGATGCAGTGGTTTTCTTTACACAAATATATAAATCCTAACACATAAAATTGATTCTACATTTACATTTACTTAGCAACTGAATTTACTTTAAGTTATAATAAAAATGACACGACAAACGATTTTAAATTAAGTGCAATGCAAATCAAAAAAAACAAACAATTCACATCGTCCCGTCACTTCCGCCGCCACGAGACCGCAGCTCGTCCAGCTCGGCAGATCGTAATCCACTGTCTACAAATACAATTAAAAAAACTCCCTGCATCGTCGGAGCTACCCCTTTACGTCAAAATGGACTCGTTCAGCGGGCGTACCCGGCGGCTATTGAACGGCATGGTAACAAGTTTTGGGCCGATTCTGCGAATTATTGCCGCTACCGCTGGGTGATTTCAGTTCTGGACACTAATGAAACTTATACTTAACAAAAACCAGGGTGTGTCACATCATTACACTAATATGACGCGCACAGCGGCGTTTGGGTTATGTAGGACATTTTGTAAGTCAAATGCTGGAACGTCTATCTTTAGGTGTGACGAAGAAATAAAGATGGTGTTGGAATGGCACTCTTACGCCTCATTTTCAGGATCTTATGAGGAATAAAAACGTCGTGGCTATTTTTTTGGGTATTAATCAATAAATCGAATCAATAATCCATGTTTAAAAGTTCCATTCATTACGATCTCACAACAAAAACTGTCCTAATGTTATTTATGATTTTCTTTTTTGGCTGGATTTTACAGCAATCAGCGCAGTTGGTTATAGTATCTCGATACTTCAGTCAACTCGTCAAGTAGCTTATATTTACCGCTTCATCTGTAATAACGAGCTATTCTCTGCAATACTCGTCGGATTAACTCAGCGTTAACCGTTGATGAAATCCTTCGGACGTAAATTTGGCATTAAATAAGCGCTGAGGCATTCATTGATCGAACATAAATGTATTTTATGGCAAAACGTCACGGCAAAAAGTGCCCGTACCACTTCGCCTCATCGAACAATACTGATATTCCGTGTTCGCAAATATTTTGAATTCCGAACAAGGAAATAAATAGATGCCAATAATTACTTGAATTTAAACCAACCATAAACAATATTCGGTCCGGCTCTCGTGAAATTTTCGCCGATGAAATCAATCCTGGACATCGTTTAACGATCTCCAAACTTCCAATTTTAGCAAAATTTATATTACTTTAGTTTTCATAACTATTTGTCCCATATCCACTACGAATGTGGAGGCTGAAGGACCGATAATTTCATAAACGAAACACTAAAAATGAATTAACACCTCATAAATCGCAGTGTATGTATGCATCATTAATGTTGTCTATGATGGCATATGCCAGTGGTGCTCATGTGCGGTCACCAGAGGATTTTTCTGCGGCCACCAACGGTTCAGTAAGAAATATTAATTTTAAAAAATAAAACACAATTCATTTGTACTACTTACACATATTTATAATGATCAGGACCGGTTTCGCTCATCACGAGCATTATCAACTGATAAAAATACAAACATTACAGGCTAATTTATATAAAATTGAAGGTATATAAAACTGATGCTTCGCGAACTAAGACAAGAAAATACTGATTAGCAAACAAATTATACATAAATCAAATAAAAGAGTCTACAATTAAAATGTTATGGACCTCTTGCAAATCATTTAATACTAGGTCCATAGTCCAAGTAGTAGAAATGAATTGTGTTTTATTTTTTGTCTTTCCACCAAGAATTGACAGTTAACACCTTAAAAGTGAGAAATATTAATATTTAAAAAAATGTGTAATAAAAAATATATGACATTTATTTATTAGTATTGATTGATTATTATAACTACGTTAGATGGTTAAATTTTAATAATAATAGAAAATGACAATTTTTCAATTTTATCTTCTTCATATAATTTCAAAATTGAAAATACAACTTGATAAAAGGTTCGAAGATTTTTTTAAACGCTTCTTTTATATTTATGTTCCCTTTTCAGATGATACCAATTTCAAAGCAATTTAAAAAATGTTATAATCGTAACGTAAAATATAGATTATTAGAAATCAGTCATGATCAAATATTGAAAAACCGTTTTAACTATAATACAGTGTAACATGTTTGTTATTCGTTGATCATGAATCATAGCAACAATTGCTTTATTAATTCTGTCGATTTTTCCTTCAACTATATACTGTGAAAGATTATTCGGTATAATGCACTTTATAAAAAATAAATATTAAAACTAACCAACAGGACGAAAACAAGCAGCGACGCGGTTTGCTTTGGAAGAAAGAAAAAATGAGCAATTTCCGTTTGCATACTTTTACATAAATACATACCGAAATGTCTAAATGTCATCTATTAAAGACACATATAATTTGATTATTTTTTTTTTGTAAATGCAACGACTTAACATTTTTAATTACGATAGGAAAAATTGATGCGGCCACGAGAAATTCCCATAACGCACCGCCGATGTTTATAAAGAGGAAGGTCAAATTATACGTGAGAGCCACTGGCATAGACAATATTATGATTCAATAACCAACCGGTTCAAATGACTCAATTATTTTGTTCGGCGAGCCACTCCAAAATGGCCGAGCTTTCATGATATAGAGACCGAAAAAAGAAGGTGTAAATGAAAATATAGTTAATCCACCAGAGTCGTGATAGATAATAAAAGACATTGCATCATCGCTTGAAGTCTTCTTCAAGAGACAGAAAAAATAATATATTATCATGTCTTGTGGCCGTAAAAGGAAACCTGCGCCTGGTGCCAGCCGCTTTGTAGCCGTGGACTTGCACCGCAAAATAAATACGTACATCTTCATTATAACAATGGCAACACATCACAACATATTTATTTTAGGAAGACAACACAATGTCAGATATTATTTCCTATTGTTCAATTAGAATAGGTTATCCACAAACCATTTCTGTTATGTTTCTATTACGTGTTCCAATAAAACTGTCGTTAATATACAGAGAAACGAAAATAAACTGAATATGTATTTACATATTTTGTTTTCACTGTTACTTTAGAACGAATTTTTACGTATTAGTTACATCCTGAATTTACTTTAACCTAAGATCTAAGGCAGTGCTACGCAACCGGTGTACCGCGGCACACTGGTGAGTCGCGAGAAGATCTCAGGTATGCTGAGGCGCAGTGGATCAAAAATGAGAAAAAGTCGAAGATTTTTATATTAGGAAAAGATGCTTTATTACATTAAAAAAATTGAAAGTTTTGTTTGTGAAATTTACATGTTTTGGCTTGCGATGTGCTGCGAAATATAATCGAGTTCATAGGAGTGCCGTGGGTTATAAAAGGTTTCGGAGCATTGATCTAGGGAAGGAAAAAAATGTAATATGCAGGATCATTGACATATTTATAAATATAACATGAGGATCGTATACTTAAGACACCTGTCGCAAACACATTTTTTTATACTTCGAATGCGAGCGAAGTATTAAAACTATGACATGGTGACAAATTTCCATACAGACCTAAGTAGAAGGTGCTACTCAAGCTCCACCACTGTCCTGCTCAAGTAGAGCGACACATGGCAGTTTTGGTGAACTCCCACTTGATTTGAATGTGTTCGATTAAATAAATGTGTTTTGATTTAAAATTGAGCTCCCAAGCATCTCATCCAGCAAAATTAGGATATGACACAGTTAATCAAAAGCACGCTATACGGGTGCTCGCCTAAGCAAAAAATGTTTCCGACCCCTGATCTATACCCTGACTACATCCAAGTACCAAAATTCAAACAGCCCTGTTTCTTACAAAGCGTGGAACCAACCTGTCATTGGTGATTTATTTTGCAATTGCCTTGCAATTTTCAATTTTATTACTTCGAAAGAGAGCCAGTTTGGGCCAATATAGTTCTTAAAATTTATATCGCTGGACCAGCTCGGTAACTTCCTTTTCGTTGTCATTTATTTTTGAGTAGTTATATAAATTATATCATGTAGCAACAACATAAAAAAAACATAATTGAAAATACTTTTGAACTCCTTAAATTAAAGCCCAAGTTTTGACAACTGAGGGTTATCCATTGTTATCTAACTAATTTTACTACCGTATTTTTTGTACGACCTTAGCGCTAGCGAATACAATTTCATACAATATATTTTTATCGTTATGTTAAAATTCAATCAAGTACAAAATAAAACTATCAATATTGATTGCGTAGCATTGGCGGACGCGAGATTTTCGTGAATTTAGCGCGAAAAAAAGATACGTAACAAACTGGCATTCCGCGGGTCCACACAATAGTGTTGCCATTTTTTCCCCAAACAACTTTCGAAAAATAACGACCAGCGAATGAACGCGCACATGGCGGGATAAAATATCGAAATGTCTGTCGACGTAACGACGGCTCGTTGCTCTGTGCCCGCGGCAAGAACGTTGGACAACCTCGCATAACCTTGACATCTACTACACTTCTGTACCACACGCTATTGAGTTATTCAATTCAGGGGTTTTCGCCAAATGATACGCGGATACAAGCGCGGCATATAAACCTAACACGCGATAGAAGCACCTAAAAATGTCAATTCATATAAAAAACGCTATGATGGCTATTAAAAATTAAGCATATTCAGACTAAAATAGTATGTTTGTTTTACAAAAGGAATACTGGTGTATTATAAACACTTTGATCGCCAACGAATTTTATGAAAAATGCTTAGAAAATTATTCTTGGTTTTTAATACAGAAAGGCCATGCTGGCCATCCTAGATACCATATTATTCATATACCTATTACAACGTGACATTGCCCGCGGCGCTGAATAACTACTTGTGATTTTTTAATACCAAAATTGAATTGTTCAAATTTTCAAAGTTACCTAGGCTATTTCTGCCGGTCACTGTCACTCCCCTGGGGCATCCGAAACACATGTTCAAGCCAGCTCCATCGTCCCTCTTTTAATTTGGACATAATGAGAGACAAAATCAAACCATGGTACACCTAGTATTCGCCGCAAGCATGTTTACAAAGCACAGTATACGGTTACCCTGTGCTTTGGTGAGTGCCATGACTCGCAACCGTAAGTAGCACGACCAGAATGCACGCGTTAAATAGGTGGCACTTGGTTCTGACCGGGTACATTCACTTATTGTCAATGGTAACATTGCCCGTGTATTTTGTATTTTTTATAAATGTGTATATAATTAAAATAACATCAGATACTTTTTCATTGTTTTTATTTCTGTGTAGAAGAACAACTTTAGTTGTGAATCGAATGAATTGAGCGTTGACGTAATAGCGCCGGATTGCTGTTTTCGGAGAAACCATGCATAAGCATCTGGCTAGTTTCATTAATCAATTGCTCCGCGGACATACGAGAAATGCCCGCCGAAACTGATTTTATCGGAATTCCGAAATTGATTATGTAACAATCGGCACTTTACGGTATGTTCAAAAATCAATTCGCATACGAAAAATACCGACGCGGAATAACATTTTTTTTAAACATTCATATCAACTACTTAATTCAATTTGTATCAAATCTTATCATTATTTCAAATCGATTGCTCACACGAGAAACGCAACAAAAATAAGCCAAAATAAGCCGCGATTACGTAAACAAGATTTTGTTTTGATCAATTTTCGTGGATTACAACCGCGGTGACCACGTATTTTATTTAAGAGGACATTCCTTTTGTCGACTTTCGAATGGGAAGAAGACGTAACCCACGTCAAAAAAATATTGTGTATAACTCACACAAAACTTGCTAATGCACTATATTTATATATAAATATATAATATTTCTACTGTAGAAAGGCAAATTATTTTTTCGATAATCACAATCTATACAATTTAATACACGTTTTGCTTGGGTTATACACAATATTTTTTGTGTGCGGGTTACGTCCTTTTTTCTTTCTTAAGTCGATGTCCTTTAGATTTATTTATTTTCCAAAATGGTCATTTTATAGTTTATTTAGTGAAATGAAATGGTAAATATATAATTGGCGCGGATCACACGGCCCGCACAAATATAAAACTGACACTTCCTAGAGGCGCGGCGCCGGTGCCGAGTTGAAGTTTGAGAAAAAGTTGATAATGTTGAAATCAGTTAATGTATCATTGAGTAATTGTTCAGAATATTTGCCGTTAGCTGTATTTTTACTTATGATGGTAGTGTAGTGTTTTACGAATAGAATAAAATAAACATCTTCACGTTTATTGACTGCACCATCAAAAGTAAATTCTATAGTATTAACACTTTTATAATGGCGTTTTTTACTATATGTATTATATTAATTATTACAATTATAAAACAATAATGATAATAAATATTTATTTCTGACTACTCAAAAAATAGTTTATTAAAAAAGTAATAAAACTACTGCAGATGCATAAACTGAGTTGTAAAAAGAGTGTAAAAAACAAATCATGGCCAGCTACATTATCACTTATAAAACTATCATATTCTACAGTGCCTCAAATGGTGTTTTTTTTTTTTTTGTTCCATGTCCGCTTCCAATGTGGAGCATATGGTCTCCTAATGGAGGTATCTTAACAGAACTTTTCTACGAGAACTGCTTGTCACTCAGTTGCTCAACCTCTCTTTTTTCGAAGATAGTAGGAATAGAAGGATAGGTCTAGGACAGGACCAGTGATTAGCTAATCGCTCTCGCTACGCCCCGCGAGGATGGGACGGGTGGGAGGGAGGACTCAGACTACGAACAGAAATCCATAAATCGATCTATGAAAACCGTCCGCGCCGGGAATCGAACCCGAGACATCCGTAGCCGTAGCCAGCGACGCTACCAACTGCGCCACGGACGCCGACAATAATATAATTAGTATGGTCAAATGGTGTTCGGGAACTATATTCAATAAATCTATTGTAGATTAACACCTATGTATTCAAACTGTGATTAAATAACATTTTATCAACAGCGGTTAGTATTGAAACGAAACAGCGAAATTGACTCCGATTAGATTTATGTAAGCGAATAGCATTAAGTAACTCAATTAAAAAAAAAAAATACAAATAAACGAAGATTATTCAACAACAATAATCTAATTATATGCTAATTACCTGAAGTTATACTTAATATTCTTCTCCATTTTTTCAATCGTACTACTGGGCTTATCATTAGTATATTTTTAGTGCAATTTCTTCCATTGTTATATTATTATTAGTAGCTATACAATATCAAGGTTGGAAAAATATCCATTATTATTCCTAATCGTATGCTGAAAGAGGAAAAATGCAACATGGATATAATTGTATCGCCGAAAAATATAGCTATATTACGTTTAGAACACGTTATGAATTTTTCTCAAAAGCAAATTATATAAATTATACAATAATTGAAAACACGAACACAGCTAAGGCGAAATACGAATAGCGAAGAGAACATCAGTAAAGAATTAAGAAAAGGACCATCATTCTGTCGTGACCCGTCGAACTGGAAACATCTCTCCTGAACTCCATAATCGTCATCATCGTCATTCTATACCTACGGTCTAATCGCGTCAAGCATAAAACAATTGAAATTATATTTCTAAATCAATAATAAGAGGTTTTTGGATAAAAGAAATAGCGAACTATAGGAGTTTTTTTTGTTAATTAATACAAAATATAGCACGTGATGTTACTGCAAAATATTCTAAAATATGTATATGTATAATGCCGCGACTACAAAAAGGTTAAGAACGACTGATACGAACGACGTGTCAAGAAATTTCCTCGTAAAGAAATTTATCGCACGAGATGAAAAAGGCTGATTTCGATTAAGGCTATCGCTCACCTTCAATAAATTCCGTCATTTATTACTTCAAAGGTTGTTGATCTTCAAAACTTGTAATGCTGTGTTTTTATTATCTTCAATTCAATCAGGCGAGATAGAATGCGATAAATTTAGTGCTATATTAGCATGAATTGGCTTGACAATACATCTTGTTAAATAATAACGTATCGGCGTTGATTATACAACATAATGCTATGTGCCAAAAAAAACACATCGTATTAGCAAATAATGTGTATGTTGTCGAATAATGTGTATCGGAATTACATTTTTTACACGTGTACATAATAGAGTCCTAATACGATTTATAATAATTTCTTGCTGAATAATATATATGTATATTTAGGTGATATAAATTGTATGCAAGTAAGTTCCGCGAGAATCATAAAATATAGTTGACAGCTGTCAGCTCCTGGAACTTTACTTGCCTTCACTTTCTTTGTTGTAAGGGACCTACCTCTACAAAGTGGATTCCAATTCAATCGGTTATTTGTAAAATCATACACGGAATATGATAGGTATTGCAGAATCAACAGCGTTGTTCCAAATAAGTTGTTGCCGAATTTACAGTGATGCCAAAAAGACATAAGCCACAGAGGAGTAAGTGGTAGTTCGGAAAAAATAGTTATCATTTTGGTGTATTGAGTTCATGTTATGCGAGGAAGCAAAGCACTTGGAGGGTGATAGGTGACAACGAATCATGAAGACGAAGCGTGGTGGCCATAATATCGTCGATGCTCTGGAAGAAGACACTAAAAACTGAAAATTACTATAAGTTAAGACATCGACTGAGGATTGTTGATGGAATTTCAATATCAAATTTGAATTATTGAGATTTTGTACATTTCTATGTATTTTTTCACCAACGACCGGGTTTCACCTTTCGGCATTTCAGGTATTCGGACACACGAGCAAACTCAAACTCACTCGTGTGCTCGAATACCTGAAGATGCCGAAAGGCGAAACCCGGGTCGTTCGTGGCAAAATACATGGAAATGTACAAAATCTCAATAATTCAAATTTGAAAAATACTAGTTTTGAGTAATTGGACTTTGGAATTTGTCAAATGTTTGAAATGCTACAGCTTTTTCATTTTGTTTGCTTGTAGAAAGCTGTTTTTAAGTAAAAGTATAATTTATAAAAATAAGTTTGTTCTTCCATACGACAGAGTTGGAAATAAGGAACATTTTGGTGTAACTACCTCAATATGTCATTTTTTTCGATTTAGTGTTTTCTTCCAGAACATCGACGATATGCTTCACATAGATAGCGAATATGGTCAAAGAATATGTTAATAATCCATAAGAATGTAATTTGTCTTGTAAAAGTGGCATCACAAAAAAAACTATCACGATGTTCCAGATATTACAGTGTAGTGTTTACGCTCCTATAATTGAGATGAGTGTTCGCTCTTTCTTGGAAGGAAATTACTTAATGGGGTAAAGAAAGTTGATTTCGTAATTTATTTAAATCTTATACATGCTACGAAAGTTTGCTTAATTGTAGCTCTATTCCATTCATCCAACTCTATTGCATTGACGTAATAAACTAATTACTAACCAAATACCTACTAATGATCAACGTAATGATTCTAAAGTCTGCACACGGCAATGAATAAATTAGGAATGTGTTTACTTGAATGAAATCCGTGCAGAAGGTTTCTATATAACATTTCATTCTTCACGATACCTAACAAGACGAGCAAACTATTCTTGCATCAAAGGAAAACTGCTGATTGTTTCATGGCCGTTACTTTTGGCGCCGAAAAGAAAAACACTCCTGAATGAAAATGGCCGATCGACCGACTGTGAAAATTTCGCTCGTTTCCCGCCAAATTTCAGCGCGAGCATTGGCCAAGCGCAATCTGACATAACCTAACCTTGACATCGGTGTGAGCCAATACTAAACTTGCCAGACTGAATTATATTACGTCATCGCGATGTTGTGTGCGTTGTGTTTTATGTTAGATGGATATGGGAAGGGCCAAATAATAATAATTGACGAACTCAGTGAGAAATAACATAATATTCATTGTTGGCGGTAGAATGAAATAAAGCAACTATACTGAAACACTGTTCCTGGAAAAGTCCATGGCCGTCAGCTGATTATAATATAGCAATATGGCCTCAAATGTAGTAGCGCTAAATTAGTTCAATTGGTCACATAATTGTATGCAATTTAGAAGTCAGTCATAAAAACATCAAACATCAACAAGATTTCATCACTATTCTATAATTCTATCGCACCTCAGTAAAATAGTGTCGTTATACGTACTAAAATCTTAAAATTCACAGTTTAAAAAGTGTTTTTAAATAAATATATACATATACTATATATTTAATAATATTTTTCGTTTTTTGTAAACGTGTAAAAGCAAAAAAGTCAGTTTAAAAAGAATAATTGGTTCGTTTTCTTAGACCGTGTAAAAAACCCGTCCACAGAAAGAATTAAATGGTTGGATATCTTTATAAAATAATATATGTTCATATCTTGAACTCAAAACGTGTCAAAAAGCACTTAGTTCGTTTGAAATTTCAAATACGGTGAAATCTATGCTAAAAACTAGGGGTGTGGAGTCGTCCAAAAAAAACACGACTCCAACTCCGACATTGGTCAACAACCCGACTCAGGTTGCGACTAAAAAAAGTCAAATTTTGTCAGATATTTTTCCTACCATTCTCATTTATGTGTAATTGGTCTTCAAATCAAACACCAACCAACCAATCCGGCAAATCCACATTATTCATATTATACAAATAATATATATTTAGATATATATATGTATATTGCAGGACAAGAATATGTTAAAGGCATACATTAAAATAAAACAAGTATATTAATACACGCATAAATGCAAAAATTAACTTTATAAAGAAGTAGTCACAGTCGCCCGTTTTTTACAACTCCGATTCCTTAACCCTTTTAAAAACTATATTATACTAGACGAGATATGCGTTTTATTATTTTTAACTTAATAGTTCCATAATTTTACTACTTATTGATTGTTATTTTGGAACACAACAAATTAATGCCATTTTGGGCCGCGGTTTGTGCATCACTGTTTTAAAGGCTTGTTTGTGCTCGTATCACTTTTTACATGCTCGCAGTGACTCACAACTCACAACACAGAATTACTATTGGTTATCAAGAATTATTACGTGTCTAAGAAATCCACATTATAGTCAGTGTGATATGTGTATCACTACGCAATAATACTGAAATTAAGACTCCCAGAATACCCAATTCGGTCAAGCTGTTATCGGATACCTAATTTTAAGGAATACCAATTATCGTGAAGAAATTACTTTTTCGTTTCGTTTTAGTACGTTATTAACATGAATTATGTCAAATGATATTAGACGAGATTTAACAGTTATTCATTGAATATTGTATACATACAATGTTAAACAATTTCTATGTGCGGACCCCAAATACCTACCCATCTGTTTTTCAGGGCATTACTTTATTAATAATGCATGCATTTTATTTAGATTATAATCATGTTGACGGTTATTTAGAGTAAAATCGTCATAGATGTGAAGATGTCGAAATGGCTGCCAACAATGTAACATAGTTCAAGAACTTAACACTTCGCTATTGTTTACCTTACTGGATGACATCTTATATATAATATCCCAGACCGCTCTGTAGATGTTTTATAACTATCACATATCACATGTAGGTATGAAATTTTCTCATGACGTAAGCGTTCGCGGTGTATATAAAATAAAATGTTATGCAACGCACACACAGTTTCGACGTACTAGCTACTTTAGACATTCAGTATTTCAATTTCAATACCGTCATCTATGACGGCTACGGTTATATTACAAATTATATTTATAAAAACAAAACAGAATTATAGTACCTACACTTTATAAACAATCGTTTATATGATTAGGATCGGCTTAGCACAGCAATTACAATTGACGCCAGTTAAAAATGTTCACTCGCTGAGCGAAACTGGCCCTAATATATATCGACTGTGGAAAGGAAAAAAGACGTAACCCACACAAAAAAATTGTTCTAAAAATTCACACAAAACGTGTTAATACACCATATTTTTATATTTACAGAAAATATCTAATGTAGAAGGGCAAAAGGACGTATCCTTCCGTCTTTTTAAAAAAAATTATAATCAAACGATACAATTTAATACACGTTTTGTGTGGGTTATACAAAATATTTTTTGTGTGTGTTGCGTCCTTTCCACAGTCGATCTGTATTTATATAATTGTAGAAATGCTCTGGAATTAGTGTTTTGTTTGTATATACATTGTTTACAAATTATAAATAAATAAACAAAAATACGTTACCCAAACCACACTTTTTGAGATTAATACACCGACGCGATAAAACGCACCTACGGTGATTACGTTATTTTTTTGAATATTTTTTTATCTTCAGCATTCTAGCAATAACAGGAATATATCCAGAAATGTCGCGGTCGAGCCACACTGACTAAGAATTAACACGCCTCAGGCACTGTTTGCCAGACCCGGCACACAAAAAAAATATAATAATATGTACATACATAGTCCGACTTTTATTACGAAAAATTGCCAATTCCTTTTACAAAATATAAGAGAATATAAAAATAATGAGTGGGCGCGCAAACTTCGCGAATTATTTTCACTTACTGAAATGGTAATTTGAAAAAAGAATCATTCATGCGCAATAGATAATATTTATTTAAAAGACGAATAATAATTATTCAATATAAAGTCCAGACTTAAAAAGTAAGAATGAAATCAAAGTGAATAATTTTATGAATGAGATTTCTGCTTTTGACGGAAGGTCAATTACTCAAGCAAAGTTTCAACAAAACAGAGTGGTCGTTACCGATCGAACACTTTTTTATTGTTTTTAGAAATTTACTAGCTAGAGTATACTCAACAAGTCAGTTCCTGTAATCTAGTGGTAAGTGATGTACCCTAGCGATCAGTAGGTCTAGCAAATCCTGGCAGGATCAAAATCAAATTTAGTTTTTTTTTTTCAATGTAATATTTGAGAACTTTGACATGGCTGTCTTTTCGCCTCGAGCTGATCTCGGGTGACTAAAAATTCTCATCGAATTGATTTCATGTAATTTCAATATACATGGCGCCTTGGATATTGTTAGCTATAATGCCTAATATTTAAAATATAAATAAATCACGTGAACAACTTGATTATCGATATATACTTTTTAATAATTAAAGTTATTTTTTTAATACATGTGTTTTAAAATATACATAATGTATTATCTGGCTGCATTGATGTACTTATTTGACAATGCTTTCTTAAAAAGAGACACCGGTCCTGATCGTTGCCGAATAAATCACCGTTATTCTGGTGAAAAAACACTTACATGTAATCACGCAAATGCAATTAAATTACGTATCGATGAAAAAATTACTTCGCTTGTAAAATAATGTTTCAACATCTCTACGTGTTTATTTGACATAATTTTTTTCAATTTTGACGATATTATAACGGTTATACTATTAAAAGTCTGCGCTAAAGGACTATCGCGATGGAAATATCACATTTTTATTATTTAATTTTAATTTGATTTGATTGTTGAATTTAATTTGACATATTACTGGGCACTAACGAGTGGGGAAATATTCCATACTATTTCAATACAACGACGAAAATTAACAACATAATATTGTCCAAATAAGTGGGCAACGACATTTTGGAACGGCCTGTAGTTCATTTTAAAATATTATTTTAAATCTAAATAAAAGCCGTTTAGACAGGCAGCTGAAAGAAAAGTTTCTGTTATAAAACACGAAACTAATTCAAAGATAACAGAGTAACAGGGAAAAGATAATTTCATAACAAAATTTGAACTATTCGAGTTTTTCAGGGGAAAAATAATTACTCTAAAACATCTGTTTTATATTGAACCGTTCAGTGAATTGGCAAACTGGGAAGTATAGAATAATGCAAAATATTATATGAACAAATAATAACCGGTGCTCTAAGCAATTTGTATAGTTATTATAGAGCTAAATGAATAGTGAGTATTTTTTAAATAACATTTCTCATAGGTACTTAGTTTCTTCGAAAGTTTAATGGGATATAACAATAATATTAATTGAGGTTTTTGTAACTATGTCCGCTCCCTATTTTGAGAATATGGGATCCTAATAAAGCAGCTAAACAAAAAAAAATGCGGCGAGAACGAGTTGTAATTACGACAAGGAAAGAACGATGGGGTAAAAAACGACTTACCTAATCGCTGTCTTAACTCATCGTTTACATGATTTTATATGGGGTGGGAGGGTGGAATGAAAACATCACAAAAATGCAATACTTTGTATGCTGACTTGAATCGATTGAAAAATTAATACATTAAGTTTCCCGTTAGAGATTCAAACCCGACACTATAGCTACGAGAAATATGTGCAATTAATTGCCAGAATGTAATCCACTATTATAATGTTGGAAACGCGTCAGTTAATTGAGGTGCTTTTTACTAAAAACTGTACTTACTTTTCAAAATTTTATGAAAAGAGCTATTTCTTTGTTAATATTTTACATGAAAATACACTTAACAATATATTATAAAAACAAAATACAATTTATTCTGTACTACTTTCACATTTTTACAATGATCAGGACCGGTTTCGCTCATCATGAGCATTATCAACTGATAACATATACATCTTAACAAGGCTATTTATATGAAATTGTGTGTTGATAACTTTTAGGGTGTTAACTGTCAATTCTTGGTGGAAAGACATTATGAAGACAACTGGTCAGTTGATAATTCTCGTGATGAGCGAAACCGGTTCTGATCATTATAAACATGTGGAAGTAGTACAAATGAATTGTATTTTGTTTTTTAAAATATGAATGTTAATAATTAAAAGTTACATATGAATTAACATATAATCAAACAAATTGTTTGTAAACGAAATTAAATAATCTACAATTAAACTGTTAAGGACGTCTTACAAATAAATCACTACTAATCTGAAATCCAAAATTAGGCCACATTAAAAGCCAATTATGTGAGAAAAATATAATTAGTTTGAATATTGTATTATTTTTTTTAAACAGTTTAAACCTTAAAAGTACTTAACATTATGTTGGGTCGGTGTGTTTAATTTATTTTTTAAGTGAAACGTTTAATTCGCCCCTGTCGCTTTTGGACGACGATCAATCCCTGGACCATCCGACCAGTCGCGACCAAAAACCTTGGTAGCAGATAACAATATTTCCATCGGGGACAACACGTTCCTTAAAACCATTATATTTACTCTACTACAACTTTTTACACCGCGTCAGCCATTGGTAGTTCTTTTAAGACCGCATTCCAATCCCACTTGTTTATATGTACACCAATGAACTTTGCGTATTGTGTACACTATTCTGTCTCATTGAATTTCGTGTGATGTTGTATGGAAGAAAACACTAATGTGTACATGTGTGCGACAGTGGCGGCGAATCGATTCTCGTCACTAGATAAGGATTTAAAAACATGTGAAGTAAACTGAACAATTCCAGAACGCAACAATTCATACATTTATTTGGCGGTCGATTTATGGTTTTGTGATATGTTCATTGACTTTTAAGGTGTTATAACTGTCAATTCTTCGTGGAAAGACATTATATTTTAAAAAATAAAACACAATTCATTCTTTAATTTATGTTTTTCAGATATAAAAATGTGATGGATATTCATAGCTGCTCTGCGTTCTCCACTTAAGATGGCTGTTTATTGTTAATATTAATCAAATATTTAATATTTGATTGTTTTAAATGGTTCACTAATTTTTTCTTATAATTTTTCCAATCCACTAATGAGTTTTGCATTAGTAATGTCATTAAAAAAATTTCCTCAGCTAATGGACTTTTAATGTAGCTATATTTGTGATTTCAGATTAGTATTTATTGATTTGTAAGAGGTCTATAACATTTTCATTGTATACTATTGTCTTTGATTTATGTATAATTTGTTTGCTAATCAGTTTTTTTTTTGTCTTAGTTCATGAACCATCAGTTTTATATACCTTCATCTTTACACTCATTTACATTTTATATAAATAGGCCTGTTATGTTTGTATTTTTATCAGTTGATAATGCTCGTGATGAGCGAAACCGGTCCTGATCATTAGAAATATGTGGAAGTAGTACAAATGAATTGTGTTTTATTTTTTAAAATATATATTCATTCCTTCACATCCACCGCATATTTGTTCCTTAAAACGGTTGTAGAGAGAACGCCAATTGAAAACTAGTCCTTTCCGTGATATCTCAAAAGAGTGATGTTGGAGAGACTTATTATCTATTCACGTAAAAACAAGTTTTGTTGAAATACTTAAAGCTTCATTAAAATCCAAATAAATGAAACTTAACTTTGATTCGAGAGCAATCGTAAAGAAAATCTATATGTAGCCTAAACTTAATAATTAACAACTGATGTCAGCTGATAATGCTCGTGATGAGCGAAGCCGGTCCTGATCATTAGAAACATGTGGAAGTAGTACAAATCAATTGTGTTTTATTTTTTAAAATATAGTGTCTTTCCAAGAATTGACAGTTAACACCTTAGAAATGATTAATAATTAACATCAAGATAATTCGATTGGCACAATAATAACAAAGAACTATCGTAAAATCCGTGTATTTTTAGGACTGGTTAACTAATTGCTCAAGCTACGCCCAGTTTTAAGGATAGTCCTTCCCTAGCCCTAGCCCTATCCTTCTATCCCTACTCTCTTCGAAATATAAAGGTTAAGCAACTGAGTAACAAGCAGTTCTCGCAGAAAAACTTCTGTATCAGGAGACCATGTAGAAAAAAACATGATAAAAAAATGTCACTGAGAGTGTTTCCCACAAAACAATGGAACCCCTTAAATATTTTAAGCGTAGCACAAAATAAAAAATCAGCACAGGAGAAAAATTCATGTTTCAATATCAAATGTCTTTCATCTTCTGTAATCTCGAATGAATATTCGCATAACGTTGAACAAAGATGTATTTTTTTATTTAAAAGACGGCGACGGAATTGGCCTGATTACGTGCTGCGTATGCCTCTGAGAGCGTGAAAATGGATAGCTTCTTTCGTCCAGCTGATGACCAGCTATAAAAGGTAAGCGTTGGAAGCGCTGATGCTATTTCAGAAGCAGGAAGATTGGCGATACTATTACTCTTACTCCGCGTTGCTATGGCTAAAGTAGAAGACAATATACGCTGAGTTGAAAAGGCTAGTCCGTTAAAATAAAAATCCAAAATAAAGTGGTATTTTAATTATTGGCAACATGCACAGGTGCAAGTAGATCCCAAATAAATGTGTGAAAGTTTTTACAATACATTTTGGGACTGATAAAAACTAACGATCAACCAGGGAAAACAATGCATATCGTGGGCCGAGTACTTAATTGTTCTAACAGAAATTTTGTAACTTTTCACTAGAGAGCACTTTTAAGTTTTGAAACTTGGTAGTTTTATGAGCTTACATTCTTGTACTCTAATTTTAAGGTCATTTTCGTTCTATCAACAATTTCCATATTCTGTTCTATTATGTGGAAATTGTTGATTGAACAAAATTTACCTAAAAATTAGAGTTTACATGAATGTAAGCAAATAAAACTACCAAGTTCCATAACTTAAAAGTGCTCTAGTAAAAGTTACAAAATTACTGTTAGTACAATTAAGTATTCATAGGTTCCACAAAATTAACTGTTAGATTTGTTTTATGAAAAAATAACGATATCCTCTGTTTACACTGAGGATGGCATGCAAAACAGCCTTACAAAAAAACCGCGTAAAAATGTGATGGAGTGAACACAGATAAATGAATAGGACATTTCATTACATCGGAAAGTGCAATTTCGAAGCCGTTCAAAAAGAAAAAGACTATATCTATCATGTACAAATATTATTAAACTAGACCAATCCTAGTTGAGCCTTAATATTTGAGCAACAATATAATATCATTGTTGTATTCGGTTCGCCGCCGTATTAGTTGCGTTACATTTTGAAAAATTTGATTCATATTTTATTTAAATAAAAATTATGTGTATTTGAAAAAAAGATGAAGCGTGACGGATTAATTAAGATTCCTTAAATGACGATTTTTCACAATTTCAATTTTTACATGGACAATCATCCGACAAATGATATACACCTACACCTGCAGAAATAATCGTGAGAATCGACTTAAAGATTAATGATCTTGAAAACCCCATTACAAAGATGGTACAACCAAGAGATTTTAATAATTATTAGACAATACCATTGGTGGATTGATGGATTCAAGGGAACGGTTATGGGAGCCATGATCACCCCTTGAACGAATAATTTAAGATACATAATAAATAATACATAGATACAATATGTAATAATTGTATAAGCTGATTTTTGAAGTTTTATTTATCTACATTTTAAGTCCGCCAGAGTTTAACAAAATCGTTTAGAGCTGGTATAAATAATAATCTACTACTATATAGCACAAAATAGATGTAGAAATCTGTATGTTTGTATGTCTGTTGGTCACAACAACTCCTCCCAAACGGCGTACATTAGCGACGTGAAATTTTCACACGTCATTTTAGTTGCAATTGTTAGTTCAACTGTGATATTTTCAACTCTCAACATTTAACTTTTAACCTAAAACTGAAAACGCTATATTTTTGACGTTTCAATGCGGGATGAAAAAAGTAATAATAATAGTCGCCTAGCAACAGCTCAATACTAATATATTCTGAAAGTGACAGTTGAGATAGTAACGCGAACGTACATATTTGTGTTAAATATTGAGTTTCATATTTGTGATTTGTTAGAAAATGATTGGTAAATTCGTACAACTTGGTGTGCATCTGGAATCGTCATCGAGAATTAGCGTATGACTCTGATCGTATGTTTAATTTGTGGCGCTGCAGGAGCCATTATTAAATGCAAGATCAACAAGCTGTCTATCGGGAAGTTCTGCGGCGCCATAACAAGAGTGCAGGTGGTAAAATTGTCATCTTTAATTTTAGCTGGTTTCAACTATTAACATTATTATTAATTGGTAGACTATATTTTATGGATGTAATAATAGAAGTACAACCTAATATAAGCGTTCCCCAGTTTGGGCGATGCTGGGTAAAAAATACTAGTTGGGTCTATATAAAAATCAAAATCCATTATAAAAGTTATGGAACATTTTATTGCGGATTTGTCCTATGACAGTTTGGTAACTCACAGATATATGAATGGGATTAAAATCGTTATAATTCATGATTAAAAGTCTTTTGTAGTAGCATTTCTAAATGAAATTTAGAAGCTGAACTTTGTTAATGTTTGTAAAACAGAATGTAACTCACTAAATATTTTTAGCGTATCATAGAAAAATATACAAATACATATAACTGCCCAAAGTGAAAAATCTCCTTGGTAATTTTACCAAGTATCAAATGTATAATCTTTGTTTTATGGCAAACCTTAATAATTTTACCACGCGGAACTCCAGGTTGCATAAAATCGTCAAACAGTCGGTCCTCTCGCACTTATGATAGAAATTCAGCATGTACGCTAACAGTGATCTCACTATCGATTTTACGACCGGTAAGGCTAAACGCAGGGCTTGCAATAGCAAAGTATTGCAATGGAAAACGATTGATCCGAGATGCGATAGAAAAAAATTCGTATGAAAAGGCTTATGTTATTGACATTATCAAAAAAACTATAAAAAAAATCGTTTAAAGCGTATGCATATTTGACGCTGGCCGGCGACACTGGACCGGCCTTGGCGCATTAGCGAGTATTTTTTTCATTATCTTCTTTACGATTTTATTGTGGCCAGCAGCGATTGAGAACCGTTTACAGGTAAAATTGGCATGACCAATGGCAGTAAGAATATGCAATAATATAAACTAAATAATAAATGTTGAACGGGGACGATTACGAATGTATTTATTTACCCGAAAACTGATAGTGTACCAATTGTTAGGTAATATGAAAGATTAGAACATGATGTAACAGAATATGAAGAACCAGATGTGTGACAATATTACCCAATTTACCTGCTACGGCCATCTTTATAGAGTTTGTTTCCTACTACCACGCCTTCATTTAATCTTAAATTCAGTATCAGCTGGTTTTAAGAACATATTTGAATGTATGCCGTCTTTTCATCTCTTCAAAGGCCATCTACTATGCGGACGTTATGAGAGCGATCACCCTACTATTGGTCATACCATTGCCCTCTCCTAAGTGAGAGGATGAGCGGCTGAGCCATAAGCAGTTCTCATTAACACATTCGCACCTGGGTAAATATGCAGCGGCGGGAACGTAAAGAAATAAATACATCACTTACGCATGACTTGTAAACAATTAGTGTGAAGACAACAAAAAAATAAGAAAATATTTGAAGAGTTGTGAGCGATTAATGTCGACTATATCGAAGGACGCGGATTCCACGTTCCCCGGTGCTAACGAGTTAATACAACTTCTGTTGGATGCTCTATAAGGAGTACATATACTGCATATTGGGAATGGACGTGAGTTATATATTTTAAAAAGAACTCTCTCGACTATATCGAAAACATCACTTAGCGACTAGTTATTCCGAATAATAGCGCCCCTTTGGACATTTCCAAGCCGTTTCATGCCAACTTTCGGTTGAAAATAGTTTGAATTTGAATTTGACGAAAAAGAGCAAATCTGTTGTGCCGTTTGGCAATGGTGGTGTACGTGCAGTCGGTTATCAATAACTGCACTGTTCACCGAATCAGCTACCGGTTACAAGTTTAGTTACAACAGCGGCCGATGTGCCATTAGCTACCATCACGTTGTCCGTGTTTTTTTTTTATTGTTATTTTTTATTATTATTATTTTACGCTCCCCGGGCAACACCGGCAGTACTGACAGAACGGCAGCAATCGGCCGCGCTCCTCTCAAAATCGTGGCAATCGCGGGGGCAATTGAAACTGATAACTACACGCCACGCTCAACTCGGAAGCACTCTCGCCGTTCGCGAAATGACATTGCTGTTACAAAGAAAGTAAATGACTTTCAAAAGATAATAATTACACAATCAAACCCGTAGTATATATAACATTACGCATATTAGGCATGTCAAATGTATATATTTCCAACGTTTCACAAATAGCGTACGATTCGGGTGTTATATTTTTGTTTTTTCCACTTTAAAAGTAAAGCGTTATTATAATGATGAATCAAATGATTGTGTACGAAAAATACCTACAGATAATTAATATTAAACAGCTAACGGTGGTTTGTTCGAGTTGGATTCAGAAGTATCTCATAATCAGACCTCATCGACAATCTCCCCGACGTCAACATGAAAGACGAGCAGGATAGATTTTGTTTATTTTAAAACTTTTTAAAATAAACAGATATTTTCTGAAGTACCTAAGCATCTTTTCACCACAATATCATTATTAAATAAAATTTATTTTGTGTGTAAACACATTTCAAATGATAGCTTCATTGCATTGTCCAATGTGACGTATGATAAAAACAGTAAGAATTGGCAATTGACATCTGAATCAATACCTTTGAACATAGTTAAAAATCTTCCCTCTTCACACCGTTATTCGCAGGCTGGTTCTACACTGAAACGACTAACAATCCACGTCCACAATTCTTTCAAAAGAGATCAGGAAAATACAGTTTGATATTCTCAAGATTGGCAGAATTATCATTTTAGCCTCGTATAAGCCTTATAAATTTAGGCATATCGATATACTGAGTTTAATAACGTCCCAATTTGAATGCAGTTAGATACATAAACTATTTATTTTTAGAGACTCAACAAGAAATATAAAATTTCATCTTTTTATCGACAGACTCAGCGGATTATGAAGAAGACAATTTTATATTCACCGTTCACACTATACAACGAGTAGACGAAAAATAGCAATTATTTTTCAGAATGAAAATAGGTGCACTGCCGCTTTTTTTACAGAACCTGAATCAGTCACGAGTCACGAATATATACCATTTTTTATAGCTGATGAAAGAGATTACCAGAAATTGTTGACACTCGGACACGTCATGCGATTTTCTCAGAACGCGGAAATATGCAACGATGTGTAAGTGCCAAAACAAACGAGTTTAGATAGTACGGCCTCAGAAAGAAATCGCTAAATAAATATTTTGCATCAGCGCGCTTTGTCCTCTGCAATATATTCCATGAATACTGAACGATGGAACTCGCATTTTTTCAGGAAGATGCGAGTGTTTTTATTATTAGAAACTACATACATACTACGCTGGGCAGGCAGTTTTACGCTCGGAGGCACACGACACGACGTCTTCACAACTCCTCTCACTACACACTTACTATAGTCACTATAGTATTATATACTTACTTGATTCGGTATCCATTAACCGCCCGGTCACGAGCCGCCTTTGCAAACAAGTCCGAACGTGAAAACAGATTTGCTTTGTTCGCCAAAATGAAACATTATTAAAGTATGAGGAAAAACGAATTCCTTGTTGAATCATATCGTTTCCGAGCATTTTGCCGTACATACAAACAGTGCGGGATATTTTACATAAATTTAATAAGTAGTTTCACGAAGCGTAAAGGCTCTTATACCAGCGAACTAATGCAGACACTTTAACCTTGAACGGGAATATAACATTTAATTGATTTCTTTGTTATTTCACTTATATACTTAAAATTA
Organism: Himalopsyche phryganea; assembly: GCA_022494535.1. Classification (NCBI taxonomy): domain Eukaryota; kingdom Metazoa; phylum Arthropoda; class Insecta; order Trichoptera; family Rhyacophilidae; genus Himalopsyche; species Himalopsyche phryganea. Next base: position 2,728,219 of record JAGVSL010000087.1, on the reverse strand, counting down.
ATTTCCATAATGTACCAGCACATTTTGTAGGATAATAATTATAAATCCTTTAAGTCTAATACTAAGAACGATCTTGTTGCTTATGGGATTCAAGAAAGAGCAGGCTAAGCCTTCCACGTATTCAATTCATTCTTTAACTTCAAGGCCCCTTCGTGACATAATATCGAGATAATGAACTATAATATATAATATTACAAACGTGGACATAATGACCTACCAGCAAGCACTTCTAGACTCTTCCTTAGACCGGGTAGATAGATTCCCAGTCAAATCGAAACGTATCGTACCGTTTGTCAGATATGTGTACCAGAATAAAAATTTTACAAGAACAAACGCATATCTTCGCAGCAAGAATAATCAATGAAGAATCAGCAAAATATCCCTCCTATAAATATGATAAACTATCCGAGAACAACCGGCATCACTATTTTCAAGATTAGAGCAATATTTGGATCGAAAATCTTAAACCCTGATCAGGAATTCGATTAATTTCTTTGCACACAATTCGGTGACAACAATGCATTGAGTCAAACTGAGCAATAACGTAGCAAGATAACCTCTTGTATTGAAAGTTCAAACCGCCGGCACCTGTCGTCGGCCTGTCATACAAATTACGCCAAACAATACGATGCGAGTTAATACCTATCCTCCGAGAGGTTGGCAGTGCATCACCCTATTGTATGCAAATCACTTGCCGATCCAAGTCATTAATACCTAGGTTCGGATGCATGATTGCGACGCCCGAGAATGGACCTGGCCGCGATCAGATCGCCTCTTACAACCGAATTAGACACATTGGAATACCCCTTTCTAGTCCAATTACTATCGTGAAATAAACAGTACCGTTTTTGTTTTAAAGCTATCGCCGTGTTGAATAAAGTTTAAGCCATTTAAAGCGTCTGCATTTTAGCCTGAGAGTAAAATCTATAAGTCTATAAATATATCTCTATATATATATATATATATATATAAGCTAATTTTACTATTCATATAAAAAAAAGTTAGAATACATACCTACATATAGAAACGAAATTAATCAAGTATGTTATCTGCATTGATTGTACTAACTCAACCTTGATATCACTATCTGATTGCTGTACTTACTTTTTTATCTTGCTCGTAAGTTGTAAGCAAGGACTGCAGAGGTGAAATTCGGTTAAACTCCATTTTAAATGAGCAATACACAGACGCGGCTTAGATTCTCTAACAAATAAATCAATTAAGGGTACTTGATGGAATTTCAATATCAAATTTGAATCGTTGAGATGCTGTACATTTCTCGAATGAACTCGAACCGAGTCGTGTGCTCGAATGCCTGAAGATGCCGAAAGGCGAAACCCGGGTCGTTAGTGACGAAATACATGGAAATGTACAAAATTTCAACAATTCAAAAAAAGTCAACTATTCATTACAATATATATTGCCGTCGATGTATCAGCCTGTCTTTCGTAACCCAGCATACACCTAGACACACACTCTGTCTGCGCATCGGTTCGGTTCGGTTCCTGGAAATTTTAATTATATAAATTAACGGCTGATCTGAGATATTTGGTGTTAATGAAGGCTTTTCCCACTGAATTGATATTGTATTTATCTTTTTGGCAATGGCACGTTGCTGTACCGCCAAATAATTTATTTTCTATTTAAAAGAACTTTATATCATTGAAAATAGTTCAACTGATGAGATGGTAGTAGCGTATAGTGCTACAGAAAAGCTAAAGGAATGATACTCCAGTTTTGAGATGAAACAGATTTTCCTAGGGTTCCTGGAAATTAGGTATATTTAGTATCAGGAATGCTCGGAGAACATTCTTATCGATCCGTTTTCAACGAATTAGTAAACAAAGGAGAGTGCTCCGATAAAAAACCTGTAATACCAACGTAAATTTATTTATTAAATCATACAAATTAAACCCGTTATAAAATACTCTTACGAAGTAACCGACAAAAAAGATTTTAGTAAACTACTGATAAATTAAGCGTTGCATTTTTTCGGAAACATCCGATTGTATAAGTAGGTAGGTATGTACTTCAGAATTTTAACCGAAGGTATTTTTAACGAAAGTAATTGCAAGAAGTTTGGAAGAAAAGATAAAATGGAGGAGATCAGGAAGTATGGTTGACATTCTATATAGGTAAAGAAACTATACTATAGACCAATTCTAAACGTTTTCATTCGACGGCCCACAAAATTTTCAAAAAAAACGACCCCATATTTCGAAAATGAAATTAATTTAATTATCAAAAGCTTTATTTGACATTATATCTAGCATAATTATACGTACACCTGCATTCTACAATCGCCTAAATGAAAAAATCGTAATAAAATCACGAATAATTTGTTCTTATATAAAGAATATACATATAAAATGCATAATTCAATACTGGAACATTTTGCGGCCCCCGAAGCCTCCCAGAGGTCGCGGCCGACAGTTTGAGAAACACTGATATAGAGTATAATTTATAATATACATATGGTGTATTGATTTAGCTGTGGGTCTGTTTGTAACGCACACTACCCTTGCAGACGATGCGATGACAGTGTTGAGCGAATTTTGATAGGTGGTAGTACTAGTATGTAATATTCAAACTAACGAACCGCGGTGCAAGCAAATTATTGTCTTGAGAACCAGAGCATACAGCCACTGTTTACAACAAAAAAATGCAAAGTTAGAATAAAATAAATAATTAGCAGACACAGAAAAGTATCAGGAAATCATAATATCAACATTTTATTTCAGTTTGTTATTTATTAAGTTGCTTTAAAATTTAACGAATGAAGTCCATCCGGGTATAGTATCAGATCGATGCGCTCACTCACTTTTCACCAATATTACGGATTCCATTGGATGAGTTTGTCGGATTAATTCGGCCGCGTGTAGCGGATCAAAAATGTATCCGGGTATCAGAACGCCGAAGAGGTAAAAACCGTTGAGATGCTATTTCAGCTGCTTGGTGCCTGGTACCGCGGATCGTCCCACGTGATTTCAGCACAACATACATTTTGAATCTCGAACATGCTGTGCGAAAATATCTTCATTATTTTATCTTTTGTGTCATGTTATCGGGAACTACGCCTGCTATCCTGGGTCAACTAGTCTCAACTTGTTTACAAAGTCTGTAAAGATGGATGAAATATGATAGCCAGTTTATACCTACCTTGATAAGTCAATTGAATTTGCAGGTAAGTACACATTTAAACGAAAACCCCTACACATCTGATTTAAATGTATCGTTATCATCTTATCACAGGTACTAGGGCATCCGATCCGGGATTTCGGGATTCAGAATTTATCAATCCCGGGATTGTTCATTGAGTGTAATTTCATGTGTTAAATTGTACATTTAAAATTTAATTTGTATTAAATTTTGCTTCAATTGAAATATATATTATTTATGATTAAATATTTTTTTTGACATCGGAAAGGTTTTTTTTTATTAAAAAAAAATTCATTCACAAAAAAAAATATTTAAGAAAAAAGATGATTATCAAAATTATTTTATATAATTTATTGCATCATTATGGTAGGTTTTATCAAGTGGTATCCAAGAAGAGGACACGTCCTTCAATTTTACTTTAAAATATTGTCCTCAATTTCAAATTGGTTAAGAACGGCTGTTACGAAATATGAGAAAAGGGGGGCAGACTACAATAAATTTATATTAATTTTATATGTATTATAAAAAAACTATGTACATAAACACTCCGAGGTACATGTGTATTTGATCAGGAAGTTTTAATTTGATATGTGAATTATTTTTCAGTATTTACAGTGATTCCCGAAATCCCAGGATTGTCTGAATATCAATCCCGGGATTACAGGATTGAATAATTTAACGGGATTCCGGAAGCCCTGACAGGTGCGTTATGGACAACGAAAAGGTTAATTGATGTACATTTTTGGATTTTTCAATGTTAGTTAATCCTTAAGTAGAATCAACGAAAAGTGCTTGGTGTCACCAGACAACACCGATTCATCAAGTAATACAGTGTAGTTATATAGAAATATAAATTATGTACAAATATTTATAATGTTATCAAGTCTTACAATATTCTCACTCCGTAAAAGACAGGATAAAGGAATAGCTAATAAGCATACTTAATATTCTGACATTATTATATTTATATATATCTCCACTCTGAAAACGGAGTTTAGAGATATATACTTTCATTGAAAGACTACATTACGAAAATATCCCCACATGGGGACATGAAACATGATCATAACGAAAAAAGTCTTGTATGTATTACTAATTCTACGTTTGCATTGATAATAATTAATTTGAAATTGCAAGCGAAACCGGTTTCAGTGTTTGTTTGAAACAAAATTCAATATTTACTAGACATATTTTGTAGTAAATACTTAATTTTATTTTAACCATAATTGTTAAAATGGTAAAAAGGCTAAGTATAAAGTAGCTTTAAACAAAATAAAATTTCTTTTAAACTAATTTCAAATTGTTGATCAGGACAGGATTCGCTCATCGCGAGAATTATCAACTGATATAAATCTTAACTAAGATATTAATAAGGTATATTTTTAAATGGGCTTGTTAAGATTTATATTTTATCGGTTGATGTCGGTCCTGATCATTATAAAAATGTGGAAGTAGTACAAAACAAGTGGTATTTTATTTTTAAAATATAATGCCTTTCCACCAAAAATTGACAGTTATCAGCTTAAAGGTGATGTTAGTAGAAAATAAAATAAAATTCGTTTGAGATTACTTTGAAATATAAAAATACTATCTTTTTCGAGATGTTTTTTTTCGACGGGCCGCAGTTTTTATGTTGGTGGGCCTCATGTTTAACATGCCTGACGTGCGACAAGAATACAACCGGCGAGATTTAATTGTCGAATATATTGATACGGCAATTCTATTTGAATATTTTTAGAATTTCGATAATATAATATGTTTATTGGTAGTGACCTTAAATGTCAAATTTTGACAAGATAGCAATGACATCATCCTCGTAATTAGGCATCGCATCAATGGATAATTGGTATCACATGATTTATTACATAAACTCATAAAAAGGGAAAAAATATGACTAGCACAAAATGTGCACAGATACTGCGCGAGTTCTCTCATCTACGGTCAGATAGTCGAGGATAAAAATAATGAGCGATACGATAGCACTTATCTTATCGCTGTATTCATTCTCGAATTTGGCAAAGATAAACGAAGAAAACAATGGTTAACTCCGTTCAGAGGGTATACCAATACAATATTTTGTGCGGTATACAAAGTATCAATGAATGTGATACTTTAATTGATCGATTTTTTGAGGTCCCTACGAAACATCTCAAATATAAGTTGTTTGACGAAAAAGAAATGTTATTAACAAACATCCATTTCGTAGATGATACGGATAAAAGGGTGGTGGGCTAGGGACAGCACTACCTAGTAAAATCTACTTGAGTCCCATTTTTAAAATCGGATGGGTGGGAAAGGATTTAAGTATCACAGTCTCCATAAATCGATTGAAAAATTGATTCAGGAACGTGTTCGTTCATGATTTAAGCGAATGGATTAACGATTAAATTTATAAAAAATATATTATGGAACCTTTTACCCAATAAATTCTGTTACTTATTTCACGAATGAAAATCATTTCTCAGTCGCTGCCACAAAAAATAAAAAAATATGACCTCATTAATTCATTTTATAGTTATAGTTAGTGATAAACCAAATGGAATAACTAATTTATCAATTTTAATTTTATATTAATTCATTTTTAATTGCATGCAGTTTCAATATAAATGATAGATCCTTAAAAAAACTATTTTTCAAATATTATACTACTAGGTATCTAGCAAATAGTATGCGGCTGGTATCAGTAAAACAATAAAATGGCTCACAAAATAAACTTTATATTACTTATATGGGTATATATTATGCTACATTAGTGAATGTGTATAAATTAACATTAAATTTAACGATGCCGATATTCCATTATAAATAATCTAAATTTATGTATTTTCAGTGTATCATGCAATATGTCTTTATTATTTTCTTCATTCTCCTTTCCGTTATCGTATTTCGAAACCATATTTTACTCTTTTGGTACCTTTTGGTATCAGGGTGTCATACAAATTAATTACGTCAATAATACCAAACGGATAGAAAAACTTTCCCATAGCATTTATAAGACTTGCTTGCTGTTAATTGTCAATTCTCTGTGGAAATACATTAATAATTATATTATCATTGTATAGAACCTTATTTCACAAATTTATAATATCATCAGAATCAGTTTTTCTCAAAATGTTCATACAATATTTTCAATGGAATCTAAAAGCTATTGATAAAAAACGGATGGTTAATATAAAATTAAAATTGATAACTTAGTCATTCCACTTGCTGTGTTCCTAGGGTAACGCGTCTCGCTTCTTTAAGAAGCTCCAGTCTGATGTGATCAGCCTGAAGATGCTTTTTAACCAAGCGAAACGCGTTACATTAGTAACACTTCAAGTGGAATAACTAAGTTATTTTATATTACAAATGAATTTCCACAAAGTTACTGCCGAATACATCGAAGATACGGATGATTAAATTTGCATTTTCAGTTTACAAAAATTTTCTTGGTCCAAAGGAATCATTAAATGGTAAAAAATGACTAGTAACATTTGATCAATTTACGTTTCAAATTGTTAACAGAATCGAAACTGTACGCTATCACGGTACCAGGGTATCATAAAGCGCACGTAATGTAATAGATAGCTAAATGAATATGGCCAGACGTTTCTCATTAATAAATGTGTAAAACTTCTGTGAATGTGTATTGCTTCTGATTATAAATAACCGGTCGGATAACAAAATGATTAATGAGTAATTGCACATTCATTGAAATTCAATGAAATCATGAATAACATTAGATAATAACAAAAACCAAATAACTAATACACCTGTTTAGAATAAAAAATAAATCAGTGTGGTTTTATGAAAAAAGTACATTTGCAGTTAGAATTCAATATTTTTAGCCTTATGAATGAACCTCAAAGCGTAGCATGAATCTTACCATTTTAAAATGGGTAAAGTGGAAGTAGGTATGTGTGCAATATTAAAGAAGTCTGGACCTAATCGTATTTTTTTACGATCAAAATGTATGTTCTTAGAAAACTATATGAAACTATAAACGCTATCGGGATTATATTACTAGATCTTAATGGTGTCTTTTGTGAATATTATACTAATCACTTTTAAGGTGTTAACTGTCAATTCTTGGTGGAAAGACAATATATTTAAAAAAATAAAACACAATTCATTTGTACTACTTCCACATATTTATAATGATCAGACCGGTTTCGCTCATCACGAGCATTATCAACTGATGATAATGCTCGTGATGAGCGAAACCGGTCTAATCATTATAAATATGTGGAAGTAGTACAAATTAATTTTGCTTTATTTGAAAAAAAAAAATATACTAATCGTTACGAGCATATTTATTAACCTATCTTGTCGGAGAGTAACGATATAAATGTATTCTAAAGGACTATTGTGCACATTTGTATAATGGAATTGTACCAAGTAAATGTCAATTAACTTATAAATATTACATAGCAGTGATGTGCTGCTATGGGTTCGCACCACCTCTGCCGAGCCGATTGCTAAATTAATTTTGGTTCAGAGAGCTAGTTCTTAAAATACGATTTTTTTTAATTATCGTAATTCCGAGTGATTGAATTTTTACACGATCACAATACTTGATAAAGTAAAAACTTGCGGCCGTTAATATTAGGCTTCTAAGTGAAATAATGAAGTTCAAAATAAATGTAAATGATTTCAGAGATTATATCGATAATATTTTAAGAGATAATCCCGATGAACTTCCTTTTCAGAAAAGACTAAAAATATTATAATACAATTGTAATAAGTTCTGCAGAGGCGGAACGATGATTTTCGTTTGTGAATACTATTTGTTCAGAAAAAAGGGCAAATTCCAATATTCGACATAATATATAAGACTTATTGAGAATTAATTTGATAGGTTTACCGCTGATTTCATGGGATTCCACGCCATCCGTTAAACCATGGCTCAGAAGTCACCGTACACAGTAGATGATAGACGAATAAGACACGTCACGGTTAAAGTTTCGAATGAAAATCAAACACTATTTGGAATGAATTTATGTAATGTAAATAAATAATTTTGTAATGTATGATATATTTTTTTTATCTAAAATTTTTCCTTTTTAATTTGAAAAAAAAAATTGTAAAAACATTGGGGGTTAATGTTTACCAAGGTGCGAGCCGGTTGATAGAATTTTAGCAGCACATCACTGATAATAGGTATATAAGCAAAGGCTGCAGCGGGAATTTTGACCTAATGCGCGGTGGCATAGGAACACATTTAGTACATTATGCAGTTTGAATTATTATTATTGTTTTGATAATGCTATCTCAAAAATGTTCAAATGCAATCATCATAATTAATAACGATATATCTAAATGTTTATTATGTTATGTTGAATAATACAAACCATGATATAAGCTGCATTATGCACGCTTATGTTTTAACATGCAAAAAAATAAACAAAAAAAATACTTACGTTGGACTCGCTCACTATATAGAAATGACAAAACGTCTGTCAAAACAACTGGTAAACATTGTCTATTATTTACAAAACTCACATAAATAAAAATATTAAATCACTTTTGAGAAATTTGTATGTGCCGCAGCAATACTGAATTGCGGATGTAAAAATTAATACACATGAAAAACCGCACAATTTTCAGTTCACAATATGGTATGTGTATCAGGGTAACATATTATGACATGACAGACGTGCCTATTATTTTGTCCTCTACTGAGGATACGAAATGTGCGAACGAAATAACAACGTCTCTCCGCGCCGCCGGCCGCGCAATCACTGACCAAACTAATGTTGCCAGAAGAATTTTGTTTATTTAAGAAACCGCGATAACTCAAATTTAATTCAATACATATTTTTGTCGAAACTGAATTCAAGTCGGCATTAATTATAAAGCTGTCATTTTGCATAAATTGGAAACGTTTGATTAATTGAGTTATTACTAGAAATAGCTCTCAATAATTACATACATTTTTTAACACGTCCGCTCCCAATGCAGAGTATATGGCCTCTTAATTGAGGTATCTTAACAGTTGCTCAATCTCTCTCTTTCGTAGAGGGTAGGGAAAGAAGGATAGAGTTAGGACTAGGTTAGCAAATCGCTCTCGCTACGTTCCGTATTTAGGATCGGATGGGTGGTAAGAAATTTTCCCAAAAAATAATAACACATTTAAAAATATATTTTAAGGCCAAAAACAAACTCATTATATGTAGAGGCAGTTTGCGTCAACCTAATGAAACCTTATAATGTCGGGGAGACAATCAATACTAGTGCATAGATAGAATTAGTCTTAGAATTACGTGATACATACAATACAAGATAATATAATACATTTACAAGATTGTCAGCCGAGAGTAAAGAACTAGAACACACGTTTCAAATAATTTAAAGTTTATCATTGAAAAATTATACTATAACTGTTTGACCTTTTGGCTGATGGTTCATTTGAAAATATGTATGCACATTAAGCTTTTCGACTAACGCAGACAACACCGAGTTTTCAGCGATTATGTGAAATTCGCCTTATCAGATAAAATTTCTTAATTCTCCTTATCAGACAAAAAATATGAACACTGGTCAAAAGCTATCACAATAGCTTAATGGTATTTAAAATCGGTAACTGTTAAACCAATTTAAAAATAGTCTTAATTACATGCATTACATGCAAGGCCCTAAAACTCCATAAACAATGTAAGTGTGAATGAAAATATAATATAATCAGTACGAACTAAAAATTAAAATAAACTACTTATTCTTCCACTGGTTGTGTTACTAGGTATGACATGTGTTCCTCCTAGGTATGAAACACGTGTCACACCTATGAAAACAGCCAGTGTCATAACTAATTTCAAATTTAATTTTGTACTCAAAATAAATTTCCACAAAGTTACCGCCAAATCCATCGAACATATATATATATATATAAGCTATTTTGGCTATCGGTAATACGATTTTTTATCGCATTTATTTGGAATTAGATAAGTTTGACGAGACAAGTTGAAAACAAGTGTGTTCGTAGATTTCGTTATTTGTATTTTTACATATAATAATACATGTGGCAACATTGTCCAACTCTTCCTTCGCACTCACTCACTCGGAATACACTTCAGATGGAAAGGGGAGGAAAAGGGAGAGCAACACGCGCGTTTCAGTGAAGGCGACAGAGGTTCGTGCAACGAAAATTATTTAATTAATTACTCATGGCTATAAATAGATTGCGACACCGCACAAATAATTGAGCACCGTGTTTTTGGTGGGTTTCCCGGATTGAAATTAAATTTGCACAATGGTTACAATAATTATCTTAACCATAAAAACGTCTCATGACTGCACTGCTCGACATAAATGAAATCATACTGTAAACTAAATATATAAAAATATGAACTTGCAAACCAACAACGTTTTATAATCCTGCATGTTATTATATACAATATTGTTTCAAAATTCGCTGACCTACGCCATTAGAGTAGCAATTTTAATTTTATTTTCACCAATATAAATTACGTTGAATAGTTTAACACGACGACTCCTGACAGTCATTTTGTATAATATAACGCGCATGCGCGTGGCTTGCAGTCAACGCTTCAATGCCTAATTTAAATCTAGTATAAAGTTTGTATGGTGGTTTTAGCATTCAAGACTCAGCTTACTAAATGTCACTACCGCATCCAAGTGAAAATATTTTAACCATTACAACATACTCGATTACCTGTTAGAGGATTCCAACCCAGAATAAATAATTTCAATAAAAACATTTATGTTTCTTTCCATATATGAATTTGTATTTCAAGTAAAGGGTGTTGTGTGTGATATTTTTTTCATTTCTTCCCACCTTTTCCTATCCTCAAAACGGTGCAATGGTACATTAACCATTTAACTACTAGTCCTTTTCAAAGTCTCATTCCAATCTCTGGAGAGATGTAATCGGTCGACTTACCAGTTTTTGTCGTAAAACTGCTTTTGTTGAAATGTTCCTGTTGACGAGGTCTAGAAATACGTTATGAAATTTATTTATTAGGTACAAAAATGTATTTTAAATATATCGAGTAATTCATTATCATAGAGTAATTGACGAATTATACATCAATTAAGATTAAAATTCATTTTTATTAGCGTTAAATTTAAAATTGATCGCAATCAATTTTAGTTCATACGTGTTTTCACGAAACAAAATTTCAAGTTTTAATTTTAGTTTAATTTTAACGAAATACCTTATAATAATTAAGGTATTAAGCTTAATGCAATCCTAGATATACGTATATCAAATTTAAAAAAAAACAATTTTAGGGTGATATTTTTCGAAAAATTTTAGGGAATTAATAATATTTTTCGATATACGATATAACGAAATATGTACCTACTACATTCTTTACTATTCTCAAGTCACGTACTCATACTTGACACTTGCCGTGTTACATTAAATTTGGTATGGCGTAATAGAAAATTGCACAATAGCGCCCACTGAATAATCAAAAAAAACTTCATTGTCACTACGCAGCGCCACTGACCTCCCGCGGCCTTCACGGGTTACTACAGCCATCAGGTGTACACCGGCAGAAAGCTTTTCCACGCAGCGAGACTAGCGGCGCCAGGTGAGTTCACGGACGAGCCAAGAATCACTTATTCATTTGTAAAGAATGCTAAAATTACATAACTCAGCGATTCGTATACAAAACAGACAAAAACAACCAATACTAAGCCGAAAGAACCTAATAAAACTATTAAAGAAATGTTAGAGATTCTTTGGCAAGATTTTTTATGACAATTTTACTCTAGTGTACGAAAGTGTTCTACTTGAGTTTGAATTATGGTTTATAGACCAATTTTTTGAAGATAACCGATGCGCCTTATAATCAACAACGATCTAAACACCTAAAGGTGAAGTAAAAATAAACAATTCAACATATTCGAGATAAGATTACAACAGCGCTAATTTATTGAATTGTATTAAAACTTCACCTGATACCGTTATTTTATTTTGGAGAACACTTGATAGTTATTTTTGTGTAATAGTGTATAGCTCTCTACGTGTTGATAAAGCTATAAAGATTTTCCCATTGTCTTAAACTTTGTGTTTTCATTGCCATCGATTGAGCAGTTGTTCTGTTTTCCATTCATGCTTATGCACCCCTGGTACTTCATTGCCTGAATCCATGCAAAGTAGATTTCAGGGTTATTAAGAAAACTTAAATAAATAAGATACTGACTAGTTAACATCATGTTTGGCGTCCATGATGAAGGTCTCCTCGTGTTCCTTCCACATTTATAGATGCATGGAAATGCTAGGCAGAATTTCATAACTTCGACCACACCTCATTATAGGTACTTATCGAAGGTAATATATCGAATAAAAACTAATACAAGCCTACGCATCTATGTTAAATTGGTGACATCGGTAAACCATTATAATCTGAAAAAATCGATACTTTGAATATTACAATAATACTTTTAGCCTAGCACGGCAGAATATTAAACATGTAAAAGACGTATCTACGTTGGAAGGGAAATTAAATTCGACTAAACGCATATCAATCTTAAACTGGATCGATTCACCATGTATTATGTAAAATTCAATGGAATATATCGACGGCATTTTGGCTAATCGATGTAACCCTCAAAATTGAAATTTTTCAGGAGAGGGTAAAAACTGTTTTATCTAAGACATTATATCGTCGTTGTTTTGGAAGAAAACACTAAATCGAAAAAATGACATATAGAGTTAACTAACTCAAACCATACCAAAATGTTCCATATTTCGAACTCTATCGTATGGAAGAACAAACTAATTTTAATAAATTATACTTTTACTTAAAACCAGTTTTGTACAAACAAACGAAATGAAAAATGTATGGCATTTCTAACATTTGACAAACTTCAACGTCAAATTTCTCAAAACTAGTATTTTTCAGTTAGCGTCGTCTTCCAGAACAACGAAGATATGGTGAGTTGCGTTATGAATCTTTGAAATGCACTCTTGTAAATTCTCATGTTTGCGGATACGGAATTATACGTAAGGAGTGTCGATTTAATAGTGGCTTACATCAACTGGCCGGGTCAGAATTTTAAACCTAAAACCAAAGTGAAATGATGTTTCCCTTACAAAAAGTGGTCAATTTATTTATCGAATTTAAATCATTTGGACGAGACCTGCTCTGTCGTCTATGAAATGAGATCCAATCATTAACTCATTTTCGTATTATTTGACGGTTACATCAATTGGCCATAACACCGGCGATACTTCATGAAGTATCATTTTCGATAATTTTAATTTCCCTCAAAACATTTGTCTCAAACATATTTTGCAATGCAGGGAGACAATACATTTTATAAGATAAGCGAACGAACGAGGCCAAACGACCTAATCTTTGTAATGCACGAGTCACTTATTTACCCCTATGGAAATATTAGTATCACATGCTTTTCCATTAAACCACTCGAAAAAACTGTTTTGTTAAAACCAAGTAGAGGTAGAAAACAAAATTTCTCACAAAGAATCCAATCCAACAGTTTGTCATGTCTTCATTACGTATTGATACAAATTGAATGAACTTATGACTAACAACAAACAGCGTATCGGAGAGAAGGTAATCGACTCGAAGTGTTCGATTCAAGCATAAGTGACTCATTTTCCATTTTCAGACGATATACTTGATCGGAAAAAACTTTTCAGACATCGTGCTTTATTCAGTAGCGTAACTAAATTCCGTCGTCCCTGGGTGATATTTTCATTCTTGAGTTGACCGATCGACGCAGCGTCTACGCTCACACGCGAAGAAGTATTTTTGACTCTACGGTTGACAAATTCCTCAACAGACGAATTAGCACTACCGAGAAAATCCCTTTATACACATATGCGGTCAGTTCGCAAGACTTGGCCCCCCCTATCCAGTCAGATAAAATATTTACTAATAGGTAAATCTATTCAAAGCCCGAGATATTAAATAATTTATTACCATGTGCACAAGCCATATTAGTCACCTTTATTCTTGTGAGCGCTTTTGGTGGTTTGTGGTCGACTTGTGAACTGTTATGCTATCTCCACGTTATTTGTAAGTTAGTTATCTGTTCAAGTAAAATAATCGAGGGCCAAACGGTTTGCTACACGTTTATATCAATTTATGCTTCGAATTTTAAAACGGGATATTTTCTTGCGAAAGTCATTGGTTTGTCATGTAAATTAGAATTTGAAAGAATATTTGACACAAATAATCTAGAAACATATTTTTTTCAACATGTCCGCTCCCAGTGTGGGGTATATGACCTCTTTCTTTTCCTCAACCTCTCTTTTTCGAAGAGAGAGGGAATAGAAAGATAGGGTTAGGACATTACTAGTGGTTAGCTAATCGCTCTCGATAAGCCCCGTTTTTAGGATGGGTGGGAAGGAATTTTAGACATCACAAACATTCATGCTTACGATGAGAAATCCATAAATCGGCTGAAAAATCAATTCTTGAAACTGTCCGCACCGGGACATGAACCCGAGATATCCGTAATCGTAGCGAACGGCGTTCACCACTGCACCACGGAGCCATATATTACTCTCTTATCATTATCAATATTATTAATAAAAAAATATTTATTTATAACTGTTTCAAGTCATGTCTGCTCCCAATCTGAGGCATATTGACTCCGAGAACAGAACGAGGACTGCACCACGGAGCCATATATTACTCTCTTATCATTATCAATATTATTAATAAAAAAATATTTATTTATAACTGTTTCAAGTCATGTCTGCTCCCAATCTGAGGCATATTGACTCCGAGAACAGAACGAGGACAAAATGTATTATATCATATAAATCAATCACTTTAGTTCCCTTTTTGGATATGATAAAGAAAGAAGAATAAGGTTATAAAAGGGCTAATAGTTACCTAATCGTTTTAGCTACATCAGCACAGTGAGTGAGAGTAAAGAGACAACCACATCACATAAATTTATACATTTGGATAAAATGCATATATCTAAAATATAGCTTGAGAGATTAACCTCTTGATCAGTATCGCCGTACCGGTACGGTGGCGGCGCATGATTTCATTTAAATATTTGTGGCATTGTCATATTTTTTTTCTTAAGATATAAGATATAAAACACATAAGTAATTTTTGAGAGTCACATTATTTTTACTATTTGTGTCAAATGAACAAAAGAATTTTGTTGACTGAATCTGTAGTTATATAAATTGAGTCGTAAAACATCATTTTGGTGTGACTGCTTTCTTAGAATCAGTGTAAATAGAGAACCACATGTTCACAGGCAATAAAGATCTAGGGCCGAATCGGACTCACTAATAACGGGTTAATGTATGGCAGTTTCCATACGTAGGGTCATTTCGCCAGTGGTCGGCCAGTTAAGCGACAGGTGTACTTTCAGAAGATATTTTGAGCCAATGGATGATAAATACATATTTTTTTCGCTTTTATTCCATTAAACAGGGATTAAGTAATGTAACCAACTAAAGTTCTGTTCGTAGTTTGAGTCCTCCCTCTCACCCATCCGATCCTCACGGGGCGTAGCGGGAGCGATTAGTTAACCGCTAGCCCTGTACTAGCCCTATCCTTCTATCTCTACTCTCTTCGAAAAAAGAGAGGTTGAACAACTGAGTAACAAGCAGTTCTCATTGAAAAATTCTGTTAAGATACCTCCATTAGGAGACCATATGCTCCTCATTGGGAGCGAACAATACAATGTTGGTAAAATATGAACCATTTTATTTTTAGTTGATTTTTTCCAAGCATAAAATAATAGAAGTTTACAAAAAAAAATGCCAATTCTCCCAGAGGTCGGCCCTCAAAATCCAATGGTCGGCCTTTCGTTGCCCAGTGTTCGGCCATCACTATGAAACTTCATGAATATCGCGAAATAATTTACTGATAGTAAACAGTAAAAAAACAAGTATTGCAACATATAGGTCAGTATAGTGCAGATATACATTAGCAAGTGGCAAGACTACCTACACGAATTTTAAAAAGTCTGTTTTTTTTATGTATCCACTACACTGGCGAAGGCCGACTTTAGAAACACCCGCCATAGTCGGTTTTTAAAATATAATGTCTTTCCACCACGAATTGACAGTTAACACCTTAAAAGTAGTCAGTATTGAAATAATATATCGCGATACGTATAGGACATTGACCACTCGGCTACGGCAGCGGAAAATATTAATATTAGACGTAGACAGAAGATACACATAACATTACTGTTGATGTATGCTCAATCTAAACATTTCACTAATGGTAGAGTGGCGAGCCACGAGACGCGAGCAGGTCGGTACGGAAATAGACTTTGCGGTTTGAGTCTTGCCAATATGGCGGGACAGAATAAGACCGCGACCGAATAACACAGGGGCGCTGAATGCATATTTAACAATTAAACAAGACGGCTAGAAAGCGCAAAGAAGTATGGAATGCATAAGGGAGATTGATTTTCAACACACTATGTATACATTAACCTTCCCGTTTTCATGTTAAAAAAATCCCTTCGGATCTCATGCAGTCACATTTCGTTGGGTTTTGTCATATAAAAGCATTTATAAAGTGAAATGACAATTTCAAATAGTGACATATGGTCTTATGTAGTATTAAGTAATTATTTTACGTCATATTTTGCGCGTAAAACCTGAAATACATATCAAACTATGCGAAATTATCGAAAGACGCAAGAATCGAATTTTTCCATAGCATAAAAAGATCGAGACGTGTCTCGGTGCCGTTTGAAAAAAACGGTTGCATACGGTACGTCATGCATCTCGAATTGTTACTATACTATTCTAATTGTTATATAAATACTATACTTTACTATACTTTTGTATTTTTCAACGGTTTGAGAAGGTTTTTTAAAATTATGATTAATTATACAAAGAAGACGTTAACTACAATGTGTTTTTAATTATATGTAGGACTATTTTATTTACAAAAAGCAAACTTTAAAAAAAATTGTATGACCTATTTCACAGATAATTTAAAGGTTTAAAGGCCGAGGTAACTCATTGTTACACCATGAGTACGGAAGGGTTAAGAAGTCTAGATTCATTTCTTCTGAGACAATCTTTTCATTCTCTCAATAGTCTTTTATCATAGATTTATATTGCAATATGCCTCTCTATCCTGGGTACTAAGAATAGAAAATCACAAACGTCACACCAAAACCTGTAAAGTAGATTACCCATCAGCATCTCTTTCTTCCACATACGCCACTGCTGTCATTAACTGTCTTAACAACACACAAAAAAACTGTAGACTGAATACTCTCTGTAGAAAATGTATGAACTAGTGAAGGGAGGAAACGGGGTAAAATAACGTAACCTTCACGTAACTATTTATTAAAAAAAAATTAAAAATGATCAGGGTCGGTTTTGTTCAACGCGAGCATTTTCAACTGTAAAATAGACTTGGCTGATGTGATTCGTTTTACTTTACATATCGAACTAACGCTAACAAAAATTACGGCATGTAGGAGATCGTTAGATTAACACCTTGCGGCATATAAATGGTTAATGGGTTATAAATAATTGCACTTTGCGTTAGGTAGTATTCACTTGGTACACTTAAACTTTTGTTTCGATAGTTTGCAATTTGTGAAAGCTAGTATTCACTTGGTACACTTGAACTTTTATTTCGATAGTTTGCACTTTGTATAAGATAGTATTAACTTAGTAAACTCAAAATTTGATTTTAATAGTTTTCACTTCGAAACGGATTCTTTTAACAAAGTACCACAGACTAATTTTGATAGCTTGACTTTGAAACGGATCATTTTAATTTTGTATGTTATGGACATTGAAATAAATTATATTAACACATTGCATGTCTACTTAGAACCCTGCTTCTTCGTAAATACCACTCTTATAATATACTAGTGAATAAGTTCTAATGCATGGAGCAAAGACAATACAGGCGGCCTAATATAGAGTTGCGACAAGTAAACTAGTCTATGGTGGAAAATCCTATGTTGCAAGTAGTAAAGAAACTATCGATTTCAAAGTGTGAGTATTTATATTGAGTGAAAACTATTTTGTCTATGTGATGATATTTTTTCGTAAGTGCAACATATTTCTTCAATGTTTAAATATATTTTATTATGTGGCATCACTTTATTTTTAGTGAAATAATTTGTTTTTTGTGGAATGTATTTGTTATAAGTGAAAACTATCTTTACGAAAGTGCATTTAACTGTAAGCCATGGTTAATTCGGTAACTACAATGATTTGCTATTTTAAACAATTTTTGCATGTCCTGCTTTTGTAAATAAAAATATTTTATTAAAAATTTACCTTTGTAGGCTGCAGCATTCTTGGGGAACTCCCATGAAAAAGTTTGAGGTGTGGTGAGCATCATTTATTTTGATGGTTTAATATTTCTTTCATTTAAATAATACTGCCTCTATGAATCTGAAACAAAACAAAAAAAAACAATAATTAAAAAAGTAGCATTCGTTAGATGTTACAGTTGTCAATACAATTATGGCCTGGATTTATTTGAGCAGTATTTTAAATTACATTTCTTTTGTCGGTAAGTAAGTTTAAGTAATAAACAAAAAATAAAAGTGGTCATTATGTTATTATAAATGGCCAGTACGTATAATATAATGTATAAAGTGTTCAGTTCACCTAGTTATTTAAGTGTAGCATATGGCATCCTAATGAAGGTATCTCAACAAAAGTTTTTCTACGAGAGTCTTTGTTAATCAGTTACTCAACCTCTCTTTTTCTAAGAGAGTAAGGATAGAAGGATAGGTCTAGGAGAGGACGAGTGGTTAGCTGATCAATTGTGCTACGCCATGTTTTTAGGTGGGTGGAATGGAATATTAGACATCACAACCACCCATGCCTTTGAACAGAAATACATAAAACGATTGAGAAATCAATTTATGAGACTGTCCGAACTGGGATTCGAATCCGTGAGATCCACAGCCGAAGCCAACGATGCTCTCGCTAGGACCCGTCTTAGGATCGGATGAGTGGGGGGGGGTTGGAAATAGCAGACATCAACCCATGCCTTCACATATAAATCGATTAAAAAATCAATTAATGAAACTGTCCTTACTGGAATTCAAACCCGTATACTACATTGCAAATCTAGCGTATTGATCAACCGGCCAAGTTAATGAATTAATCTGCAGTGAAAATCTGTTTTTCATATTAGATATTAAAAAATACACATTTATAACCGATTGTAGACACAGACTAGCGCACGTGTTGTACAGGTCTGGTCGAGTTGTCCACACCTGCCTGTGTCTAAATCCGTTACGACGATAACAATAGCACGAAGCCATTGACGCGCAGCTTGAATGATGGTCCAATTAAGACTGCTGCCCGCGCTTAATGCTACCCTCGGCGACATTAATTACGAGATCGGACCGCGGCCCAGCGCCAGGGATAAGACAATTAACTTTGCCCAATCACATCCGAATGCATTAAGAGTAACTTAAAGATGGCAGTTAACTTTGGATCGAAATGTTGTAAATTTACTCCAAATATTCTGTCTAATTATACGTAAATGTTCCATTAATTCTATTTATTATGTTGATTTCTTTCGGTTCATCATTAATGACGATGTCCACTAATGGAAATTAGTAACACTATTAACAGAATCTAAAAATGTATGACACTAATGCGTTCGAAAACAAATAGTGAAGACCATTGACATTTAAAATAGTTAAGGGGGCATATTACGCGACATATGGAGGCATATTACTCGTACTCGCTATCAAAATACCATATCTTTGACGTTTCCCAAAAATACCAAAGGGTTCCGCGACTAAGTTTTATTGAGAAATACTGGTTTAGGATGTCAACATGGAAAGGGTATGCTACAAGACTAATAAAGCAGTGTTAAGTTGAGAAATGAAATAGTTATTTATTCCATTTTCGTGAACAATTAAGTTGGTGATATGCTCTTGTATGACGACGATGTGTTAAAATAAAATGAGAAAATATCACACAAGAGAAATTTATGATAGTTTATTGACTAAACCAGTGATTCCCAAACATTTTCAAAAAAAAACCACGGTCCTCTACCCCGAAAACTAAATTAATTTGGTTATCGCAAACTGTATTTGACATCATAAATATTATGTTTATACATACGCCTGCAGTCTACAATCGTTTCAAAGACAAAACTTTAATAAAATCTAAAATAACATGTTCTTATATAAAGAATACATATAAACGACTGGAACATTTTGTGGCCACCCGAAGAAGCTCTACGTCCCTTCCCCCTAGGGGGCACGGCCTATACTTTGAGAAGCACTGTACTAAGCTCCATGGACTAAAGATGCAATAAAGCAAGAATAATGACATTTAAAGAATAATAGCTTTTTCGTAAATGCATTTTAAATTAATCAAAAATGATATGTTACGTAAACTTTATTTATAAGTTTATTTACATTTATTTATGGAGAAAAATGTTTGAAATATGCGCATTCTAATAGGTCTAATTTCCTCGACGCCAAATGTTAAAAGCATGCAAATTTAATACTCATTGATGCCATTCAAAATAGCCTGTCATAATAAATACGGCATTATACAACAAACTGCCCACTGAAGAAAAATTCGCGTAAACACGGTCGTAAAAATATTTCTCGTTTCTGAATAACGTGAATGTTTTGTCGGTGCGTGTCTGCTTTTTCTTTTCAAGTTTTCCAGATAAAATATTACATATTCTGCCAAAATAAAATTGTGCGTTCGACATTTGAAAATGACTACAAAATCCACTTCTGTCTTCGCATTGTCTATGAAAGAATTAAAAGTAAAAACAACTCGCTATAACGAATTAAAAGTGCGATGTAGGATTTTCATTTTGACGCGACAAACACTAACTCCTACTACTGTTTTTTTAACGTTTAATTAATTATTTTTCGTTTGTCTGTTTTAAGGGAAACATCTTAACGATGTGATCACGCAAGTAAACAAGCAAAATGCTGACGGGTGGGCGTAGCTCAACGTACGTCAAAGCATCAGCCGACACGCGCTAAAAATGCTGGCATTCGTGCGTATTCACGTGCTAAATTTGCGCAGATTTTTGGTCGCGAGCAATTAAAAAAGTACTGTTAATCGTACTCTAGTTTAAAAAATATATCGACGGTGTTTAGACCAATTGATGTCACCCTCAAAATTTAAATTGTTCAGGAGAGAATAAAAACTGTTTTTATAGAAAACATTATATGGTGAGTTGCGATATGAATCTTTTAAACGCACTCCTGTAAATTCTCATGTTTGCCAATATGGGGTTAAGCGTAGGGAGTGTCGATAGAATAGTGGCTTACACCAAGTGGGGGGGTCAGAATTTTTTAACCTAAAACCAAAAGCCCAGATCTACTACGTCGTCTTTAAAATAAGATCCAATCATTAACTCATTCGTATTTTTTGAGGATTACATAAATTGGTCAAAAATCAGTCGATATAACTATCTAGAAATTTTTGAGAGTTCGTTTTTTGATCACATGAACACCGTTCAAGTGATCAATGCTTTGGCTTTTTTTATTAGATGAAAGTGTTTGAAAGCCCAATTTTAATACACCGATAGATATTTTTCAAATAAAAAGATATTAATATTTTTAGTGGAAACCTTTCCGAATTGGATTTTTTTACTGAATCATCCGATTTGTTTCTGAATCGGGCATAAACGAGGTTCGATAAATTGGAAGTAGAAAATGAATTTATATAATATAGTGTAATAAACATTATATTGTAATGTTTGATTTTGTAGTGTCTGGAAAGTTGGCGGAGCAAATAGACGTTTAAAATATTTATTTCAATGAATGGGAAGGTGATAAAAAATCAGCATCGGTTTTTATAGTTACGTTCATAGACAAGCGTAAATACGTGTTCAAACATTAAACGTAATAATAAATTCTTCAATGAGAAATACGTAAGACAATTAAGTCAACAAAACTGACCGAAGCATTTAAAAAGCAATTAAATTACGAAACGTCAAATTAAATCAAAATGTAGCCCCTTGAAATTTTGAAGGAGACATTATATATGTATGTATTAAAAACAAAATGCTTGTTTCTACTTTCAAGCGTGCTGTAACAATTTGTTCTTTATTTCAGAGGATAGTCCTTCATTTCACTGATCTGTTTATTTTGAAAATGGCCATTCCGGGAATCGAAAGAGATGTCATAAAGTAGGTATGAAGTGGAAAATTTTTAATGAGTTCACTACGTTATTTGTTTATTTTTCAGGACTTAGAAAACACTTCGTAATTTAGCCATCAAGCGGAATTTAACAATTATTCCAAAATACATTCCGTTACTTTTTATGTAAGTAAAAATTAACGAAATACATTTCTGGAATTGATAAATCCCGCTTAGTTGTTGGATTATAACAAAATTCTATGTCCTGAAAAAATTGCTCAAGTGGAATTAGCCAGTTTACAGAATAAGCAGTCCATAAAGATTTAAATTATGTCGCGAGTTTGTTGGGTTAGCCCGCCCTGAGAACCTCTCAGTCTTAGATAGAAGGCTGGGTCAGGCATGTCATTTTCCATCCACAAACACATATTATGACAACATGAAACATTGGTAGCAAATAATGTCACATCAATATTACACCAAGTAGACAGTAGTGTTAGTTTGGCCTTGCCCTACGATCCGATTTGAATGTCAAATTTATACATGAGACACGCTCTGTTAACATGAGATCCTGATACAAGGCCTGCCAGTTTAATAGACTGGATGGCGTATGACATTAATCTCACGATTACATAATAGAATTGTATCACCATAATGAATTTGCAAAACTGAGGAGAACATGATGCAAAGTAAATGTAATATTGAATATGGTAAGTAGATAAAAATACAATTGAGATATCTCCGTGTTTGAAAGAAATTACTCGGCAATTCTTATTTGAAATATCAACATTCGTCGTTGCTTCGTGTAACTGAAATCAATTAAGAAATTTGTTTAATGAACTTTCAGTTAGTATTTGCAAGTATTTTTCTTATATTTTACGCTTAAAGCGGCCTGCAGCTAACAGAAATACTAAGTAAGTGTCAATCTTGAATCAATTAAGAAAAGTTGTTTGTCCCACTACCAACCGCCATGTGTCTACTCACTGATTTACGGCCGCTTTCCACAACGCACTTGGCCCGATGCAGCGCTGCACAAAACCAATCTTTTAACCATGAAATATTGTGCTTAAAAAAGAAAAAGTCGTGTAACTTACTAAAGCACTTGGTTTCAAAATATAATAAGTGTCATTTGTGTCCGTATACTGATAATCCGTCATGGCGATAGAGTTTATTCGAACGCCCTAAATTTACCCTTAACTATCTAGCAATAAGTTAACTTTTCTAATTAGTCACGGTCTGTAATCGTAGGGGGTATTCCTTTATATTATAAAAGGCAATCAGCTGACAGAATTTTAAGTAAGAAACTACTAGATAAGCTAGACTGCATTCGGGAAATGTTTATAACAACTAATGATTATAACTAATGTTTATAATAAATAAATGACATGGGATAACGAAATGTATAGCAATGGGACAATGGATGATTGTGGCAGACCTGTCGTAGTCGTAAATATTTATTTTAATATTTATAGAACATCAGATCTACTTTCTTTTGTTTCTAAGCAAAAACTGTTCATAAACTTTCATAAAGTAACGCCTACTTCTAGAAGATTGTGAAAATAAAAACACTTAAATCGTATGTTAAGATATTTTCCAGACTGTTTCCAACACGACTGATCTATTATTTATGCATCGGGTACTGTCGTACTTAAAATAAATATTCACTTTGGCATACTGTGTATTTTTTTAGTCGTTGTAAATGATTGTTGCGCGAAAGAAATGCATCGCCATACATAGAAAGTATTAAATTGTAATAAACTGTAAATTTTATTAATATGCTTAGGGAGTTAGTTTTTAGTAAATTCAAAGAAGTTAAGATTTTGATGTTTTACGATGGGTATTTTTAGAGTCTTTGTATAAAGATCAGAGGGTGTTTTTACAACCTGTACCAGCCTGTACCTATTATACACTTGAAACTTTTGTAAACAAAACAGTTCAATGTTTAAAAATCTTTCGATAACTACCATTAATGAGATGCAAAGGTGAAAATACGATCTCGATAGAGAATATATTATAAGGAATGGGACACGATTTGGTATTCAAAAAAAATACATAACGATCGATTTGTCACTTATTAGTAATTGCATCGATTTAATACGTGTCGTGGCTCAAAAGATAATACTGATTAATTTCTATAATCAACGCTTATTAAAAGTCAACCAGCCCTTAAAAATAGTAGATAAATTGAACATGTTTTAGAAAAATTACGAATATAAAAAAAACATATATGGCATGAAAAACTACCATCTACACCCCCCTAAAAAGTAGATGGATAAAATATCTTGTGAAAACTGTCAAATATTTAAGAACAAATGAACATCGATTATTTGATTGAGATATGGTCTATTCGGTGCAGTTATGACACAGAAAACTTAATTCTTTTAGCCATTAGTAAAATAATCAGTGGACCAAAAATAATTCGCGCATTTTATCCACCTATATAATAATACTAGTGAGTACCCGGCATGCGTTGCAATGCCACTCAAAGAAAGAAAGGGTTTGTGTTTTAATTCTGTAGACGTAGAAATTTCATAGACTTACCCGGTTCGAGCCCATCATCTTCAGGTCTGGCCCGACCCGAACCCGAGTTTTAATATTACACTAGTTATAACACAATAATAAATTATATAACACAATATTTTTGTTTTTCGTCTGGTGCGTACACGAATAAATCATAAGGTTTTTCCTAGATGTCGCTGTATGTACGTATTTGATTCAGTTTTTCAATTTTAGATTTTCAATTTTTTTTCTTCAGAACCCTTCACGGGTGTGTGCACAACAACTCACCGAAGTTTCATCGAAATCGTATGAATGGTAAAGGAACGCGTCAAGGACAAAAAACATTTATTTTATATAATATTTCCCGGCATGATCACAATAAGTCCTTCCTGAAAGTTTCGTCGCGATCGGTTGAGTAGTTTAGGAGCCTATAAGATCCGGAGAAACCAACAAACAGACATTCATTTTTATATATATATAGATTAATAACAAATGAACGTCGAGTATTTGATTCAACTGTGTTCTATTCGATTCGAAAATTGAACAGATAGTATAACAATTATTTATAATATTCATAGTATGCATTCAAATAGAATCTACTAGTAACTGAAGTCAGTCTGTCGGTTTCTTAATGATATGCAAGTTAAAAAAAGGAAGAGAAGTTGCATATTAGGTAGGTATTCAATCGCAGCTCAATGACTGTACTAGCATTGCGCGTAAAAGTTGAATATTCATTCAAACAAGTTTGCAAATCGTTGCATGCGGAATATCCGCGCACTAGAATTATTATTACAGGCGGTGGCACCAACTGAAATCGACATTAACGTAAGTTTCACTTTCGAATACTCTGACCAACTGTAAGCGCAAGTATAATAATATCCAAGCTAACAAACTCACCGAAGCGATCAGATAATCACACGTAGAAACAAGCTGGAACAGACACCCAGTCAGTAGCGTGCAGCCCATAGAGGGAATAAAGCAGGAGTGGACAAAAAAAGCGCGACTCCGAGTCTGAGTCAGATAACGACTAAAGAAAGTCAAATTTTGACAGGTTTTTTTTTCTACTTTTTTTATTTATGGGTAATTTTTAAATTAAACAGAAAACAACCATTCCGGCAAATAACCAAATTGTTCATATAAGAAGATGTTATAGCTATAAATAAAAATGAAACAAGCAATGCAAAAATGCACTTTGTAGAAAAACTAGTCGGTTCGCTCGTTTTTAACAACTCCGATTGCGGCCAAAACAGCGCGACTCCGCGACTCTGAATCCGCAGCCCTGGAATAAAGGTTTGCCTGTATCCATATCGAACGTGAAAAGGAAGAAGGACGTAACCCATACCAAAAGATATTGTGTATAACTATATATAAATATAGTGTATTAGCATATTTTGTGCGAGTTATACACAATATTTTTTGGTGTGGGTTACGTCGTTTTTCTTTTCCAAAGTCGATATAATATATCGACTTTAGAAAGGCAAAAGGACTTACCCCTACGTATTTTGAAAATATTTTTTTGTGTGTGGGTTACGTCCTTTTTCCTTTCCACAGTCGGTATATATGGAATTTGTCGGTACTTTTAGCCGACTGGTTAACGCACAAGGCGCTCTCTATTCGGTTGTGGTGCCCAAGGGTTCGAATCCATGAATGAAACATTGATTTTTCAATTGATTTATGGAATTAATTCTAAACGCATTCCACTATCCGATCCTTAAAACTGGGCGTAACAAAAGCGATTAGTGAAATAGAACTAGAAAGTATTTTATCCTTCGAACCTTACCCTCTCCGAAAAGAGAATTTGAGTGTCTGAATTACAACTAGAAGTCGTAAAATAACTCCAGTTGAGAGGCTCAACGAGGAATCATTCTTTATTAGTCCCGCCCCTTAGGAACCCATGTGCTCCACATTGGAAGCGCTATGCTTGCAAGATGATATAATATATTATCATTTTGCTTTCATGTCGATTACTTACTCTGTCATATCTTCGAATTCGATGCACGCTACTGTAACCACCCAACTTCTCAATATTGGCCGTCGCTTATGACTTGATAGAAGCGAGATTTGCAACCGTGGAGAAAAAGCAACATGGTGGATGATGTTATAACAACAACATTAATGTGCTATGTTGATTTTACTCATATTTTCAGCATAAGTGTAGACAAATATAACGAACGAAATCTTGTACTTGCCTTACAATTGATTTAAGACAGTGGTGCTCCAATACCTTTTTCACCTAAGCACTTATCAAAATTTCACGGCACACCACAAACCAAAATATGTAAATGTCACAAACAAAGTTTACAATTCGTTAATTTGTCCATACTTGGAGAATTTAATAGTAGTATAGTAGTGATTGATATTTGTTCACCCTTGATTTCTAATGTGTATTATTGTGATACATTCGTTAATTAATAATTCCACTGGGAAATTTTTCGACATCAATGCTTCGCAATATAATGCAGCAATGTATAATTTCTACGGCTGGGATTTTTTGTTTTACACACGAGACAAACCCCATTTTAATCCCCATCATTGCAGTTTCACTATCCCTGCAAACACTAATACAATTATTCCATTATCAAAATAATACAATATTAGTTTCATCGATAACAATTTAAACGGAGACTTTAGTAACCGAATGACTTTAATTTTTGTCTGATACAAAATACTCGATTTTTTTTCATTTTAAACGCACTGCGCTGCGGCACACCTGGGATCGTCTCGCGGCGCACCGGTGTGCCGCGACACATCCGTTGCGGAGCACTGATTTAAGATATCGACTGAGGGTGCTTGATCGAATTTTAATATCAAATTTGAATTATTGAGATTTAGTACATTTTCATGTATTTCGTCACTAACGACCCGCGTTTCGCCTTTCGGCATCTTCAGGCATTCGAGCACACGAATGAACTCGAACTGACAGACAGTAAATGCCAGAATGCCAGAATGCCTGAAGAAACCAAATTTGTTTACAATTTATTACTTTTTTGATTGTTTCATTGTCATGTTTTTACACGAATATCTCGATCAAGGCTAGCTAAGTAACTTAATAATCAAATTGAAATGTTAGGATATAATTTAAAGTGTCGGCGTCCGTGGCGCAGTTGGTTTCGTCGCTGGCTGCGGTTACGGATGTCTCGGGTTCAATTCCTGGTGTGGACGGTTTTCATAGATTGATCTTTCAATCGATTTATGGATTTCTGTTCGTAGTCTGAGTCCTCCCTCCCACCAATCCCATCCTCACGGGGCGTAACGAGAGCGATTAGCTAACCACTAGTCCTTTCATAGCCCTATCTTTCTATCCCTACTCTCTTCTAAAAAGAAAAGAGAGGTTGAGCAACTGAGTGACAAGCAGCTCTCGTAGAAAAAAAAATCTGTCAAGATACCTCCATTAGGAAACCATATGCTCCACATTGGGAGCGGACATGGAAAAAAAAAATTTAAAACCGAATACCGTACAGTTATACTGTACCCAAATCTTCTCCGCTTAGCAAACTTAACGCCCTTCACGGTAATAAAACTATCGCTTAAAAATTAATCATGCCAAGTATAAAATCTTTGAATTTATAAAAATGACTAATGTTCAATGAGGAGAAAGGCGATCTAATATTCAACTTACGTATGTTCGGAGAAATATTTGTCGTAATAACAAGTAACGCAATAAACTGTGACGTTGCCAACGTTATTATACTAGGCTGGATTCAAGTTATTACCCTTATATTAGGGTTATTTTCAAAGTTAATCATAGTTAGTCTCCAGAATGGTAAGAATGTGATAGGTGCTCTTGAACCTTCTTCCTATTCGGTTACTATGATTTTGTCATCTCTCTGAGCTCTGAGCCTAATCCTGAAAAACTCTTTTTTATGGAGACCGATGTTCACTATTAGTCAATTCCTAACACCACCCTTCTAAACCAAGCATCTCCGAACAAAAAGGTTAGGAAATAGAGTATACCAGAGATGGCGAACCTAGGGCACGCGTGCCAGAGATGGCAAGCTTAGTAATTTAACTGGCACTTAACAATTAACATATTTTTTAATATATAACTCATGGATAAGATATCTGGACTTTATTTTATACTTTTTTAGTACACAAATATATTATCATGTTGAAAATATTCTTATTGATATTTGTAATCGTTTAAGATTATTTTAATTTTTTGCTTGGATAGGTGAATGAGCCCACTTATCGGAACATGCTGTTAAATAACAACACGGTCTTCGTGTTATGTTTTGAAGTAAAAAAACTAATTAAAGTATTCAAAAAAACTACTCGGCACGACGGATAGATATTATTTGGGGATATTTGGTAGGCGTATGTAAAAAGATTCGCTACCCCTGGCAATATGCTTTAAGTTTGCACTTTTTATTACATTGATACGCTTGCTGCATATTACACAGAGCGTGTCAGTGTGTTAGTATGTATGGATCCCGTGACCCTAGACTATAGAGCCGGAGTGCCAAGTTATAAAGTGGCAACTCTACATACTACAACAAAATTATTTTTATCAATTTTATGGTGTTAGCTGTCAATTCTTGGTGGAAAGGCATTATATTTATAAAAACGAAACTAATACAAATTTTACAACTTCTTATAATGATCAGGTTACGCCGGTTCAACTAATGAAAATGTCTGCGACGAGCGAAACCTGTCCTGATCATTATGAAATATTTTAGAACTAGTACGAAAAAATATTTTTTCAAATAACATATTCCTGTTCATAACAATCGATATTCGTAAGCAAAAACAATTTTAATTTCATACTTGAGTAACCTGGTAGCAATGCATCGTATTTATAACATTGAGTACTCGAAACAAAAAAGGCTATCGTGATATTTTTTAAGCCACCATTGTTGAACTTCAACGAAATACTCATGCGGCAAATAATTAATAGTCTAGTATTTGTTTCATGATCAGTTGAAGGAAAAACGACCGATCCAAACTATTGAATCACGACCAATGCTTGGGTCAATGTCCCTGTGTCCATTTTGAGCTGAAGCCGAAACAGGGTTGCCCGCAATTACAATTACAATAATACATTGCGTTAATTCTGCAATATGTGATAAAAAAACATGAAATATATATAAATTTTAATGCAATAGAGTAAAACGGTTATATTTCAAATGGTTATCCTGCAATGGATAGGTTTGTATTAAGCTATCATTTATATATAAATAATTACTAACATTATTACCACTATCACTTATTATTTTTATCTTACTCTTTCTTAATTCGAATTTAATATAACAAATGACAGTATGAGTGTCACGCAATTATTAATAAATATTTTTTATAATTGTATAATGCATGGGTGACGAACCTTTTCCTGTCGGACGGCCGCATTCATTAATCTTAAAATCAAATGAGCACGCTTTTAAGAAACATACATAAATATGTATGTACATTATTTTGTAAATGAAGGAAACCAATAACATTTATTTATTTATGTATTTGTTTATTTCAGTCAAATGGCCGCACTTGAGACCCTATAAGGCCGCAGGTTCGTCACCACTGGTATAATGTAATCAATTTTGGTTTCATATATTTGATGGATTCGGCGGTAACTTTGTGGAAATTATTTTTTTATATAAAATTACAATTGATTACGTTGATATTCCACTGGTTGTGTTACTAAACGTAACACGTGTTTCGATTCTTTATGAAGCAACTTCAGACTAACTATATCGCAAGGTTATTCATTTCTAATGTAAACAATGAATCTTATTTTCAACTTAAAAATTAAGTGTGCGGTGGGACTATTTCCATCTGATGGACGTGGGGAGGGTTTAAGGCAGAAACGATAATAGTACTAATTACCATTACACTGCTAATTACAAAATTACTAATAATTACAAGAGGTAAAAATCCCAAGGGAAATAAATTGAACAGTAGTGAACCACCTGTCCTATTTAAAATGTTATTGCTTTATGGTTTATTAAAATGATTTCGCTTTACGAGTCAGCATCTCCAACTGAATTCATACGGTAAAATTTTAACTTTGAATAAAAATGGAAGGGTGGTGTTATGAAAGGACTAATGCTTAGTCCAGGAGTGACGAGCCTTTTCCTGTCGGAAGGCCGCATTCATTTAACTTAAAATCAAATAAGGCCGCATTTAAGAAACATACGTAAAAAAGTGTGTACATTAATTCGTAAATGAAGGAAAACTATGAAATTTATTTGTATATGTATTCGTTTATTTCAGTCAAAAGGCCGCACTTGAGACTCTATAAGACCGCAGGTTCGTCACCCCTGGCCTATTCTCTCACCGCACTCTCTTAGCTCCGTAAATTAAAATGCCTTATTCCAGCTCACTGTACTAATGTCGGCAACGTCTCAGTTGATTAAGGTAGGTATATATTACTAAAAATAATGTTTCTCCAACCATACGTACGCTGTAAGATCAACAGAGAAAATATGAAATTATAATAGATTATTCTACCGAATCCAAATTCAAATTTCTAAATCCCTGTGAATATAGCCGCAAGTCGCGACCATCCTAGCCGAGTTTCATTGCATTTCTCGTTGCTTACTAATAATGCGCACTTACCTTCGAGGACACAAATCCCTCTCTCTCATACACATATCTCCCTCGGTTAGAGTGTGTGAAAGAGACAGTACAGTCTGTTTAAAGGTGTGTTAATGACCGAGGATGATTGTTTATTTTATATTTCCATACTATATACAGATTGTATTAACACTTCTAAAACAGGAAAATATATCTCCATACACTTAGGCCTCATTGAAAGGCATACATCCAGTATTACAGGAGTTGTGAACATTTTTTGATCTTGCTTTCCATAAATCTATGCAAGAATTATATTATGATAAATTACTATTTTTTAATTGAGGTTATTAAAAGATACTTATATCGAAGTATAAAGAAATCTAATTAACGTAATATAAGAAGCAAAGACTATAACTTTTAGACTACAAATTTAAAATACCGTTCATACGATTCCGATAAAACTTAGCCAAGTTATTGCTTCGACTTGCGCGAAGAATATAGGCATAGTACAATCAGGCCCGACCCGGCTCGAGCCCGACTCTCAACTTTAAAATTTTTAAATTATAGTAGGTCTGATTATATATAAAAATCAATCTCACAATCCAGATATATCTAAAATCTAAAATAAAAAATCAAGTTCGTAGCGACATCTCGGAAAACCTTCTGATTTATTCGTGTACGCATCAGACAGAGAACATAAAATTGTGTGTCCAAAAGCACTTCAATAAACAGAATTTAAACACAAACACTTTCTTTTGAAATTTCGTCACTAGTTTTACAATAAAAAAAAATTACTAATAATCGATTTCGTCAATGATGATACGTTATCTCATAAAGTGGTTTGTTTAATAAATGATGGTTAAAGTATGTGAATAGAAAACCTTAAATTTCATGATTATCTTAAAAGGCGATTATCTCAAAACAAAGATTGTGATTTAATGTCTTCTACCACTATAAAGAGAAATGTAGGCATACTAAAAGAAGGAGTCTAAAAGAAAAAATCAATATGTCCACTTCATCCTAATTTGGGTATGAGCAAGAAGGATACAAGAGCATGCGCCGCATGCCCTTGCATCTCGCTTGCACCTTCACTTTTCATGTGATTGAGCGAGAAAGAGATAAAACCACCGCACGCGCTTGGTCCACTTTGCAATGTTAGTTGTGGTTTTTGTGCTTCACGCTTAAATTATTAGTTGTATCAATATAATATTGTTTCCACCGTACTTTGTTTCCAATTCAGAAAAAGATGCATATTTTTATCAGCCAGTCAACAGTTTATTGCAATAGATATAAGCGAAAAAATTGAATTACATACCGAAGATTTATAATATATTTTTTTTTCGTATGATTTTGTCGAGTTTTGCATGTTATACATCATTTAATATGAATGTGAACTTAATGACTTGTAGTATAGGGTGCTTGTTCCAAAAGTCAGCCGTCGCCAGTAGTCGGCCTATTGCGCTTAAAACTAAAATAATAGTGAATATATTAAAAAAAACAGATTTTTTTTAAATTCGAGCAGGTAGTCTTGCCACTTGCCAATATCTGCACTATACTGACCTATATGATGCAATATGCAATTAAAAAAAGCACATTTTTACTTCGCAAGTTTCGACAAATTCATCTTGTATGGGGACCGTTAACAAAATATACTTTATATGGTCATGCTTTGCATCATTATGTTTTATATTTTTCTGTCTATCAGTAAATTATTTCACGTTATTCATGAAGTTTCATAGTGATGGCCAAACACTGGGCAACGAAAGGCCGACCATTGGATTTTGCGGTACAACCACTGGAACAATTGGCCTTTTTTTGTAAACTTCTATTATTTTATGCTTGGTACAATATTAACTATTTTATTTTTAGTTGGCTTCATTACTTAATCCCTGTTTAATGGAATAACAGCGAAATATTTAACATTCATTGACTCCTCAATCCCTTTTGTCGCTTAACTGGCAGAGCACTGGCAAAACGACCCTATTATATATCTATGTATTTTTGTTAAATTTTGACAAAATGTTAACCTTCACTAATGTATCACTGAATAATATATAAAATACTAAATATGACCATTAACCCCTACCTTACAAGCATTGATACTATTGCCTGAGCATTGTTAATTGATTAACGGAAAAAGACCGAGAAAAAAGTTAATATAATGTGAGAAAGAAAAACACAAAATCATGAAGTAAGCTGTCATTTGTTCCGCTCGCTTTCCGATAATCAGATAAAAAGCAATGACAAAAATATCATCGTTCAGCAGATTGGTGGATTTTGAAAGATGTTGATTTTCAGAGGTCAGTATTTTAATACAAAGCACCAAATTTTGATGTCTTCACTTTGAATATAAATTAATATGAAAAATATACGTAGGTGTATAAAACTGTGACAGACAGGCGGGTTAAATGGATACCCATGTCATAATATCAAAATACTAAACCTTTGTTACATAAAACGCAGATATGAGTCGTTATTATTTTCAAATTCCGAATATTGTTTTACTATTTTTTTTTCCAAATTTCGACATTAAAATAACGAGTTCATATATTTTTTTTATTGAATGTCACGCAACCAAAAGGAAGCAATTGCATTTTTAGTGTTCGAAAAACAGTTATTTAATTTACGGTCATCGCTAGATTTTTTAATGGAAAACCTGAAATATGTAATCAGAGGAATATTATTCTAATTCCACAGAAAAAAAAATAAACATGCAATAAAGGAATATTGAACAAAGATCGGTCAAGGAATATTATTAAAATATTGTGAGTCATTCCCGTACCAAATTCTGAAAACATGAACTCTTTATCAAGTACTTCAACGATATTAATATTATATAAAAGGTGGTAGTGACACATTTCAACACTCATGCTCTTACACACACATACACTTTTCCGATCTCTGTCTCACTCTCTGCATTGCGCATCACGTTCAAGCGCAGTGTTGTACTGTGCTATCGACAGACAGATACATCAAGACATATACATTTTTTCATTTGACAGACGGGAAGTTGTAAGTCAGTATAAAAGATAGATTTTTCTTATAAAAATAAAGCATAATGTCTTAAAGAATCCCCACTTAATAACGCTCACTCGAATCATATTGCAAAATTGTGGAATTATTAGAAATTGTATTGTATTTTACTTTAATATTATAATATATAATGCCTAAGGTGTAAATATCTTTGGGGAAATATTTTTCAAAAATTAAACGTAATTTAATTTTTACTACTCCACATTTTTTTATAAAGATCAGGACCAACTGAGCTGGTAACCTTCGCGATGACCGAAACAGGTCTTGATCGTTATTTAAAAATGTGGAAGTATTACAAATCAAATAGTGTTTTATTTTTTGAAAAAATCGGACCAAGTTTCACAAAACAATAAAATTAACTTGATATCGCCAATGTATAAGTTGGGCCATTTTGGCGGAGTAATATCAATATGACTGTCAAGTCTATTCGAGAAGACCGGTCCAAAGACAATGGACATTCAAGATTCCCTCCCTGGTCACGTCTCTCTCTCTCCGGAAAAACAATCGATGAGAGCGAGTGAAAGGCGACGAGGCACTATTATATCATGCCATATAGCGTGGAATTTGTACGAGAAAACGCCGGGGGGTGAGGTCTGTATGTTGAGTGACTGAGAGTGGTTTTGCACAGTGGCACGCACTTCATAAAAACGGAAGAGGTTTCAAATAAAATTATAACTATATTAAAACACATTTTTTACCATGGCCGCTCCCAATGTGGAGCATATGTAATCCTAATGGAGGCATCTCAACAGAAGTTTTTCTATTGTTATT
Organism: Himalopsyche phryganea; assembly: GCA_022494535.1. Lineage (NCBI taxonomy): Eukaryota > Metazoa > Arthropoda > Insecta > Trichoptera > Rhyacophilidae > Himalopsyche > Himalopsyche phryganea. The sequence goes on along the minus strand of JAGVSL010000087.1, from coordinate 2,693,233 downwards.
CAGTTGCTCAACCCCACTTCTTTGAAGAGAATAGAACAGGACTCGCTACGCCGCGTTTTTAGTATTGGATGGGTGGGAGGGTATCACAAACATCCATGCGATCACATCAGAAATGAATTGAAAAATCAATTTCCGTACTGGGATTAGAGCCCGTGAGATCTGTAACCGAAGCCATAGACGTTGACCACGGCACCACGGACCCGGATATTTACCTGTACTTCCATCAAACACCGTCAGTCGGTATCGTAAATAACCTATACTTGTTCAAGACATATATTATATATATAAAACATTTAATGAAAGTATCGATTTAAAAAATTTTGAGAAATCAAGCTATCGTGTAAATCGAGGTGCATTCTTGATGGAAAAACATTATATTTATTAAAAATCGATCACGATGATGCAGGTAAAGTTATTATTACAAAATTATGTAATGCGCTAAGGGATGGAGCATATTTGAGGAACCCATTTTAAAGACTTTGATTCGATACAATTCTATCGCCCCACTATGCCACAGGTGTCCAAAAACGTTTGCCGAATCGGATATAAAAGAACGATTCTTTTCCAGTTCAAATATGGGCGCAATAAACTCTATAATAATCAAATTTGGATTATTGAGATTTTGTACACTTCCATGTATTTTGTCACTAACGACCCGGGTTTCGCCTTTCGGCATCTTCAGGCATTCGAGCACACGAATGGACTCGAACTGTAATCCAAATTTGATATTGAAATTCCATCAAGCACCCTCAGTCGATGTCTTAAATTATATCTATAATAATCACTTTTTTTTAAGGTGTTAACTGTCAATTCTTGGTGGAAAGACATTATATTTTAAAAATAAAACACAATTTGTTTGTACTACTTCCACATATTTATAATGATCAGGACCGGTTTCGCTCATCACGAGCATTATCATCAGTTGATAATGCTCGTGATGAGCGAAACCGGTCCTGATCATTATAAATATGTGGAAGTAGTACAAACAAATTGTGTTTTATTTTTAAAATCTATAATAATCATTTGAATATTTACTTATTTTATTAAACTGATCGTTTATTACAGGAATTAAGATATTAAATAATTTTCAGTGGTGTTACTCACTTATGCATTTCGTAATTTTCGGAATTTAACATTGTCCTGTTTTTAATAACGTGAGCTGGGAAACGGAAATTCCGGTCAGTTAGTGTAAATTCACAAGTTATAATTGTAAATGAAGCATTCAAAAAAAAAAATGAAAGAGTACAATTTTAACTAACAAATTTTAATGAGTTCTCATGCTTTTATGGAGTTGATTATTGTGAAGACAACTGATAAAAATGCCCAATACATTGAACGATGTAGATTATCATTAAAACACAACATTACCGCAAACTGCACGAAGTATGCGCTAATTAAAATACCTGGAGACACACGCCTCCCCATGAATTGAACATAACCACTGACAAGAATAAATAATTAGCGACATTTTTTTATTGTAACTCGCGGCGCCACTGCCTTCAGACGAGATTTCCTTACAAGGATTCGAAGAGGCATCCCGCATCTCTGCAAACAGGCCCGGTACATCACTGGTCCATCGTAGGCACAGGTAGGCATTCATAAATGAATAAATCCAACTCGATCGCGACATTTAAGGGAATCTTTTTTTCAGAGGTTGGCAACACAAGCCATTTCACATAGATTATCGATTTGAAATGTAGTATTATTGTCAGTAACGGCCAACCTTCGCTCCCATACATGGTGTGGCATTCTTGTTTGCTACTCCAAATTGAATAGTAATTTATATCGACAGTGATTTGAAATTTTCGAAAAGAGGCTACAGTCACTCAAAAGAATTTCCATCAATAGGTAGGTTGCCCCTCAGCAACGCACTCGCACGCAATTCAAAATATAGAACGCACAAAAAATTAAATAAATTTCTATATTTACGATTATTTCAATCCGTGTCAAAAATGTTAAATCCCGTAAAAGAATAGCGTGTATGTATATAAAATATTTTGATCCTCAAGCAATTCATGGAGTCTAGACAAAAACCCGACCCAAAATATTTGGCGGATGGGCAATTCTTAGTTATAATCACGAATATTTCTTTACCATTATTTTTATTAAAAAAATAGTGAGTTTCAAAATATACAAAATGTGATATGTAAATAGTACTACTTTACTATTGAGTCAATTTTGTAAATTAATCAATTCTTGCTAGAAAGCGCACAACAAACAGTTACATTTACTGAATAAAATGTCCGCATTTATCAATGTCAAGTTTAATATAAAGAGTAATGTCATTTTAAATTAGTATGCATCACCAACTCTTTTGATGCCACTTTGTTTCAATTTTCAAACCCTGATTTATCGACTCGAGACAAGTTGGGTAACAGTGTTGACAAAAATATAATCTAGCATTCTAGCCTATTGATTCACAAACGGTCAGTGATCCGATTCTTCGTTGTATTTATCAGTTCAATTTATGTAAATAATATACTCAAATCACTTTCAAACATTAAGTATTTTTTATTTATAGCGTCGAGCCCAAAAAATATTTTATATCTTATTTCTAATGTGAGTAATTGCACGATCTTCGAAATAAAATGAGTAATTATGCAATGCAATTTCTCTATTGCACACGACTTGGCAGAAAATGTCATTTTTCCCACCTTAATACTTACAATGATATTGATAAATATTTTTTTAGGCCATGGTCAACTTAGCGTCCATATATGAGGGCTCTAGTATCATAACTGAGAATCTTCGTCAATTCTTGTTTTTGGCAAATCAAGAAAAACCGATTTCATGCAACAGTTACAAATGTATGGTTTGATACAAATTAAACTGTGGAACTGATGCTTATACCATGATATGTCAACAAACACTGGTAGTACAATGCTACACTCTCATTGGCTGGAATGGAGATTATTAGTTTAGAAAATTATAGGGCATTAGAGAATATGAGTTTTGAAAATGAACAACATTTTTTTCACTTTTGATACTAGACCCCTCATATGAGGTCACGCTCTAGAGGGAAGGGGTCTGATATAATGTGACGATTGGTGATTTGTATCTTATTTAAATAATTTATGCTGTTGAAGTGTGAATTGAGATTATCTAATAGTGAACTGAGGTGTAAGACCCAGTTCGTGTGAGGCGATTCTCGCACTAACGTACGATTTATATCAAGATTTTAAAAGATCGTGGAACAGGAATCGATTCAAGTATATGGTTAGTCAAGATCTAATCCATTTCGGTTTTCTAAGTGTATTTCAATATTTAAAATATTCTTTGATTGTTACCAATGTAAATTTAAAAGCAGTGTCACTTAAACTCACTTGTTTAAGGCTCACAAAGGTTATCTGACACACTTTCAGAGTGATTTTGGACATTATTTTATCAATAAGACAAATTACACATAATATGTTTTTCTTTGGCATTAGTATAGGAATCAAATAGGAAAATCGTATACTTCACCCGAAAACGGATATTTTATTTTTCTTGTACGATAAATAAATTGGAAACTGGTGAGCGAAAAGAATTTGAAAAAACAGCATTTAGATTCACGCTTCTTTGTCTCTCACTCACACACACAGTATTTTGTCTATTATGTATGTCGTTATTTTTCCGTGAGTCGCTAAAACGATAATACCTTAAGAAAAGCTTAAGAAAAATCTATGGTCGCCCCATGGGTCCGTTTAAATAAATGTTACATACCTCCCACACATTAGCTACTCTAATAGGAAAAAAAAAAAAAGGCTGACTTCGATTAACTAAAAATAATGTCACAATTAGTTGCTAGAAGTAAAAAGCTATCGACTCGAATTATTGCGCCGAGTCAGCACGCCCTTAGTTTTGGAAACTCCCCCTGGAAAACGGTGGCTTTTCTTAATACCTCTTTCAGCATATTACATTATTAGGGTAATTTCGGTAATGGTCGTACAGTTAGTTCGATAGTATATTAGAAAACCATTATCAAGCAAACTAATGAGTATTACGTAATGTGATGAATCTTCAAGTTTAATTTGTAAGGATTTTTTAAAACCGTGTTCGCTCTCAATGTGGAGCATATGGCATTCAAATGAAGGAATCTTAAGAGATATACAAAAACTCACAAACAGCTATGGCTTCGAACATGAATCTATAAATCAATTTATGAAACTATCCGTACTGCGATTCGAACCCGTGAGATCTGTTACCGAACCCACCAAATTCTTGATGTGGCCAGTAAGTCAAAAAGTTTTCCCACGCCTTTTCTAAAGCGACTGATGATCTTCAATTCTCTTCGGTGATTAAATGTCGCAATCTTTATCAATAGAAATATTAATGTAATACTGATATTTATGTTTGTTGGAGTCGAAAAAATTTGGCGCAGTGGACTAAAATGTGAAAGCATTATTAAATATGAATTAAAGAAAAAAAATCCAATCCGAGGAGCGAGTGTATATCAAATATTCTAGTTTGAAACATAACAATTTATCCAGTAGTCAGATGCCAAACATTAGTCATCGGGCTGTAGACATATCGAATTACAGTTATTTATTACTTATCGACATATGACCACTTAATAGATAACAAGAGAGAGAAAATAACCACTGTCGCTGCACACGCTGATAAATCTCAAAGAGTCAACCGTAAAAATCAGAAGGTAGCACAAAAGATGACGATACTCCATCATCTTCAGAAATATATCGTATCATCAGTAAAATATGGTCGTAAATCTGAATTTGTCATTTTTTGAGTTATGTATACGGTTAGATTCGTGATATTTTGCTTTTTTTTATTAAACATGTTAATAAATTGAATTCAAATAGTGCTAGAGAAAAAACTCAATTGTCATTAAGAAATTGTGAGATCGATAAGTAGTAAAAGTGTTTCTTTTATTATTTATTTTAATGAAAAGTAAAACAATAATTATTTTAAAGTAAAAATGAGAAAACGACGACCAACTGGCAAACAAATAGTTAAACTAATTCTAAAACAACACACCGTAATGGAATGTGAAAAGTGAGATAACAAAATAAGCAAAATTGCTAAGGAAACCGGATACTCTTACCTACGACTAATGATTAATTTTGCAAATAGTAAATTTTGGGTGGCATTAAACTGCACGTGGACAGGTTTGGTAATTGTAAACATGAGAATTCGACGTATTTATATATATTATTATGTTATATCATCATAGGAATATAGTTTAGTAATAATTCTAATGAAATTCTGAATCCGATACATTTGTGCTGATATTGAAATATGATACATGTTGAGTTATCAAACATGCTGCAAAAAAAAAGAATTTATTGAATCTATTAACATTGGCGCCTTGAGAACTTTTAAAATCGACCATTATTGATTTAATTATGCTAATTAAGAAGCAAATGAAAACTACATAACGTTCTAGTCTTTAAGTAGGCTTGAGTTTGAATCCCCGAACGAACATATGCATTGTTTATTTAAACTAGGATGATGAAGTTGGGGTTCGCTATACCTACTTCTTTTTTCGGATCAAAAATAAGGTAATTGAAGATTTATGTAAACATGAGACATTCATACCTTCGAACATAAATGTATGAATTATTAATTCCATAAAGGTTTTTAAGGTGTTAGCATTACTGTCAATTCATGGAGGAAAGGCATACTATTTTTTTTAAATATAATAATCAGGACAGGTTTCGCTTATCGCGAGCATTATCAACTGATTTCATCAGGGATTCTGATCAGTTAATTAAGCAACCGAAGCCCAAGATCATTGTCCACTCGAATACAGGACCGGTAAGATAGTCATTTTATAAAATAAATAAATTTATGGATGTAACAGTGAAATAATTGACTGTCCTCTTAATCACATAAAGGGCGGATGGTCACCGTAAGCGTCCATCATGCTCATCTTGTCATTAGTATCTAGACGTAATGCTTTGAATGGAGACTACGCTGAATAAGAAGCAGTTTATGAAGTGAGGATCGGTGCGATTGTTGGGAGGTCTCTCATGCCTGTCCTGGTGATAACTGGTACTCCACACTTCCTTAAATGGGACGACAATGGCCATTGTATTGACGGGCAAAAACCTACCGAGACTCTGCCCTTATATGACTATGCCCGTTGTTGCGGCTCCTGGATGTGATGTGCAGCGAAGGTAAACGCCAAAAAAATATTAGTTAATAATTATCACACAACGTGGTATTATATCAGAGTTTCTTCTAGCATTGGGAACCAGATTAGAATGAATAAAACCTTTATTTTAGCGGGACGTTTTAAATATCTGTTGTTTCATATTTTTGACATTTGAGGGTGCTAAAATCTGTGTGAACGACTGCATCATCATAATATCTCTGTCAACCATTATAAAACGAACGCGTTCATTTCTTTACGCCAGTGTATCCGAATTCTTCCGGATCGAATATATGATAAAAAAATCTTCTATATTCTTATGACTGGCAAGAAACATAATTATAATGTCGATGTAAATCTATTATTACTATAAGTGTTTTATTTATACGCATTTTTGCTAGCAGGAAAAATGATTTTTTTTTTACTTGGGGGCCGTTGAATTTATTGTAGTAAAGGGAGAGGTAGTTTCAATAAAGTTAAGAAACAGAAAATTTATTATGATGAAACAAAATTTATTTTGTGTGGTCGAGTGAAGTCATTAATATTATGGAGAGTAAATCATTGTAAGTAAATCATATTGCAAATTAAGTGAACGACGAATCAAATATGGTGAAGTTTTTCTGATGACATTATAAGAGGAGTCAAATAGTAAAATTGATAGTATTTACTATTTAAGATAATATATAATGATTTAAGGATTTATATTTGCAGTTGTTCGCTAATTACGTTTCCACAATATTTTAATTACTCGTTGAAACTGATCCAGGTAAAGAACGCATCATTCATCAGAGTCGTATAATATAATGTTTTTTTTTTTTTCCATGTCCGCTCCCAATGTGGAGCATATGGTCTCCTAATGGAGGTATCTTAACAGGATTTTTCTACGAGAACTGCTTGTTACTCAGTTGCTCAACCTCTCTTTTTTCAAAGAGAGTAGGGATAGAAGGATAGGGCTATGAGAGAACTAGTGGTTAGCTAATCGTTCTCGCTACGCCCCGTGAGGATGGGATGGGTGGGAGAGAGGACTCAGACTACGAACAGAAATCCATAAATCGATTGAAAGATCAATCTATGAAAACCGTCCGCACCGGGAATCGAACCCGAGACATCCGTAACCGTAGCCAGCGACGCTACCAACTGCGCCACGGACGCCGACAATAATATAATTAGTATCAATTAAAACAATACAATATTTCTAAGAATTTCGAAATATAGTATATCAGAGTATTTGCTGAGCGTACTAATCAGTCCAACATGAAGTCAATAATTATGATTTCAATTTATTGTTTTTATCTTTTTTATTTAATATTCACTTTATAGTTTTCATTGACGTGAATTATTTTTTTAATAACAAACAAAATATGACCGCGAACCGTGATTGATGACACAGTGCACGTGCCAACATTGGGAACGAGATTCGAATGAATAAAACCTGTATGGTGAAGAGGAAAAAAATAATGGTAAGGACTATTATGACCACAGAAGTGACGTGATTTCATGTGGAATGGTGGGCACAATAATAAGAATTTAGAGTACAGTGACTGAGGAGCCGAACGGCCAATTTGGGTGAATATGAGTTAATGGTTGGATCTCATTTTAAAGACAACAGAGCAGGTCTCGGTCAAATAATGTAAATTAGAAAAATAAACTGATCACTTTATGGAACGGAAACATCATTTTACATAGGTTTTAGGTTGAAAAATTCTGACCCAGCCACTTGATGTAAGCCACTATTATATCGACAATCCCTACGTATAATACGGTATCATATCTGCAAACATGAGCATTTACAGGAGTGCATTTCAAAAATTCACAACGAAACTCAACATATAATTTATTCGATAAAAATAATTTTTACTCTCTCCTGAACAATTTGTATTTTGAGGGTTACATCAATTTTCCAAAACAACGTAGTATGATCCAATTAGAAGTGAATTGGGCCAACTGATATTTTAGGAAAAAATGTCATGTACATGTCATCAATATTATAAAACTGAAGTGAACTAAGTAAATACAAGCTGCAAAGGTATTTTATTCACGAAGAAGTTAAATAAAGTGTAAATTAATGTAAGAAGTTCATTTAACTAAAGCTTTCAATAAACATGTTTCGCCATTATATCACTTGGCCCACTTTACTTCTCGAGGACTCAAATATTATAACATTTCTAAATAAATTACAAGATTTTAGAAATCTTTGTAATTGTCAACTTTCAGTAAAAATTGACAGAGTAAGTAACGATTTACACGGGAATTTTTTTTTAAAAATCCGCATATAGGAAAATCGAGAGAGCTAGTGTGTATGTCATGAGCGTTAAAAATTCACCCAACTGCAAAAAAAAAACATCTTACCACGCACACAAACTCTCTCTCCCTCTCTGCTCGTGCGCAGTACACAGAGATGAGTATGTGTATGTGTGCTGCGTTACTGGCAAATAAATAAATCAGAACAAACATATATTGCAATTACTCAAGATTTGGTTTCTTACAATAATATCAAGTATCTACGAAAGCGGTGCGAAAAAATTACATTTTTTTCCCAAATTGCATGTGAAAAACGATATTTTGTCGACTCCTGATGCAATAAACTTTGTGTCAATAAATTGAAATGATTATTAATTTTATATCAAAGACTTGCAAATAACTGTCTCACGCAGGGAATGTGATATTAAATATTTTTTCTATGCCTTGCTTATCCCACTTATTGTATACGGATAAAGATCTACTGCCCTTCTCACTTGATAGGAAACACTAGTTTGTCATGGAAACAACCTAGTCGACGAGTCCAATAAGGTCGATGGTCGAATGAGCTTAATCGTTTTAATTTCTCACAAATATGAAGATATAACAAGCTGACACGCCCTGGTTTTTGTTTGTTAAACTCAAGTTTTAAAAGGATCCAGAACCGCTCGCGAACAGCTTTAATGACCATAGGCTCCACATTGGGAGCGGACATGGAAAAAAAACTCGGTTGCCGACCGACCGACGGACTAAGCCGAAATTAGAAACCAGGCGCTTGTTAATTACCTTCTGCTTGGCAACAGTCAGAAGCCATCAAGAAAAGGGAGGGGCCTGGAATTTTAAATTTTAAATTTAATAAAGTTTTAATTTTAATTTTGAAGCCAGTCTGTTTCGAGAGGCCTCGGCCGGTGGTTGCGCTGGCCGAGGTGTCGGCCGTATTGGTGTCATTGTATTTTGGTTTGTTTTGAAATTGGATTTAATTTCAATTTAAAATCATTTGTTTGTGTCAATTGTGTTCAAATTTAAATGTAAATCCATGTCCAATGTAAATGTAGACACAATTTTCTGGTAATTTTTGTGTATTAAACCAATAAATCTTCAATAAAAAAAGATTAACCAGACTGAAGAGGCGTTTTGTATTGATATCCTATACATCCTGGATGGTGATAACCAACGTGGTGGTTTGAACAAACGTTCGGATCCAATACTGATATGTTGCAGTGATATATTGTGTCTTTTTTTTTGTATATTTCATCACGGTTGCAATATGCATAATAGAATTGTAAAAATTAATATCTAGCCGTTCGCTTAACGCCAGTCGGTCCACGAACCTGACAGTGTGGCCTCGTTGATACTGTCAACGTGTCAATAATACTCATGTAAATTGAATAAATACATACTTCAGATTTGACAGTCAAATCGCATCAGCTTCACGGGGCAAGGCCAGGATAAATTATCTCCAGATAAATCTTTTATTGATGTACGTGTTTACATTATCGCTGACCTGCAACCAAGCTGTTTTATTCAGACTATCTAAATAAATAGGGATTAACACATGTAGCAATGATTTAGTAAAGCTGGTCTTCATACGAATTAAACTTTCACGGCAGTAAATGTTTGTTTTAAATATAATCTCGTCAGTAAGCTCGAAAACAACTTAGCCCGATGAACGCGTTGGACATGTTTACATATCCAAGACTTTATCTTTTATTTCCGGCCAAACTAGAAGAGAACACTCCTGGATATATGCTTTAAAAAATAGTTCGAACCTTTAGGTAGAGAAATTGGGCGACAGATCATGAAAATATCAAGTAGAACACAAGGAAATATATTTTTGAAAAGAGCTCTCAATATTCAGTCATTCGAATTTCAGCTTTGAACTGCCGACACTGAGCATTAATCGTCCACCATATGTATTACATATACTCATGCCGCTACGCGTTTGCTTGTGTGCGTGTTGGCGGTGAATATGAAGACTGGCCGCAGCAATGTTGCTTGCAAAGTAGTAGATTAAATATTTTTTAGCTTCTTCGTAGTCTTCAGTTTATTTTAGCGAGAATGCGACGAGTTCAGTTTACTTCATGAATTATTTGGGATAACTAATATATATTTCACATAATTCTTCATTTTTTACTGTTGAAATCGATCTATTTTTAGCCATAGTGAGCGTTTTAACAGATCAATTGACTGAAAATAATTTTGTGCGAAAACGGCTCGTACTGTAAGGGTTAATATCGATTCATATCTACAGACATCCAACGACACAGATGCGATACAATTATTATTCACACTGGTCGAACCGACATACACAAAATGAAATAAACATATGTGATATTGTATAATTTCTTCTTTTATTTGGCGCAACAATTCTGTGTGAACTTTGTCCTCTTCAAAGATCTGCCTCCCTCCAGCTTCAGACACGCAAGGTTCTCAGATCCAAAACAACAAGTACCCATTCGTATTGTGTGTGGCCCACCAGGTCTTCGGTCGCCTTCGATTAATAATATAACTTGCCAATGATAATAAAGACTCTATAAGCTATAGATAATACCAGAGTTTTTAAACTATCTATCTTTTCGCGAGTAAATTATGAGTATTTTGGTATTACCAAATCGCAATTATTTGAGGAAACTCAACTGTGCTGAAGATCTGAAATGGAAAACCTTTCGAGAGTTCAGAATACTCGTTACCCGTATGACGCACAAAATTATTAAACGGGAAATAGTTCGCCCTTATTGGCACCCGTATTCTTCCTTGTTTTACTGCCCATCTCCGGAATCTCATTATGTAAAAGATAAGGAAGTAATAAAAAAATATTTTTGCATATTATATATAATATGTATGAACTGACCTTTAATTTCAGACGCGTCTTAAAACACAGACTATAAATTTAATATTACATTGCACTAAAACTTAATCTACTACATTTTAATATCGAACTTTCTAGGTTAGTGACGAAATACATGGAAATGTAGAAAATTTCAACAATTCAAATTATATATATTTACTATCGGAAATGTGATTGTCACTTGTCACTGAACGGTCCAGTATCCGTACAGAAGTAACTTTATTTCCTAGATAAAAATGATTTATTTGCATGCAGCTCGTCAATAGGTTGCGAGTAACACGTTGCATAGCGACAGCGTCTCTTAGCAACATGGTTTCATGGCAACGGCGTCCCGACGAGTTTTTCGCAACGCCGTCATTCTGGCGAGGTATAGGGGTTCCCATAGCGTCATGAAAGCACGCAAATAGATAATCTTAGCAAAAAAATACTCCACGGTAGGGAATTCAAACACATTTTACGAGCCTCGATAGTTATCTATGTTTTTTAACCATGCCCCATCCCAGTTTGAATCATATCGAATACTAATGGAGTAGCTTAGAAATTGTTTAACAAAAACTGATAGTAATAAAGATGCTTAACCCCTCCCTTCTAAGAGGGTATGAAAAAAAGGATATGGTATAGCTTGCTAGTCGCTTTCTCTATGCCGCATTGACAGATTCATATAGGAAGATATCCCTGGATGGGAAAGGATGTAAAAAAAAACGTTGACCAATAAATATACTAGAGTTGAGAAATGAGTCACTTTAATTAAACACTTCGATTCGTTCGATCGAGTCGTATCATACGTAACGTATACAAATAACTACGATTCAATTCTAATTAAATTCTCTCTACGTCATAATATGTTTTCTCACTCTGCCAGATATTGACAATGCAGTGTAAGAGTTGGATTGCAAGTGATTCGCTACGATTCTAATAGTTCCATAGACGCAAACGAGTGTCTGTCGATCACAACAAAGATTAAGTCATTTGGATTCTGAGATTAGCAAATGACGCATATCGTATATCTATATACGATTTACTTATTAGGGGACAAACTACGATTTTTAAATTTTATTTCTTCTGCCTTTAACTCTCAGTCGTGCAGTTCTTTATGAGAAAAAACACTATGATAAGCATTTTGATTATTTTTACTTAAATAAAATTGCCAAAATATTACTCAAACGGCGAGAAAACGAAAATTCTAACAAAGGTATTGTGGAATTTTAATATATTTTCTATTGCCTATTATGTATTTTTACACGCTTTGCTCTTGTTTACGAACAATTCGTCATATTTATAATAACCATAGCGTTATAGTTACATTGTATCTAAGTGAGCGCAATGCATTGAAAACACTTTCTAGATTTCTCCGGTAGATGTAGCAAAATTTCAACTAGGAAACAATTTAGATAGATATTTAATAATTATACATCTACCACACAGCTTAGCGCACTAGAAATTAAAGATAGATGAATCATACAAGACCAACATACAGCATGAGCTATAAATATAAGTATCATAATTTATAGTAAGTTGCTTAGTTAAATATTGTATTAGGAAACTTAGGGTGAAAAGTCAAGTGGCCTCAACACTTAGATCAAACATGGATGTTTGTGATGTCTATAATTCCCTCCCACCCCCAACCCATCTTAAAAACAGAGCGTAGTGAGAGCGACTACTAACCACTATTCTTGTCCTAGCCCTATCCTTCATTCCATACATGCTTAAAAAAAAGGGAGTATAAACAACTAGTTAAAAAGCTGCTTTCGTAGAAAAAACTTCCGTTGAGATACTTCCATTGGGAGTCCATATGCTCCACTATGGGAGAGGACATGTTACAAAATAAAAACTTGTGGTGTGTCGCGGAGATCTGAGAAAAATGTACGTGTGCCGTGGGGGAGAAAAGGTTTCGTAGCGCTGACTTAAATGATGTGAGCTGTCAATTCTTTGTAAAAAGACATTATATTCTTCGGTACACCACAGCCACTTATAGTAAATATTTCAAAATATATAAGTATGACCGGGATCCGTTTCTTTCTTTCATCGAATGATCAATTTCGGTGGATTCTATACATCGACACTCCCAGCGTATAATCACGTAAGTGCAAAATATGTGATTATATGTCTTTAGTATTTTTGTTGCCTACGCACTGAGCTCTATGGGTAGGCGTCAAACAACAGGGAAAATAAGATTTAAAATAGTTGTACTGTCCCAATTTTGAAGAAGATACATGTAGTGTTACTTTCAATCTTTGAAATGCTCTCCCCACGTTTGCAGATACGGGTTTATACGTAGGGAGTGTCGATATGGTATATATTATAGAATGAACACTTACTCAGCAAAACCGGTGCAATACCTTTATTAAAATTTCCGATATCTGGTAGTATGTTAGCGGATGACATGTGACGGAGGGCTTGAGGAGGGTATTGGGTGGCGGGTTTGCTAAGGTTTAAAAAAACTTTTGGTGTAACATATGTGTTTTTTTAAATGACTCAATCGTTTCACGAAAATTAGCAAAACATTTTTTGGTGATATGAAAGTTTGGCAGAGAATCGCGTTTAACTTTTGCATCCTTCCGCTTCATACTGAAAGATTTAATTCCAATTAAAGAACGGCAATAAATGAATTAGTAACACGGTAGCTAGGTCGGCGGGTCGCCTTCTCGGATAGATAAAACTGTAAGCAGCTGGCTCAAACAAAACAACATGACAAAGTTCTAATCACTAAACATGAGTGATGACTAGTAAGTTTAAGCGCAGACAAAACACAGATGGTAAAAACAAGTATGTTGATTGTCCTTGTTCAAGCTTCCATTCCGTTACTGTTTTAATAATGTCTATAATGTAATGCTTATTAACTAAAAACTAAATCAACCAGTGGTGATCTGGTTATCATATTTAGAATATAAAACTATGTCACTGAATCGACAGTATAAATATGTAGAATAATATTTTTAAATGATCTCAAAATTTATAAGCCATATATTATATATGACAATATGGTTGCAATTCTTTCCGTTAGAATGGTGAAAGTACAAAATATCAATGGTGTTTTGGCCAATTGATGTAACCCTCAAAAAATACGAAAATGAGTTAATGATTGGAGCTCATTTTAAAGACGACAGAGCAGGTCTCAGTCCAAATGATGAAAATTAGAAAAATCAATTGACCACATTTTGGAAGGGAAACATTATTTTACATTGGTTTTAGGTTTAGAAATTCTAACCCGGCCACTCGATTTGAGCCACTATTATATCGACAATCCCTACGTTTAATGCCGTATATGCGAACATGAGAATTTACAGGAGTGCATTTCAAAGATTCATAATGCAACTCACCATAGAATGTTTTCAAAAATATTAACTCTGCAAAATCTCTCCTGAACAATTTGAATTTTAAGGGTTACATCAATTTGCCAAAACAACGTCGATATAATCATGTCATTCATATTACACTAATACACATAATGTAAATTTCCACAGAAGGTATGAAGTAGAATGCGTCATATTCATTTAATTGTGTTATAATCAAAACTTGATAAGCTGTTCATTATTTTTACTTTAATAATACATAATATGTATAGTAAAATAATGAACCATTTCAGCAAAATGCTGTCATACAACGACAACAAGATATAGAATACAATATTTATTGATTGAGTTAACAATTACTTGGTAGATCTCCATTAAAATAAGTAAACAGATGTCTATTTAGATCCATAAGGATTACGTCATATTTTTTATAGCAACTCTAGCATCACAACATCGTTAGACCAATGCTATAAATAGATCTAACGATGGCGTGATATCGAAATAGCCTTCTTCAATATTTAACAAGCCTTGCAGGGCTAGATGCTTCGCTATCTGTTATTTAACGTAGTATATTATTCATAGTTTGGCAAGGTACGAGTTTAAACTAACGATTTTTCTCAGATTATGTAGAAAAATGAACGTGCTGTTATCGTTTTTTTATATTTTAAAAAAGAAAACACAATTCATTTGTACTACTTCCACATATTTATAAAGATCAGGACCGGTTCCGTGTTTTATTTTTAAAATATAATGTCTTTCCACCAAGAATTGACAGTTAACACCTTAAAAGGTTTTTTTTATATATATAATATTATGTCTAATAGATCTGAATCAGGTTATATAGGTTGAAGTTTTTCAAACCAAGCATTTGGATTTGATGTTTGCGATATAAGAATTTGAGGTAAATGTACGGGTAGTTGACCTGTTTCAATAAAAGTGTCCAAAACAAGAAACGTATACGCGGGATTGCTCTAAATTGTAGAGTCCAGACAAGCGAAACCATCTTTTGTCGGATTGATGAACTAACACATCACCATAATATATGTCATTCGCGTGTCATAACGGCCATTTAAAAACAACACCAGTAAGTATTTTATTTGAAATTTCTTAAGAAAATTGTTAAGGATATTAGTGAATGTAAGCATATGCTACTTGATTCAACTAAGAGTGGTCTTACAGGAAGCTATGATTAAAGGTTATCATGAAACCCTCTGATTAGGCATGGTCAACTACTGAAAAAAAGTGATCAAGTACAGTAACTTAATTTTTTTTAAATGGTCAACTGATACAAAAACATGGTTTTTAAAAATTGAACACAATTTTTTTATAACAGACTCTTTACTAATTTTTGTCTTATCATATTTATTATAAAATTCGATCCATTATGAATACACTTGCTTTGTCATCATTCGGTCTAATGTTAAACGTTAATCGTTATTTTTGTTGAAGTTTTCTGACATGTCAATTTTAGAAATCACAAAAAATTGGCACTGTGCATGTCTTGTTCATCGCTCATCATTCACACTTCTAGCTAGAGAATGATTTGCAGATCATTCGCTCAATTCAATATTAACTACATACTGTCTGTGTTTATTGTGATATACTGTATTATTTATAGTATTAAATTATTAGCTTATTAATAGAAATCTTTGGTTACATCACTGCTAAAATTAAACTGCACACAAAGCAAAATAATTATTCATATAATCATCACGATAAAAGTAAAATGGAGTGACAACAAGAACAATACAAGTTTGAGTAACAAACACTAGATAGATTTGTAACTGTGCAAACTCGCGCAATGATAGTACCTATTGCTCGCCCTTGATGTACGCGGTTTCGAATCAACACGGTCAAATATTTTTTTCAGTGATTTTATTGTTACGATTTCCATTTAACACGCTTTCTTTTATTTTTACTTACTCATGATTAATAAATATATCGACTGTGGAAAGGAGAAAGGAAAAAGGACGTAACCCACACACAAAAAATATTGTGTATAGCCCAAGCAAAACGTGTATTAAATTGTATGCATTGTGATTATCGAGAAAAAAAGTCCTTTTGCCTTTCTAAAGTCGATATATAAATATAGTGCATTAGCACGTTTTGTGTGAGTTATACACAATATTTTTAGGTGTGGGTTAAGTCTTTTTTCCTTTCCACAGTCGACATGTTAGGATAAAATATCAAACTATTTAGTTCTACAAAATTTTATTAGGTAGTTGATATATACTATTTCGGCTTTCGATGATGTAAAGTAGAAATGGCTATCAACTACCTAATAAAATTTTGTAGAACTAAATACTTTGATATGTTATCTTATTATAATAGAGTTCTACTAAGTAAATGCCAATTCAATCAATTAAGTTAAAATATGTTTCCCATATGCGCTCCGAATGTGGAACATATGGACTCTCAATGGCAAGTGATCTACGAAAGTTACTTTTATTCAGTCACTTAGCCCGTCTTTTTTGCGAATACAATAAGGCTAGGACAGATCGATTCAGACAGGACTAATGGATAGTTAACCGCTTTAGGATAAGATAGGTGGAAGGGACTTTGGCATCACATACATTCATGTTTTCGAACGCATATTCAAAAATTGACTGCAAAAATATTTTTTTACACTAACGTGAACACCACAACCGAAGCCAACGACGGTGACCACTGAGCTACATTACACAATGCTTATTAATTAATATGCTCTAAAATAAAATAACGGTGTCAAAAAATACGCCAAAAACTCGTGGAATTTGGCCAGTGTATTAATCGAAAAAGTTCCAGTTTCTTGTGTGAACTAATAAAATTATTGCGTGCGACTGCCTAATTCCGAATAATTTTCCCACAGGCAACACTCGTATCGCGTTTCATACGAAATACCTCGGAGATAATAATTTCGTCTGGCCCAAGATCCGAGCCCTAAACGCATTCCAGACTGTGGAGGATCTCACTCTTCGTCAACCTGTGCACCAAATACGTAATAATTAGGATAGATTCAGGTACATAAGCTATGTCCTTCAAGATAATCTGCATTTATATAGTCGACTAGCTCTCAAAATACGTATCTATGTTTGAGAAAAATATTGAAAAGATAAACGCTATCCGACGCTTTTTTTTCAATAATGTCCGCTCCTAATGTTGAGCATACGTACTCATAATTCATATTGAGCACCTAAATATAATAAGTTAGTGTCACAAAGAATGATCGGTGTTAAAAGTAGCAGTCGACAAACTTTCGGACCTCACGGACCACTAATTTTGTATCCCGCGGACTAGTAACATGAACAATTTTAAAAAGGTACAAACATAATACTTACATATGAAATAATGATAGCTAAAGATTTTTTTAAAAAATGATTATTAAACTTGTTTAATTATAACTAAATTATATTAATTGTAAAATTTTGAAAAATATTTATGGATTATCTTTAGTGTAATAATTTTTCGAATCATAATTGCGGACCACCAGTAGTCCACGGAACACAGGTTGGCAGCCGCTGTATTAAAACTTATCGTTCTCTACGCCCCGTTTTCAGGATCGTATATGGGGTGGGTGGGAAAAATGAAAACGTTACAAATATTAATTTGCTTGGATACAATTCGTTAAATTAATTAAAAATTATCATTTGAAAATTCGAACCCAGGACGGTGACACCGTTTCACTGGGTGGAATAATAAAAAAAGCAGACAATGACAAAATAAAATTCTAAATTTAGATTATTAATTACTACTTTATTTAAAATAATTAAAAAAACTAACATCTTCGATGAATTCGAATACAATAAACGGAGGGGGTGTGTCCGCGAGCAATAAGCTTATTGGCATTTTCCTCGTATATATATTATACCTACTAAATTTCGTATATTTTTTTCAAATTACGATTGAGATTTTAGTTGAATCACACAATTATGGTCAAATAAAAATTACAAAAAATATAAATAAATATAACTACATTATCTGCTTGTATTAGCATGTATAAAGATTTTTTTATAAATTGTGATCTTTTGAATCATTTAAAAAAGAATCCTCGTTCTTTCTCCCGAGTTTACGATGCTTCAAATTAAATTAGTGGCGCATGCTTACAAATCCATAAAACATAAATGATAGCTTAGAGTAATGTGGCGCGGTTCGTTGTCAGTTAATTACGGGTTAAAATAACTGACTCATGGGAAACGAGCAGACCTTGGTCATCATGCGAACTTCTGGATCGCAAATCCGCAACATTAGACTGTATCACAAAGCTTACGACCTATAAAACGTTAACATGATAATTATATTTATCAGGCATACAAAAATACTCAACACACATATTGTATAGGAATGGCATGTAAGTATGGATATTTTTATTTTCCTATTGTCACAATTCGTCAATTTAGTAGGTATGTCAAATTTAACGCATTGAATAAATTACGAAACATTCTTGATACACTTTTAAGACCAAAAATTCCCCACCCCTCGTTTAGGTCTTGACGTCTTTTCCGGACGGCTCATAAGAAAAATTTCATTTTTTAATCGAATACATTATATCATGTTTATATAATACATTCATATTATTTTTCATAGCATAGTTTTCATATCAAATCGACTTTTTGATGTAATGTAAACAATTCGATTATATAAAAAAATATAAATTCAGGTTTAATTTGTCTCTTTTAATATTCAATTTGGAAGCAGAAAAAAACTAGTTTCAATATTTTCGATGGATTTGGCTATAGGTTGTTTTTTTCACTTTTGGATAGCAATTTTTCCATAAAAGCTTTGTGTATTTTTTTTAAATATGTAAAATGAAACATTGCAATATTTATACTGAGTAATACACAGGTAGCGCCCTGTTACATCAGCGATCATGAAGAGACGTTAGAACTGGGTGGGTCACTTGCTGCGGAGAGCCTCAATCCTGCTTGCCTCTTCTTCCGACCGATGGGATACCGGTAGTATTCCGGTGTCCTGAAAGACCATCGGGTACTGTCCATAGAATGTACTTGGCAGAGCTAAGGGATTCTGGCATGTCATGGGAGGAAGCAAACCGATTGGCGGGTGACAGGGATTATGGAGGCGCCGCGTGGTGGCCATATGACTCACATAGGGAGCGAGTATGGTCGAAGAAGATTACACCAAAATACATGTATATTTCGATAGAGTAATGAGAAAAATTTTCTGTCTCCTCAAAAATAGATCAATTTGACTAATGACGTTCTGTCAAACAACCCTTCAATAGAATATACAAATAGATGAACGAGTAATGTCACAAAATCATGAGTAAATTAAGGATGTTCAGTTTAGAACAGTGAGGCACAGCCGTGACCCAAAATGGTATTTGTTGCAGCCCAAAAGAACAAATAATAAGTAATTAAATTATGTAACTATTAAATTAAAAATTATAAAATGCATATCTCGTATATATCATTGTTTTCCAACAATTTTACTCTCCGCGGCCCGTGAAAAATTAGAAAATGGATAATCCGGCCCTTCTTTGAAATAGGTTGAGTACCACTGGTTTAGAACACTTTAACTAGTGATGTTTTGTGTAATAACTAAGGATAATACAATTTTACAAACTTATAACTAATTTGTGAAAAACTCCAACGGCCCATGTTTCCTACATCCGTTTTCAAGTGCCAAAGTTCCTTAATCTATTGCCGCAATGACAAATCATTGAAATTTTTATGTCTGATACGTATATACCCTGTGGAAGATAGGTACATAACACTTTCATCCACGCAAAAAAAACTTGTTCATAAATTGTAACATAACACCTTCATCGACTCATGTCTTCAATTATAATCAAAATGCAGCCAGAGAGCCACTATTGATAGTATTCTGAGGGGATAGTTATGTCGAGCGAGCAGTGACTACCTGGCCATGAGCGTGCCTCGGAATCTGGTCCTCGATTGAGAATTCGACTTGTTTGATACAAACGGACGCGCGGAAGATGCGATCTTGCTGTGGGAACCACTTTGTGAATCACGATACGGCACTCATTAAAAAGACCATTTCACCCTTTGTTTACCTGCCGAACATTCGAGGCGTAGCCTTACACCACTTTACACGAGATTTTCGAGCGGGTGACTAATTGACCGCTTGATATTCAAAACTGCGTTCTGATTGGGTTTTTTTTGCCTTCTCAAGTGACAGCGCTTAGTTGACAACCGATACTGCCCCCCCCCCCCCCCCTCCCTGTATCCACAAAATACCAATGAGAAATTGGTATATATTTACGTTGGTTAGAAAATGACAACATACATTTGGCAATACTTGAATTTTACATCAAATTAGTAAAATATGTAGTACCATAAGAATTATAAATATTCGGAATATTACTACGGAATTACTTTTGAGAATATATCTACAATACCAAATCAATTTTATGAAACAATACATTATTTCTTGGATTCGAAACCCAGTACGACATTTTCATTTATTGATTTTTTTAATAAAAATATGAATATTCAGTGCCATGACTTATGGTGACGTTTTGAATCTTTCTTATCCTAGCCGCTTTTGGAAAATAGCGATGGTACATATTTCAATCATATTTGTTGATCTCATCATTAAAATTGTTTATGTACCTATAACCAGCTGAGAGAGGTTAAGTTCGACGGGGAGGTGGAGCGTCAACACACTTTGACTGCCCTAGATCCGGCGTGGTGACAAGGATAATTCACAGGTTCCTTCGTCCTCTATTATAACCCGCCCGTCAGTTTACTTTCTCTGTGATTGCAGTTAGTTTATACTAATAAATTCCTCGAAGGCAGTAACAGATACACAGAGTTTTTAAATACACAATTTCAATTTAAAAACGCAGCAAGTGGTTTTACGATAGGGTCGCAATTTCAAACTAAGCCGTGGCTTTGTCGGTGACCGACAGCCAGCCCTCGGGTAGGCCGAGTGAAAGTGACCGTTTCTCTGAGCGTCGCAAGCTTTTTGTTTACTGCTAACGGTAAACAAATAACGGTAAAGAAACAAATATGACAAATTATTTTTGAACGCCTTATCAGAGACATTACATATTAAATTTCTCATTAAAAATTACATATTAAAAAGAGTCTGAAGACGGGTTTTGAAGACCCCTGTCACAGTATAGTCTACCAAATCGTCAGGTGGTAAGAAACGCAATAAACCGAACAGACGCATGTCATGATTGCGCTCGCTGTTCATGTATTCTCCGTCTGTTCGTCGCTTTATGTTTTAGGTGTTCTTAGTAGTATTCTAAATAAAGGTAAAGTTCTAAAAGGAAAAAATCATTTTAATTAATAATGCATCGTTTTAAATGTAACCCTTGATTTATTAATTAACTACGTACATGCTTGTCTCCAATTTAGGAAAAAATAAAAGAACAAACTTTGATTAGCACTCATATTACGGTTTTCTATAGTATTTTTAAATAAAGAAAGTCAGATTAATTATCTAGTATAGAAATTCTTACACGGCTGGCGATGTCAATTTGTTGGCTGCAATTCCCGCAAGTAAAGCTGAGATATGTCTTTCATCTTACATCTGATCGTATTCGCTTTATAGTTTATAATTCCCTGTTATTTTGCGCTTCAAAATAATTAATGATGGCGCCCAACATGACATCATACGGATTCAGCATGTATACTCAACACTTTCACAGCATTTTATATTAATTTAAGAAAACTGCCGCTGAATACCCGACTCGTATTCCAAATTCAAAATGCATGCTTTTTACACATGTTTGTAAAAGTCAGTAACTTTAGGTTATTCATTTTTTTATTATTTTGAGCATATGAACCCTGGTTACGGTATTAAAAATACATAAAATAACTATTTTGCAACTAAAAATCTCTTACATCACGTCTTCTTCTTTTGGTGCCATCGTCTATCGAAGCGGCAAAATTTCAATTAGTATGTTAACCCTGAAAACGGGAGGTAGAAAGAGCGAGATTAGTTATTTCATTATCTTCTCAGAAAAAAGTGGTTGAGAGACTGACTTACAACCAGTTATCGTAAAAACACGTTATTTTGAAGTGCTCCACATTAAGATTAGACATGGTTAAAAAATAATTCATAAATTTTAAATTAAATTTGATAATTACGTTATTCTACTGGTTGTGTTGCGAAATGTGACACGTGCTTCTCTTCTTTGAGAAGAATGTTCAGACTAACTATATCGCAAGGTTATGTATGTCCAAGGTAAACAATGATTGTTAACTTAATGATGGCGTTGGACTATTTCCATCTACTGGACGTGGTAAGAGTTAAACGATAATAGTACTGATTAGTATAGCACAACTAATTACGAAATTAATTACTAGTGTTTGAAGGGGATAATTCCAAGAGAAATAAATGTAATAGTGATGAGCCACCTGTCCTATTTAAAATGAATTTCCACACAATTACCGAATTACCATTGCCGAATCCATCGAAAATATTTAAGTAGTTCATGACTGTTATTTATTGCTGAAAATGCGGACGAAGTACGCTGGTGGCTAAAAATCTCTCTTGGCTTATTGGCTCGTCTTAAAACATTTTTAGCCCAGGAAACCTTCATTGTACTTACGCTAAACTTCACTGGCATCCTTACTTATACAAACAACGGGACATGCGCGTTCGCCTCTCACTAACTCCGTGGTGAAAAGTGAGAGAGGTGAATCCACATTCGACATCACATGTCTGTAGATCTGAATGCTTCCCGATTGTTAGCTGTGATTAATTTTGTGCGCTATGGGTATGCATTGTTCTACATTTAAATTACGAACTGGCGAGCGAAATAAACAACATTACAGAATAAAAACAAAAGAAAACAAACGGCGCGGAGCTTTCGGGTTATTTTCAAAACGCAAAAAATCAAATAAAGCCAAAGTAATACCTAGCGTCTTTTAAAATGAATAAAAGAAAAGCAGCGTCTCGTGAAGTCTGTTCGGAGAATCTTTAAAAAAAGCGTTGACAGATTGGTTTCAAGATGGTGCGCCAATTAAAACAAAACGAGAACGTAATCTCTGCGGAACAGTAAAAAAAAGTATATCACACGAACAAGTGACTGTTGATACAAAACTTTAAGGATTTAAATTTAGGCAAATCTTTATATTTATAATCTTTGTAACCATGTCCACTCCCAATGTGGCGCATATGGGCTCATATTGGGGTGTATCTCAACATTTTTAGATATCAATGGATAGGATTGGACAGGGCGAGTGGTAAACTAATCGCTCTCTCTTCGCCCCGTTTTAAGGATCGGATGAGTGAGAGTGAATAGACACATCAAGTCCATAAATCGATTGAAAAAATAATTTATTAATTTAAACTGTCCGTTTTGATATCAACAATTGAATTTTTTACTGAAGAATACTTTTTAATTAAAGCTATATGTGCGTACATATGCATGTATCATCGGCGGGCGGTGGATGTATCTCTATCTCCATCACACAACCTCACGTGTATATAAGCAAATAGGATAAAAGAGAAAACGCCAACATGAATATTATATTGCTCTCACACCGTTCACTTTACATGTGATTTAGTGAGAAAGAGAAAAATATATATTTATATATCAATAAAAAAATTCTCACTAAATAATTTTATGATTTATCTGTCATTCGTATATTTTTTCAAATTGCGCGGATTTCTCATTATCCGGACTGCTTTCATCCCCAATTAGTCCAGTTGATCGAGGTTATACTGTATAATATAGCCGTATATTGTTATTGATCAAATGATTGGCAGCAACCAATATTCAGTAAATTTTTTAAATGAATAACTGAAGAAATATCTAATGACAGCATTCTTAATTTAAAATTTTTCTTCTGTCAGTGGACAAAATTTAGACTAATCGGCAACCGTATTGAAAGAACCACAATGTAATGTATTATAGTATAATATTTATATTCACATATTATTAAATGTGTACATAACTATCATAATTGCATAATATTATACAACAAATGAACCAAATGTCAATTGTCGTATTAAAGATAAGAGTTATCTTGGCCGCAGCAAATTTATCGAAATGCGGTGTATCCACATTTCTGTATCATTAACGATACTCATTCCATGAAAAATAAAATTTACCCAGTATTTGAGAAGTGTCAAAACATAGATAAATTATTCGTTCATTTCGAAATAAAACTTGTGACAAGAAAAAAAATCAATAAAGTTATAATATATTTCTTATTTTGCCGAAACCATCCAAAGTGACTCAATGAAATTCCAAATGATAACAATAGCAGTGATATTTTTTGGCTTACAATTAAATGCACTTTTGTTTAGGTCATATTCACTTACATAAAAATAGTTTTCACTTATAACAAATACATTCCACAAAAAACAAATTCTTTCACTTTCATTAAAAAATAAAGTGATCCCACATAATAAAATATATTTTAACACTGAAGAAATATTACACTTCACTAATATTTTCATATAGATAAAATAGTTTTCACTCAATAAAAATAC
Organism: Himalopsyche phryganea; assembly: GCA_022494535.1. Taxonomy (NCBI): domain Eukaryota; kingdom Metazoa; phylum Arthropoda; class Insecta; order Trichoptera; family Rhyacophilidae; genus Himalopsyche; species Himalopsyche phryganea. The sequence continues at coordinate 2,668,350 of JAGVSL010000087.1, read as the reverse complement.
TCATACTTTGAAATCGATAGTTGCACAAAGCTGTAGTGAAATGTCACTTATTCTTCTACTCTATATTAGGCCGCCTATATTGTCTTTGCTCCTCGCATTAGAATACATCACACAAACCAAACCAGACCGAACCAACCCTAACATAACCTACTACAACTTAACTCACTTCCGAAAAGAATCCGTGACTAAGTGGAAACTATTAAAATCAAAATTTTAGTGTACTAAGTGAATACTATCTAATCCAAAGTGCAAACTATCGAAATAAAAGTTCAAGTGTACCAAGTGAATACTATCAAACACAAAGTGCAATTATTTATAACCCATATTTTTTTAGTTGACGGAAAATTTGTAGTTTTAGATTTGTCAAGTCATATTTTTTACACCTGCCTCCTGATCGCTTTGTCTCAAATCACCAATATATAAGACCTCCTCAGTGGCGTAGCTAGGGGTTTTGCCGCCCGGGGCGGTCCTTCAGTTTACCCCCCCCCCCTTTTCCTTAAAAAAATATGAATTTATATTTACAATAATTTTGGGTTGAGGGTATTTTATAAATTATCTACTCGTATTTTTTTTAACCATAAACCAATATGGCGAAAAAGATAGAAAGCCTTACGCCGCAGGCAGAAAATTTAAATGTATAAATATATTTTTTTGAAAAATATGTAATCTACTTTATCTGCCAGTTCGTGTTCTATTGAAGGTATTATTGCAATTTATTTAAATCAAAAACTGCTCACCGTCGATATTAAATAGTTTTTTTTTATTAATTTCAACTTCGAAAAACTCCTTTCATAGCTAGCAAGACAATTTGTGAGGAAAAAATTAAAAAGCATTTCAATATCTGGGAGAATCTCCAAAATTACATGTTTGAATAAATTTAAAAAATCAATCCTGACAATCCTTCCGCACAGCTATTTTATGTTAAAGAGCAAGATAGTTTTAAATTCTTTCCGATCAATAACATCATGATCTTGCTTTAACTGACACTCATACTTCACTTAAAAAGATTTGATGAGGTAATAAAACCATATAACATATTTTGGCTTGTAGTGTGCCGGGAAATAATGAGTATTTTGGTGTGCCGTGGATGAGAAAAGGTTGCGGAGCACAGCTCTACAATATGGAAGAACACATTTATTTTTATAAATTATACTTTTACTTAAAAACAACTTTGTTCAAACAATCAAAATGAAAAAGGTATATCATTTCAAACATTTGACTAACTTCAAAGTCCAATTACTTAAAACTAGTATTTTTCAGTTAGTGTCTTCTTCCAGAACAACGATTTCTAACAATAGCGACGTAAATATAACTAGACGCACGTGTTTTTACGATGGTAATCATAAGACACTGTTTATTTGCGAGATATATCGGAATTATTTGACAGTTAGGTGGGCGGTTGAAGTCAACAAGGCGGAATACGAACTCTAGCTGCGAGTGGGCGGAAGCCTCTGGCTAATAACCAACCATTTGAGCATGAAGCATAACAAAACATTGCATATTTACGAGTTCAGTCTCGCATAAGTCTTCGGCTCTTTGCACCGTCGATAGCAGCAAAAGATATTATTCATAGATAAAATTCAATATCTATTGCAGCGGCCGGCAAACTTTTTGGCTCACGGACCAGTAAATTCATAATTTTAATCCAGCGTACCACTAACGGGACTTTCATGTTAAATATTACATTTTGCAAAAAACGTAATCAAAGAATAAAATGCACCTACCTAGTTCATAAAATAAAAATATTACTTACAATTAAATTATAAAAGCTTTATTAATTAAACAAAAATTGTTACAAAATATATTTAACTGAAGTATTATGTCATGTGACAGGCTTGAACGTGGTGGAACGAGTCCGAGAAGAGTGTAAAATGAGGCGACAGTAAGACAGAACATGTGAAATGCAGCGAGCTAGACGTGTTACGAGAATCATATGATTTTTTTTCTGGGTTGGTTTGATGTGGATTAGAAAATTCAAATAATGTCAGATTTCTCTACGGACCACCACTTTGGTTACCGCTGATCCCAAGTGTTGCGCTATAAGCCGGATTCGTTTGACATCGAGAATCACTTTAAAGTTAGAGTATACGCCGTATAACTTTGTACTTCTTACTACACTGATACGCTTTCTGTATGATACACAAAGCGTGTCAGTGTATTAGTATGTATGGATCCCGTGTATGTATCCCGTGATCCTAAATCTTGAACCGAACCTTGGAGCCAGAGTGCAAAGTTATACGGTACATACTATCTTTTCATGCGATATGATATTCAATTGATAACCATGCTACGATCTACCCAGGTAAATGCTCAAAATTATTTCAACAAAACGGAAATGAAAAATCGCTCATAAATGTATTATATTGCAAAATATAAGAAGCCTGCAGTAATATAATTAACGGAAAGAAAATTGCGCCAGAGATAAGTATCTTTTGTAGCTCAAACTTTAATCATTTTAGTGTACGGTTTTACAAAAATATTTTTTCACTTAAAGGTTAATTTTTCTTTCATTGGAAATGGCACACTCACATGTCACTTCAATGTCTGATTTTAAGAATCAGTCTCCTATAAAATTTTTCGATATTATGGTTCATTTTCAGTAGGTATTGTCAATTTGGACTCTAAAATTAATATAAGACAAGCTTGGTTCTCCTTGACCTGCATATGATGAAATTTGGATTATTGAGATTTGGTACACTTCCATGTATTTTGTCACTAACGACCTCTATGTGGGTAAAACCACACGTACATTAGATATAAGGGTATCAGAACATTTAGCTGCCTTTAGATTAAAAAAAGAAACTTCGACATTCGCAAATCACATGCTAATGGAGAACCATACGCTTAATGCGGATGATGGGGTTAAACTGTTGCATCAAAACATGGGGGATGATAAATTCTTTACCAATTCTGAACGAGCAGCTGAACCTCCCTAATTCTCCGTTATTGTATCCTATACGTTGAAACAGATGTCACTAAATGTGGAATAATTGTATATATTTACCCTTTCGTCGAAAATTGCATCCCGTCGAAACCCACAATGCTATTATAATTGTAAAATCACTGGTAATTCTAAAAGTAGTTAGGAAACGGCAATTCGCCACTCTGTTAATGTGTTGTTTACAAAATAAGGATTAAGGCGATTCTCGAAATGTTAACTCAGGTATCAGTGTGGCTCCCAGACGTATAATATTTTGCCTCGTAAATAATATTTGTCGTTTTTGTATCTTCTATATAAACGTTAGACACTGTTTACTGTCTATCAGTTCGAATCCATTCGTGTGCTCGAATGCCTGAAGATGCCGAAAGGCGAAACCCGGGTCGTTAGTGACAAAATACATGGAAGTGTACAAAATCTCAATAATCCAAATTTGATATTGAAATTCCATCAAGCACCCTCAGTCGATGTCTTAAATTATACATAATTTAGTTCAGTTTAGAGAATACAATTACACTTTTCGTCTATTAGATATATTTATCTACAATATACCAACTAATTTATTCATGTGAATACTTATTTTTTGTAGGCAAAGTTTGTGTTAACGTTATGATATTTTTATCTCGTGCAATTGCACAATGAATTTCTTTATGACATTATGCGACCGGCGCAACCTTTCACCTTTCAAGAGTAAAAATAAAAGTATCAATTGTTAACAAGCAGACAATTATTGAGTGATGTTTTGTGACGTTCATATCTTCTTATATAATACATAGCAATATTTTTGCTCTATTAACAAATAAATTGACATAATTACATTTGGAGAAGTAAGTTTACCGATTATTTTTTACTTGATTTATTTTTTATTTTTTTCTGAGTGAAGTTAAGGTATTTTTCCATTTTTTAGATCGTAATTTTTGCGAAAAAAAGCCTTCATCTTTTGAGCCTCGGTACACACTAATTCGATGCAATTATGACATGAATATTAAGATCTGGTATCGGATCTAATGGTATTTGACTACTTATCATTTTTATGTAACAGTCTATGAGACTTACAATTGAAAGAAGAAGAGGTGGTGATTCATAAACAGGATTTGTCAACTTTAAGCAAATGGACTAATCAATGTCACCTTTAGTTACTTTATTAAAAAACTTTGTCAATTTCATCATGCGAGAAGCGTTCGTGGGATTCTATAGAATAAATACATTGCTTCGATTGTGGAAGTGTGCACGGTATCGCGAGAAATTTATCACATTATCCCGGTCAAGTTACTCTACTAATTCATAGTTTACTTTGTGACGTCAGTTTTTCTCTGACCCTTCTCCCCCTAGAGCATAGGTTCTCAACGTGGGTGATAACGCCCCCTTGTGGGCGTTTGAGACTTTCAGGGGGGCAGTAAAAGATCCAGAGAAAATTAGAGGGGCGTTGAGATGGCAATTTTTGGTGGATTTTTTTATTGTATGTATTGTAATCATTATTGTGACGTGTGCAAAAATTCAAATATGTCGGTAGTTTGGGAAGTGGATGGAAATTAAAATGAAAGATTCCATTACATTCAGATCGACATTAAATTGGATATGAAAATTTTATTTTTTGATTTGGATTTAAAAAATTTTAAACTTCCGATTTCACGTGAAATGTCATATATATACATCATATATGAGACATATAAGTCATATAATGTCTTACGACTATATAATATTACAGCGAAATTACATGTTAAAATATAATCATGGCAATAGCTGTTTCGGATTCGCGACAGATGGTAAGTAAAAAAAATTGGTGGGCTATAGAAAAAAAAAATCTCCAAGTTGGGCAAAATAAGGTTGAGAACTTATGCCCAAGAGCGTCATGTCATATATGGATGGCTCCTTATGGTAGTGCTCCGCAAACTTTTCTCACCCACGGCACACCTAGGCAAGGCACTCGTCAGAGTTTCACGTAAGAGTATGTAAATTAATACTTATATTTATTAATTGTTTTTTATTTGCTGAATTGAAAATAGCAGCCTTTTTAATAATATTCAATTTAACTGGTTCACGTCTTGGTATGTCTGCTAAGTGGTTCATAACCTTTTAGAAATGATGGAACACGTTGGATTGAAGGAAGAAACTATTAATAAAAAAATATGCATTAAAATACGTTATTTTGAAAACCACAAATCATAAAAATTAAATGTTTGAGTTGTATCTGAACTACTAAAAATTAGATAAGTTAAGTTGAGTTGATAAAAGCAAAAAATATTTACCATTTTTTTTGCTATCTAAGTAACTGTTGTTAAGCCAAAGCCAAATAATCAGTTTGTTCTCAAGAAAAGTTTCGTTGATCCAAAAATGTGCGAATTTAAGGAGCTTAATGTGATAATGTGTTGTTTAACATTCGATCATTGTTTGTAATAATTCCTTTTGCAAGTTTATAACCATGAATGCTTCCCAATGTATACAGCAATCTTTAATTTATGCGATAGAATTTTTTTATTTTTCACACGAGACAAACCCCTTTTTAAACAATGAAATGTTTCTTTCAATGAGAATAATATAAACGAAAATCTCAGCAACCGAGTGGTTCTAAGTTCTACTAGGTACTTGATTTTTTCTCATTTTTAACGCATTGCGTCGCAGCACACCTAGGGTTGTCTTGCGGCGCACCTGTGTGCAGTGGCACACCGATTGCGGAGCACTGCCTTATGGCATGATAGATAAAGAGTTTTATGATGATATAAAGTGAATTAATATACCTTTTTCACACGTGTTGGATGACAATGTCCTTCAATAAATGACGAATTTACTAGAATTGCTAAAGTTCGATAGCGATAACGAATGAGGTAAATAATTACTAGTAAAATCAAGATTATTAACGTTAATCCACTGAAAATCTTTCGAGTGTTCGCAAAAAAAATGTGTCCACGATTAGATAAGTTTTTATTTAGATTGTAATACTTATCTATTATACTTCAAATTTTGGCGATAGCCGGAACAATTATTGTTGTCATCTTGAACAAATAAAGTGATATTTATTCAGCGATAAAAATATCCGATATTTTATATTTATCTGTCAGGAAAGGCGCCAGCCAATGATATTACGATTTCACTGGAAAAGAGTTCTCATGAAACCTCGCTCCAACGGGCCGGATTTTATGGTTTGTTTATTTTGCGTTATATATTATACTTTTTATATATTAAATACAACTGCAAGTTTTCGAATTTTGAAAATGTGATTCCATTTATTTTTTTAATTTATTCAAACAGATAATTCGCATGCATATAATTAACAGGCAAACAACTTTTAAAATTTTTAGTTGGATTTAAGTGCTCATTAAATTCCAGTTTCTATTCATTAAAATTTTCATCAAGGATATAGATATCAAAAAGAGTTTTAATATTCAAGATGTATACGCAATGGTAGACAAGATATGAATAAATGCTACAACAAACTTTTTAATACCGCCCTAAATGTGCGAAAGTAAAGAAAATAATAAATATTTATCCAAAATAAAAATGAAATAGAGACCTGTATGATTTATTCCCCCGCGGAATCCATAAGCTAAGGTGCGTTAAAAGATTTATCCTGAGAAAAATCAACCTACTTAATTCAGTTAAATGCGAATTAAACTAAATGACGCATCGAATTGAGCATTTCGAGTAAATTTCGCTCTCCGATTCGTTCATTCGAGTCGTATAACGGTGTAACGAAAACAAATGACTCGCGGTTCAATTCTAATTGGATTCTCTGCGAGTCATTTGTTTTCTTACCCTATCTGCCATAACATAGAATAACATGAGTACTCAATTTAATATTACCGAATGCATTGGTTTTTTCATATTTTCAAAGAAATGATGACAAAAAATGAATGTTTATGCAATATTTTTAATATCGATTAGTATAATATACAATTAAATTTTTTAACTTTGCTATTCCACTGGCTGTGTACTAAGTGTGACAAGTGTATCGTTTCTTTAAGTAGCATCTTAAAGTTACCGCCGATTCCATCGAAAATATTAGTATAATATACACATTATTTCGTTACGAGCTTTCGCAGGGTAGGTAGCCTAGCCTTCGCCTATGAGCCTGTCCCTTCTTCCCGATGCCTTGGAAGACCGATGACGATCATTCGTAACCTGAATTCAGCGGAGCTACGGAACGAACGCTGGCATGGTTAAAATGGGACCAAGAAGTCTGAGGAGCGACGGAGAAGCGTCAATGCGTAGTGACAAAGCAACCTTAAGTTACAAGCAGTGCTAAAAGAAAATTTGCAATTTACGAGTTGTCCTAAGAGTCCCAGTCTCTACAAACAAATTGTATGGCGGTTTTATGAAGATCGTCTCTCAACTCCGTTTTTCGTCGAATATAACATATATTTGAAAAGATTTCTTGCGAGTCTATTCAGTGTTTCTTTACTATAATCATTATATATTATAATTTACGATTAATCGAAAACCAACATATATACATGTTAAGTAATAATTAAATCGTCACAATAAATTATATCGTACAGTCGTCATAATATATGTAGTGAATGGCACGAAATGCGATGTGTGGCAGGGTAGATTTATTAGAATCGTAACTTATCGCAAAATACACACATTGAATGGTCGATTATTAACAATCATTGATTACAAATTAAGACTAGGTTATATAATTATACTCTTTCAAAGTAAGTAAACAACTTTATTCTTCATATGAAACTAAAATTGATAAATTAGTTATTCCACTGGCTGTGTAACTAGATGTAACGCGTTTCGCTTCTTTAAGAAGCATCTTCAGACTAATTATATCGAACCATAACTAACTGCATCACCTCCAAAGACCAGTAATTAATTTTATTATTAGTACTATCATCGTTTGGGTCTTACCCTCTCTACGTCCAGTAGAATGAAACAAACCCACTCTACCCTTCATTTTTAATTAAGATGCTTCCTAAAGAAGAGAAACGCGTTACATTTAAGTTATCAACCTTAATTTAATATTAAAACACTAAAGTTACAGCCAAATCCATCGAAAATATATTTATTCCTATTAACATTAATGATATTACATTTAATTACCCATTATTTCCAGTTATTAAAATATGCTAGAATTCATCGTAATTAGTCCGAAATATCGATTTCATGACTTCGCAGTAAATGTAATGGACCACTCGTCTGCAAAAATATCTGCTGACGGGCCCTACAGCATGACTTGTAATTATAGGGGGCTTTGATAGTGACAACATTTTGATCCGTCGAAGAGGCGAATATGGCCAACGGAAAAAAAAAAAAAAGTCATTATGCTATCGTAGGGATTGATTTAGATTAAAAGTTGTAAAAGCCCTCAGATTGAATGGCATTGTCCCGATTTAGTTTTCGATACTTGTCGTAGGTATGTCGTATACTAGTATATTGTATTTCAATGGGATTCTACCCCATATTTCACCACAATACGAAACCTCGTAATAAACACTAAAATTTAAATGAGTTAATGATGAGAATTCATAATAATGTTTAACCAATATATATTTTTTTAATATTTAGCATTATGGTTAATAACTTCCAATGTACCGCATATTTTAAATTTTTCAATCAAAAGTGATAAACTCGTTGAGAGTTTTAATGTCACTTGAAATCAACTCGAGGGAAAAAGACATCATAAACATAAACATCCACATGTCCAAGGTGTCTCAAATATTAAATTAAAAAAATATTATCTTGATATTGACTTTGCCGGGACTTGAATCCAGACCCATCTAATCGCTAGACGATATCGAATATTTATTTAGATAATTTATATTGGCCATCGAGTAAGCGTCATAGTGGCACAGCAATCAAAATTCGACTGGACCAGAAATTACGTCATGGCATCCTACAATGCCTTTTTCCAGTCTTAAACTCTTTGAATGCACTCCTCTCCCATTTTCGGTACCTTATGTGAAGTACTTTCAAATACCTCATAATACACGCAGTAATCTCTCAGTTGGCTTGGGTTCAATAGTGAATAGACGAAGCAATGTAAGCTTTCAATAGATTAATTATCGGATTTAAAAAAGTCCTACAATATTTGGGGATTTAATAAATTCATACGTTTTATATGTTGTAAATGGTTTCCCATCACTTTGATGCGATGGTTCCGATAACCATACCAAATTTGTAAATATCCAGACAGTAAATAAACAACCCGATTACCGGACTATTTGGGTTTGTTTTTATTTATCTGACAAATGTTTTTGAGTTCAGATTTAAAGCATCTTAAACTTCCGAGAAATAAACATTGAAAAAACGTACCAATTCGTCAGTTCTTTAAGCGAAAATCAACACCGTAAGCTGGCATCATTCCATATATCACAAAATAATATCACAACAAAACAAAATTATGTCCGCAGCGAAAAGTCCGTGCTTTTACGCACACGTCCAGCAAGGTTATTCAACCTGCTTTATACAATATTATTCAAAAATAATCTTCGGCTTGTTTCGCGTACGGCACAATATGATCATCACACGCGTTTCGTGAGCATAGTTTCTCAAAAACGCATTCCGTTTTATTTACGGAGAGCGTCAGTGCACTTCAGTACTCTGCTGTCCGAAAGACGACGGCGATTTCGCAAGATAGACCCGAGTAAGCGAGAGCACACAACCACCCACTCAATCGTAAAGTCTCTGACTGGATTTGATTCTGAAAAGCGTCTGCCGCGTGCCATGCGTATGATCAAGAGTACCATTGGCGTAGGAGTCCAAATACAAACAAAAAACGTATAAAAAATACGACCACTCAAGGAATTTCTTAGCTCATTTGCCAGACGTGTATTGAGGTTTTGTTTTCTGCATAAAAAAGGGTTTTTATACCATATTTATAGCATTTAATTGATCCTCACAGATAACAACTAATGGTTACTTATGGATACACCTGCTGTTCCAATAGTTGAGTCGTCAACGCTCTTAGGCGTTCGTCCTATTCAGTTGCGGTGTCAGGTTGAAATCCCCGTACAGGCAATATTTCTCAATCCATTTATAAATTTTACGTCCAAAGGCATGGAAGTATGTGATGTTTACATTGCCCTCTACGCGTCCGATTTATTCATAGATAGTCAAAAGGTAATTTTATGAACTGTATGCATCGTCGTGTGGTTTATTATCATTTTTACGGATTTTAAGGATTTAGTATAGGTCTTCAAATTTCTAGTTACACCTCTGACACCGCACTTTCTGGACAAAATAGATAATATTGTTTTATTTATAGTGTACTTCATAAAACAATGGTAAGAGATGAAGATTCAAACGATGACGCAGTGACTAAGACAACAAAAATATCAATGCTCCCTAAATATATATAATTATATTCTTTCATTCGTTACAAAATACCCAGATAATTGAATTGGTTTGACCTATCCAAGGCTTCATCTCATTTACATGTCTATGCTACGTCAGCTAGTACAGTAAACCACTGTTTCTTAACCTTTTTACATCAGCGGACCATCAACAAATCAAAAAATGTTTTGCCAGCCATCAACATCGGAATAAAACAATAAATATTTATATAATTGATTTTTTTATTCAAAACAATTAATTTTGCAACACCGTATGCTTGATATTTTATTACTTGAAATTTAAGAGAATTTTTGCTGATTTAAGAAAATCTTCGCCGACAGTGCAGTTGATAGTAGACTACACAATACGAAGAATGCAGGTTTTGTTTTTGTGTTATTTAGACTATTGCTTATTGTGTTCATATAACATATTATAGCCACAAGTTTTACATCTTCGAAATTGAGTTTTTCCGAATTTTCTGGAGATATCAGTTCTGTCAAATATGTATTGTGTATACTGTAACTGGTTAAGCTGGAAAATGTATTCACTAAATATTGAATACGTGTATGTATTAACTGTAACATATGTATGGCTATGCAAAGTTGTGGCAAAACATGTTATAAAAGAACTGTTTAAAAATACAGGTTTTCATACATCCGTAACATATGTGGCTATTTTTCTATTTCTTTGATGATATTTATATGTGACATTCCAGGTATTATAACAACCTTTGTAATATATTTTCATAAATATGAATAATTGATTATAAATATTTGGTTTTAAAAAATAAAACACAATTCGTTTGTACTACTTCCACATATTTATAATGATCAGGACCGGTTTCGCTCATCACGAGCATTATCAACTGATGCTCGTGATGAGCGAAACCGGTCCTGATCATTATAAATATGTGGAAGTAGTACAAACGAATTGTGTTTAATTTTTTAAAATATAACATCTTTCCACCAAGAATTGACAGTTAACACCTTAAAAGTAATAAATATTTGGCACAATATTGTGTTAGATAACTATCATTACCATAATCATCGCAGCTTGACAGTGGGTCCAATGAAGGCATTCAAATTTTCATCAGTATTATGCTTTGTATATGATCTTTTTATTGTGTCGAATGATCCTGCCCAAAGTTTATTAATAGCATTAGTTAATTTAAAAAATATAGCTTCAAAAACCAAATATTACTAAAAAATCGCCATGGCGATCCAACTACGAAGGTTTGTTTACTTCATTTGCATATCTACCTATGACATCACATGGAAGGCTGCGACGAACCGCCCCTGGTATTCGGGTTCAACAAGTGGGTGCGGCGTGACAGAGACAGCACTAAGAGAGAAAGCGTGACAGAGTTACAGGAACATACTATGGAATTTTAGTAAGTGGTGGTGCGGTTCTTTACTACAAGGAGTGGACTAATACTACACCAGCTGAGACCGCGTTAATTTATAATCCATAACAGCTGAGTGCTTTAACAACTCATATTTATTTACCAGTTAGTACAAATTGACGCGAAACATAATGTATTTTATCTAAAATATATAATAGGTATATACCAGCCAGTAAATTACAAAAATCCTCATAAATAATATATTTTATATCAATTCTGTCAGCTGAGATTGATTGATGGAACTCCAATGGAATACTTGAATCTGTTCAATTTTTGATAATCAATTGATAATATAATTTCCTCTCTTCCCCTTTCGGTATCAATTAATAGTAAATGCTGGATTTAAAAAAATATATATTACATTATATTGACACCACCAACGAATAAAATAGTAACTAAATTTAGATAATTTTGCAAGAGTTTTTAGAGTGAAATACAAGTTTTATTCAAAATGAATAGCTGTAAATCAATTATTAAAGAATGAAATTTTATTTCGCTGTCTTTCAAAATGAAGAAAAGTGAATTACCGCTTTATTCTTTGAGGGTGTCGTTAATATATTAACGATATGAACTGCTATTCGGTTGCCTGTTTGAATACGCTTGTTTCATTGAATGCATGACGATCCCGAAAGACGAAACCGAGAAACTGTTGACACTTTGACAATTAAGTCACATTTTTAGCTAACTTATATGCACTGGTTATAAATTTAATAAGGAAGATACTTTCACAAACATACACTAGATATAAGTCCTTTAGATAAACAAAAAAGACATATTTCAGTGTATATTTGAATAGATACGACAATTGACGCTGAATAAGTCTGACCAGCCAATTATCTGTCCCGAGTGGAAATATTCCAATAAAAATAAAAATCAAGGACCAAAAGAAGTATGTTTTAATTGTTCTAGCTCTCCTTTTGCAAGCCATAGAATATTCTTTACTATGGAACATATTACATAAATAATAATAATCATGTCAGTACATATGGCCAAAAGGAAATCAGAAGTACACAACTATTTAAATATGTTATTATGAGTTTAGTTTTCAAGATCAACATTAATTTAATGAATACTGTTAAGAAGCCGTCAGCAATGAGTTGTCAACTAAATGCACATTTCACGGGCTTTTGAACTACAAGTATTGTTATGATTTTTTATAATTTTGTAAAATCTTCATTAACTGCAACGTTATGATTCACTAGACCAGTGGATGGGGAACCTGCGGCCTTCAACATGCTCATGTGCGTCCATTTTACTGAATTCAAATCATTGTTTTCATTAATTTACAACGTAATGTTACAGACAAATGAATGCGGTCTTCCAACATGAAACATCCATCTATGCCTTCCACTGATTTGCGGGTTACATTGTAGTGAACAAACGACTGCAGCCAAATCATCTTAGAGGACTAACAAAAGTGTAAGTGTGTCGTATCATTGATACACAATTCTGCTCAAAATGAACAATTGTTATTCAATCACAAGACCAACATCAAAAGTCGTTGTAAGTCATCATATCAAATCTTTAATTTGAGGGCAAATAAGTATTTCGAAATCGATTTATTCAATTTTCATTTTTAAAACTTAAAACATCAAATACATATTTGACATCTCAGCACAAGCACTTTTTCGGTGAATATAAAGCAAGATTTAAATGTTTTTATTGTGATGAAGCAGATTCGATAAACATTACTGAGACGATAAAAATCATCTGGTGAGTTCACGTTACATTATAGACTCAAAACATTCCATAAAAAAAACGTAAGATTAGAATTTACTACAGCCTGTTAAATTACTAAATACGTTTGTCCAGTATGACAACCTCAAGAAATTTTATAATACACACGTACTGCGTTTTTGATATACTATTATTCACTAAAATCAAAGCGTCTGTTTTTGTGTATTTTTTAAAATATGATATGTTCAGTTTGAGGCGCTGCACCTGTTTGGCCAAATAGATAGGGTTGTTTGAGTGATAGGTCCGTCGCAAAGTATTCAAGTAGCCGCTCGTACAAAAATCAGATTTTTATTCAATCACCAACAGTTTCACTTCCCAGATTTCAAAAAATGTTTGCTTCGCCCGTAAAGACAACGCAAATCAATTTTGTATGGATTTGTGAACGTTGATGTTAACCTATTAAGAGATTTGTGTCGTTTACACAAAAATGAACACGTAAGTCAAAATTTTATTTGTGTTTGCTTTACACATTATTTTATATTATTTAAGACATCGAGTGAGGGTGCTTGATGGAATTTCAATATCAAATTTGAATTATTGAGATTCTGTACACTTCCATGTATTTTGTCACTAGCGACCCGTGTTTCGCCTTTCGGCATCTTCAGGCTTTCGAGAGCACGAATGTTGTTAGTTCGAGTCCATTCGTGCGCTCGAATGCCTGAAGATGCCGAAAGGCGATACCCGGGTCGTTAGTGACAAAATACATGGAAGTCTACAAAATCTCAATAATGCAAATTTGACATTATTTTATATTTAAAATATCCTGACTACAGAGCCTTACCTCGGCAGAGAAGGACCACAAGGATAAATAAGTAAAATTATGCTTTTAACATTTTGTCACACGTTTGCATTTTCAACCACATAGGTACATAATTTACGCAATTTATAGACACCAGGGTAGGGCGAGTGATTAAATCACCTAATCACTCAAATTCACCCAACAGAGTTTTGCCACAAAAACGCAGAAAGCTGCAGGTTTTATCAATTTAGGCCATTTTTGAGCAAAAGATTGATCGTTGATTGAATTGGTTTACTTGGTAGAAGTAATAAGTATATAGAAGAAGCAATAAGTATATAGTTCCATAAAAATAAGTTATCAATTACCTCTGCAAAGATTGTTCATTGAAAAAAACATAAGAAAACACATTTGATAAAACAAAGGTAGTCAACATGTTTATGTTGTCAGATCTTAAATAGTATTATATAATTTAACACTGCAGAAGAAATCAAAATTATTTAATTTCTAATTGAAATAATTGACACCGTGTGAGTTATAATAATATATTTTTCTGTCAGTAGTGTCGACAGTAGCCTGTCCCAATGATGCCATAATCGCCTGTAAATAAATAGCTAGCTATTCCAGAAACGAAACACGACACCAAGTGTGTACCACATTCTTGATTTGTTGCGTCTAAAATCACATCCATGACGCTCTGGCTCCTCTCGCCTCTAGAATCTAAATTGATTTAAAAACCTCATAATGTAGTATGAAAACAACCTGCTTCTATGCCCGTGTCCTTTTGTATGCGATATACAATATACCTGTATATAGGGTTACCAAGGATACTGTTTTGTTGATAAATATTCATTTCTCTATAACACTTATGTATTATTTAGGGTATTATCAAATAATCATAGGTAATCTTTTGAGAAATAGACAAAATTATTCTCTTACAAAACTTCAATGGGCTTATTCGTTATTCAATAAATACGGAAATCGAATACAGACATCGAAACTCTGGAAACTTTTACATGACTGTGATAGCATTGCAGTGCTGTCATAAAAGATTTTAAAACAATATGTTATAACATAAATACATACTGTGTGCGAAAGGAAAAGAGAGTTAAATCTTAAAAAATGAAAAAGTAGTTGAATGTGCCAAAATAGCTAGGATACATATATGGATATATTATAAAAATACGGTCGAATCAATGCTACTGAAAAAGTAAAATTCAATTTTAAACATCACATTGTTCTTAAAATGTCATACAAACGCAAATTTTGTTTTGGCCCTCCTGAAAAGTAGAAGTAGCCATTTTAGAATTAACTCCCTTTTACTTTCGCGCACGTCATAAAGTTAAATATATTTATATATATTAGATTGAAATTACAATTCATAATAATTGAAAAATACGCAGGATGCTTTGATTTTTTTGATCACATAGAATTAACTCTAGGAGAAAAGACATCACACCCATGCCCAACATATCAAACGTTAAATTGAGGAAATCTAAAAATATCATAACAACATAATAAATGACTAATAGGCACATATTGGATAAAGTCATTCGATGACAAGAACATGTAATTGTATAATATTACACTGTGTTTTTTTACCATGTCCACTCCTAGTATGGAGCATATGGCCGCCTAATGAAGATATCTCAACAGAAGTTTTCTACGAGATCTGCTTGTTACTCAGTTTCTCAACTTGTCTTTTTCGAAGAGAGTAGGGATAGAGGGATAGGGCTAGGACAGGACTGGTGTTTAGCTAATCACTCTCGCTACACCCAGTGAAGATGGGATGGGTGAGTGAGGAGGGAGTTATAGACAACACAAACACTCAGACTACAAACAGAAATCCATAAATCGATTGAAATATCAATTTATGAAAATTGTCCGCACCGGGAATTGAACCCAAGACATCCGTAGCCGTAACCCACGACGCTACCAACTGCGTCACGGACGCCGACGTTTTATCATGAAGCTCCTTTATCCGTTCCCTCAAACTCGCTTTTGCTACATACAAAAATAATAATTAATTGTTGGTGGTAGCCCTACCTGGATGGCGCTTTCCAACCCGGCACCCCCGGTACTGAAGTGTAGCCGTTGTCACCCAGCCGAGGACAATACACTGAAATGCTATTTAATATACTGCCCGAGCTTTTGTCAGATCACAGGTCCCCGGACTACGGCCATTGTATGAGATTTGTCTAATTTAAAATACTGCGTTTTGAAAGGTTTTTTTTTTTAAGTTAAGTTTTCTCGGTCAAAAACATTTTTTTCTAACACACATGGAATTGAAACCATTCCCATGCTGAATACAGTTTTAATAATTATAATATATTATAATTATGTCGGCTCCGTGGTGCAGTGGTCAAAGTCTTTGGCTACGGTTACGGGTGTATCGGGTTCAAGTCTCGATACGGAGAGTTTCATAAATTGATTTTTCAATCGATGTATGGATTTCTATTCGTAGTCATGAATGTCTGTGATGTCTAAAACTCCTTCCCACCCATTCGATCTAAAAAAACGGGGCGAATCGAGAGCGATTAGCTAACCACTAGTACTGTCCTAGCCCTATCCTTCTGTCCCTACTCACTTCGAAAAAAAGAGAGGCTGAGCAACTGAGTTACAAGCAGTCTCGTCGAAAAACTTATTTTGAGGCACCTCCATTAGGAGACCATATGCTCCACGTTGGGAGCAGACATGGTAAACATAATAATAGGTGTAATATTAAATTTGTCTTGATTTACGTCCGTCTGTAACGCATCACACACACATACACACAGACACAAACAGAGACATTCTCGACAGCGAATGTTTAGCTGACACTGCCTTCTGGTATTTATAATATAACTAGTGGGCCGCCCGTCATAGATTACGGTATCGAAATTGAAATACTGAATGTCTAAAGCAGCTTCTTTTATTTTTTGATTATAATCAAAATGCATGCCTACATGTGATATGTAACAATAGCAAAACTCCTTCAGACCGGTCTGGGCTATTACATTAGTAATTACAACGCAGTATGTAAATGTATAACTTCGAAGCCACTATTTATATGAGTTTATTAGTACAACAATTATTAAGATGTTTCTAGACTTGACATATCGGCTCATGTCGCAGTTTGCCGGTAAAAACTTTTACATATAGTTATCAATCAAAAGGCGTCCAGTTATATTGTTAGCCAGATAAAATTGCATGACATGACATGCCTGACAACTGACACATTGTATCAGTTTTCAGATAGACTTTAATTGCTTATCTTGACTCCAGTGTTTGCCGTTTAAAATATGTACCTCAAAAATTGTGTTGTTTTTTGAACTTCTCTTATTGTATTCGATGTCGTAATGGCATATTTTTCCTCAAATTGACATATATGTATTGCTGTTTGATGTTTGAGGAAACTATACTACACGTATAAAGGAGAGCTTTTGTGTTCTCGCTCTTTTTCCGCGTTTCAATTAACGCTGCTTATACAAGCGTTAATATTAACTACATATATGGAGAGTTAAGCATATAATTTAACTCGTTAATTCAACAAACATACAACTTGACGAATAAAAAATCGAAATATATCACAATTATTTTATCAGTTTTATTTCTTTCTCTCAAGCACAAATTTGGTTTGCTTTTCCGTAGTCAAATAACATTAGTACTATGAAATAAACATATAATCGACTGTGTAAGGACAACTTGGCGTAAACTGACACGTTATCAGTAATTATTTCACGCGTTAAATTGTCTACGATAAATTTTCCCTCAAACAGAATTGACAGTAGATTTACTTACAAAACTTTATAGTATCTCTATGAAGCTTTTCTATCTTTTATTTCTATCAAATTAATGATAACGATTTGTTCACTGCGAGTTAATGAGATTCATAGATAATAAAAGCACCTTCATTCGGGGAAGTCCTCAAATCACTCAAGTTACTTCTGTCGGTACTACAATGACCACAATCGGCCACCACAACTAATGGGGCAAAGATCGTTTACCCCAAAAGTCTCCTAATTTCTTGGAACTGTTATTTTTTACGTTATCAGGTAGTAAAGGCTTCAATCGAATTTAACTCCATTTAAATGCTCGATACTATAATATCGCATTACATCATGTTTGGATGTGTGATAAATTTATACTCATAAGATATTATACATACCTATCAAGGACAAGTGTTGTATCTTTATTTTTTATGTATTAAATTAAACGACAAACAACCTGTTATTTTTTTGCTTGATAATATATCGTTTCGAGGGAATGTGAAAATTATTTTCATAAACGAGCCTATTATTTTCACCAGAAAGGTTGTAATTTGAGTTGTAAAAAATGCTGTAGTAAAACGGCAAATCTTGGGACCCATTTTAAAAAGTTGAATTCCTGCTGGAAACGTTTTGGGCAAATGTTGATTCAGTCGAAGGTTCCCAAATATTATTTTATATATATACGTCAGTCACATGAAGGCAATATGTAAAGGAATAGATTATTGCTGGGGTGATAGAACCTTTTTATGCCGGAAGGTTGTATTCATTTATCTGTAATCCAATATAAACGTGTTAAAGAAACTTCAATTAGGTTTATTTAAAAATGTATATTGTATATTATTTTGAAAACAATCTTAAAAACAAAAATTTTGACTCGCTCAAAAGGCCGCAGGTTGCCCCCATCTGATTTATGATATTACGTATTGCACTCAAAAAACTTGTGTATCAAACTGAGAGTCCTCCACAAGTATATATCCATATTCATGCTTTTCAAGTCTGCCACGTATAGAAATTGCAATAATGGCTTGCTTTCTTGTTTAAAAAATCTGAGATCGAGCACATAAAATGTAAGGGTTTTTTCTTAGATAATATAAAAATGTCTTAACTATTTATCAATTTTAGCCGTCATTTGATTATTATTTACATCAGTTTAGAATGTCTACTAGTTGAGATAAAGTGGTCCAGTTTAAATACCATTAATGAAATATGTAAAATGTATAGTTATTTTCATTACACTCCATGATAACTATGATTGAAATCTTGATTGTAATATGCCAAGTGTTGGCGTTACGCATAGGCGCAGCATCAACTACCAATAGCAGCAAATTTTAAAGGGAAAATGTGGTGAATATATACAAGAAATATTTTCTTAACTTTATTAACTTAGCCGGCAAAAACAAATTTTCCTGTGTTGGCGAAACGTCTTACGAACGCCTTGTGTATGCCCACAATGTAATTTTGAATATTATTTAATCTACACGAGTCTCTTCAATGTAAAATGAAAACCTGTTTGTACTAGATAGATTTATTTTGATAACGAAATAATAATATGATTATTATCGCGTATTTGTTATGATTTCCGATACTTACTCTCTAATTTATGATAAAATGTTTATAATAGAAGATAGCAAACGGATTACTTTGCAAAATTATCAATTTAACTATGTCAGTTACGTATTTGAGTAAGTCAATCTTGAATAAATATTTGGCAGGATTAATCGTTCAAATAAATATTTACTAATACTACCAAACTATTTTCTAGGTATTAAAATTATTGCAAATCCAATAAACGACAGTCACTAGTTTACTCATGAAAGTTGATTCCGGGGAAAGAAATGGCCATTCATAATTATCTTTCTCATTTATTATAATTATAAGTTGATTCTTTCATTTCCACGTGTTTAAAATTTTATTTATTTTACATATTTTTGTTTTATAATTGAGACGGTGGTGCAGAAATACTGTAAATTACATTAGATACTTCCGATAAATTTCATTAAGAAAATTTACCCAAACGCGCCTGACGGGTCTTGCTATAGCTAGAATACAACGTTCAGGTGGAGAAACACAGTGTATATATTTCTGTGTTACGTATTGTTTTTTACTAGATTCCGAATATAACATGAATGCTTTTTACAAAACATTTTTTTTGATAAAGAAAAACAAGTTCAACTTTATATTGATTAAAGTCAGAGAGCCACTGTACGAGCAGGTATATTTTTTCAAAGAGCCCTGTCACTATTTACTACGATGTGCGTGCTTTTTTTTCACTCCAACACTCGATACCCGCTTTTTTCGTACTCAGAATGATAATGGACCGCTGGACACTCCACGAGAGCGAGGCACTGTTAAAGATAGAATTCTTTTGAAAGTTAATTTACGAGTAAATAACCTCTGCTTTATATGACCGTAGACTGATTCATTGTGCTGAAGGTGCATGGACAATCTTTGAAATTTAACTACATAGTTGTAACAGCGGTCTCCGCAGGGACTACAAAAACAACTAATTTAAAACGAAGAACGAAATTCGAATAATACTGTTTTTTAATCCGGCGTGGTATTCTTGTCACCAGTGTTGTTGCACTCTCAGATTATTTGACTTAATTTTTTAGCGGAAAATAATATTCACCGTCATGTACCATGTGGTCAACGCTATCGGGCTTTCTTCCTATTCGGTTACAGTATCCGCGGGTTCGAGTTCCCGGGCAAACTATTTTATCAATGTATTTTTCTATCAATATATGGATTTTTGTTAAAAGGCATGGATGGATTTATGTGATATTTACATCCTTTCTCAGCCATTCTATCCTGAAAATCGCGTATAACGAAACCGATTAGTTAACTATTCCTAGCCCAATGCTTATCTTACCCTCTCCTAAAAATACAGAACGAGTGACTGTTTAAAAACCAGCCCACGTCAAACAAAAAGAAAAAGACGAAGTCTTTTTTATTACATAATCTTTTTATCCAACTCCTCTTTAAATAATTGTGTTCGAATATATCATATTAGATTTAAAAAATCAAAACGTTTGATTGCACATGTTGGCAATTGAACCTACATCTTCTGATCGCTAAGTGAAGCTCTTTTCTCTAACTACAGAGGACAAAAATTATAATATATTATCGCACCAGAAGCAAAAGGACCCTTGTGACTTTTTGACGGTTTGAATTTATGAATACAGTTTTATTCGTAATTTTTTTCACTACATGATAGGCAAAAGGACATTTGCGAAACAAAACCTATGAAATCGCAATTGAAAAAAGACAAAAAGGCAACCTGTGTATTGGTCAACTGACCTTCAATTCATGTATGATATTTGGCAAAAGATATAGATTTTAATTTAAATATTAAGAGTTGAATATATACCAATTAAAGAATGTTTAATTTAACCTTTAAGTAATAAACCTTAGCAGGAGAAAGGAGAAAGGAGAAAGGAGAAAGAAGAAAATTAAAATTATTTGAATTTTTTATGTGACTTAAATAAAACCTCATAAAAACCATTGAAATAAAGACACCTGTGATCCAATTTCAAATTTATTTTTTTTTTCAATCTAAAAACAGTTAAAATGCGTTTTTCTTAAAGCCAAATTTTTGCACAAGTACCCTTTTGCTTTTTGGGCGACGATATCTGTACAAACTACAGAGAAATATTATTCGTATTGCAGCTTAAAGCAATATTTATGTTAGTTGTATACATCTATAAACGGAAACAGTATTTGAAAATTTATATCTTATATTACTTTTATCTATTCATAACCACAATGGCGGGATACCGAAATATACATATAGTATAATTCTTGTCGTACTATATACATAACTAATTTTATTTGAATCAAACAGTTCTCAAAAACAAAATAAATATTAAGTAATTTTTTGCCTCCCGATAACTTGACTACACCTGTCCCGAAAGCTTTCTCCGTTGGAGTAGTTGGTAACGGACAAAAAAAAATTGTACGGCCATACAAATTTGTAAGTGAAGAAAAAATAAAATTTAGGCGCCACACCGTAAATTTAAATCTTATTGTATTCCAAGTAAAGGCCGGCCAAACAAAGTCATGCTGCAAGTGACTGCTATAGAAACGAATAAGTCGCCACTCCACTCCGTCAATTCTACCACCGAATCAAACTTGCCAATTGTATACCTTTCCACGAAAAAAGTAATGGCTTTCAATGGTAATATGTTTTTAAGAATCGTTATTATTTTACTATAATGGCATCGTGTTAGAACGATACTAAAACATACCGTATTAGCACGAATATAACGCGACGTTTTTAACATAAAACACTTTTTTTGTAAAAGGAAATCGTGCCATATTCGAGACCTAGTGAAAAAATAATACGTAGCATATAAATGTATTTAATTTCTCCCTTCACATGTCGTATTGTATTTATGGCATGACTTATCTGACGCGTTTGAGTAAAGTGACGGCCCACATTTTCCTTATCTTCATCATTTGGATTTATCGTATTTCTGCATGAGAATTGATAAAATCTTTATTTAAACCATATCCGTTCCCACTGTGAAGCATGATGCACTCCTAATGGAGGTACTTCAACATACATTTTTCTACGAGAGCTGCTTGTTACTCAGTTGCTCAAGCTCTATTTTTAGAAGAGATTAGGTGTTAGCTAATCACTCCCACTACGCCACCTTTTACCATCACAAACATCCATACCTAGGAACAGAAATCGGTTGAAAAATCAATTTATGAAACTGTCCGTACTGGTATTTGAACCTGGGTTTTTGTTGGGTCCGTGTCGGGTCGTTGGTTTCGGTCACGGATTTGAGTAAATTTTAATTAACTTTAATATTGTATGTGATTTTTTCCTTTTAGTCCTTCTCCGAATATATGTATTTCCGTTATCTATCTTTCTACTTATGACGGTATAGGAACACTTCAACATAGGTTTAGAGAAATGGTTGTTAGTCAGCCACTTAACCACTATTTTCAGTGGGGGATTTATATATGTTATGAATAATATATACATGCACAACATACTATTCCTTATCCGTATTAAAATTAATTAGGGTTCCCCAAGGGCTCTGTGTGGTCGGATACCCACATGCTTCACACTCATTGGAGATAAGTTATTGTAACACCACTGTTGAATTTACTTACTTATTAAGTAAGCCTGATAGTCACCAGCTAACTACCATTTATGACAAATTATTTATTGTCTAATAGAAACAATTGAACGATTAATTTAAACAATCGATGGCAAGCCTTTGAAGAGGAAATTACTACCTTGAAACTCTATTGAAGACATAATACTATGTGCGTCTAATTAATTTAGCATATTGTATTATTATAAACAACCAGTAGCGTAGAATAGTATTTTCAAGCATAATGTTTATCATTATTATTTAAGGAATCCTGGACATGTATAGTTTCTACTACTAAATTTTATTATAGAACCAGCCTGCCAATTTCAAGCCCTTACGTCAGAGATTCCCAGCCCGGGGTACGCGAAAGATAATCAATAATGGTGGACGTACTGTACTTTTCAAAACACGTCAAAAGAAATACTGCAAACCGTTAAAAAGGCACAATGGTAAAAAAATAAAACACCATGACGTCTTAATAAAAAATAGATTTTCGTACACAGGCTATGAAGACTGTCCTAAGCCCAATTGAGTTAGTGTGTGGAAAAATTCTGTCACATGGCAGCATGATTCCTTCCCTCTTTTTCGGCATCTCAAACAATTCAAAGTACAAAAACAAGGAAAACTACTTTTTAAACGTTTGAAATAGAAGAAAATTTAATTTCTCCTTTTTTTACAAATCTTCACGAAGCAGAGCCTATTGCGTCTGCCCTGCTCACACACTCTTTGCCACGTCAATGCTTTTTATTCACATAAACTATAAATTTGAAATAACAGCCACTACAGAAAATACAAACATTTTTGCTATATTATGAGGGGTACAATTCGAAATGGGCTCCCGAGGGGTGCGCAAGTCGAAAAAGGTTGGAAACCGCTGCCTTACGTTGTTGAATGACATTGTTTCGGATGTATGCATTATGATTGTATTGAAATGCAGTGGTCAACGTTCTTGGCTTTGGTTGCGGTGCTCACGGGTTCCAATCCCAGTAGAGAAAATTTCATAAATTGTTTTAGAAGGCATTATGGCTAAATTTCCCTCCCCACCATACGATCCTAAAAACGGGGCATAGCGAATAGTCCTACCCTTCTATCCTTACTGCCTTCGAAAAAGAGCGGTTGAGCAACTGAGTAACAAGCAGTTTTCAAAAACTAATAATTTATTACACTTGTTTTTATTATATCACATAAAAATCTGCCAAAATATATTCCATTACTATTTTATTAATTTGATAATTTATCGTATAATCAAGTAATCTTAATTTATAATATAAATAGCAAATTGCAAGCAGTTAACCAAAATTTACTAGGGAAGTATCTAACGCCCCGAAGGTAATATAATTATGCATTTCTTGTATAATAGAAAAGTGCTAATTGTTTTTAATGAAATCGTCAGTTTGAAGAGCAATGGTGCTAAAATTTTCTCACTTTAGGAGCTACTTTTTCTTTGAAGGGAAAGAGCAACGCTGGAGGTTCTATCTTAGTGACATCTTTAAATGATAATAGGTACTGTAAAACCTCGATATAGCAAGCACTTTCGGCAAAATTTTTAAATTATTATAACGTTCTGTTAATATTAATGTTTCAATACAAAAATCAAGGAGTCAACCTTCCTTTAACAATATTGATTATTCGCATGATTAGTATGTGATCACACAGCTTAAACTCGTGGTGGCTGATGATTTGACGTGCGTTAAATCACGCCCATTAGCGTGATTAATATATAATATATATTATGTTAACCAGGGACGGCTTTTGCAAAGGAGCAAATTGTGCACTGCACTCCAATGAGTCCCATGTACATATTCTATTAATAAATGATATTCAAACATAATAATTATACTAATTCACTCATTTTAAATTTCCCGCGTGTTCCCGATAGGAAAATATTGCAAAAAAAGAAATTATTCCGCGCCAATTCAGAATACGCATGAAAGTCGGTTGATGACGCGTAAGGAGAGCATAACACGCTGTGCACCCCCAACCGAGACACAGACGGTTAAATTTAGTATGGTATTTGTGACGTCATGCCAGTATGAACCACGTGACACATAATTTTTGTATGCAAAAGTTGGTCGACGTTGGAGCATTGCACTCCCTATAAGCTAAAATTTTGGGACCGAAAGAACAAATGAAATTAACGAAACGAGCGCTACGGTGAGTTATCGACATGCTTGCAATAGGTAGTTGTACGGATTTTTACCTTTGATTTCAATATAATTCCCTAACTACACGTACAATAATAATAATATATACCTACAATGATAACTTTCTGATTGATCAATAATATTTATAACATAATAGCTATGATTGTGTTTCACAGTTAAGGAGTTTTTTTTTTCAATATTTAAGATAAGACAGCTTACAATGTTTTTAAGGGCTGGCTACAGGCATTTCATAATGGTCAACTGTGTATTCGGCTCGGTCTTATAATATACATTCTTCTAATATTTATATACTTCAATAATGAATTCTACAAATTACTTACCCCATTATATTATCCACTATGTAATATAGTAAGCGATAATATATTGGATCAAACGAAAAACCATTTCATTTGCCAAGGTCATTTAATTACAGTTAAATTGACTTTCAGTGAAAAATTTCCGGGTTAACACAGAATTTTTCCAATTGCAGACTTTAATGTCAACTTAAAAATACGATTTCATGGTAGAATTAATCTTTCACGAATAAAATCGTACAATCCAATGTCGAAATTTAAGGTTAGCAACATCCAAGAAGAGGAGGATGGATTTCTTACACAAATAGGTGAATCTTTTTTTGCACCCCCTTAAATTCTTGTCACCGGCCGCCACTGATGTTAACTCACCTAAGCACATCACCAGAATCCTATGCTTTAAATATGGAAAAACACGTATGGGAGTTTAGGAGTGGCAGAGTATATGTCAGAATTAATTATTTGTACGTTACTACAAGTTTACTATGTAGTTCTTATAAGTTTCGCATGTGGTATATAATTTTTTTCCATATCCGCTCCCAATGTGGAGCATATGGTCTCCTAATGGAGGTATCTTAACTGGATTTTTCTACGAGAACTGCTTGTTACTGGGTTGCTCAACCTTTATTTTTTCGAAGAGAGTAGGGATAGAAGGATAGGGTTATTACAGGACTAGTGGTTAGCTAATCGCTCTCGCTACGACCCATGAAGATTGGATGGGTGGGAGGGAGGACTACGAACAGAAATCCATAAATCGATTGAAAGGTCAATCTATGAAAACCGTCCGCACCGGGAATTGAACTCGAGACATCCGTAACCGTAGCCAGCGACGCTACCAACTGCGCCACGGACGCCGAAAAAATATAAAAAAAATAAAAGTATTTTTTATTAAAAAAAAAATGCTTGAATCACACTAGGCGCGGCCCCGAACGAGTTCTTGAAAAACTGAATTAAATTTAATCATTTATCGTGGGACAAAATGAATATCTTTTGTTAAATTTTGAAAAACTGAAAATAATATTCAACTATTCACTCAGTAAAATCCTTTTTCTGATCAACCGATTGAGCACCCGTGGCGCAGAGAAAGATAACAAATTGATATTGCCTAATTTGAGTTACCATTTTTCAATAATCGTTATGTATATTAACGGTAATTGAGCTTTATTAATGGCAGTATTAACATAAACGTATCACTTAACTTTCAACAATCTATTTAATTTGTTTACTATCAACAATATACCGGTTTTATAGTAATAATAAACTAATGACCAAACATGCGAATATTTTTCGGTCAACATTGCTTGTCGTAGACCTAGTAATTAGGATCCCAAATATTTGTTGAAATCAAATATTCGAATAAATATTCCAAACTTATAGTATTCAAATATAATCGAATAATATAAATTATAAATTTAATCATTGTATTAGTTTTTTTTATCGTATTTCTGGCGTGACCATTTTATTGTTATCATTATACAAGTTGTCAGCACGTGTTTTAAGTGAGTGTTATGGTGTTTAAATAAACAAAATTGATCAAGATTATAATGCGACGCCGAATGACATTTTGTATCAACTCCGTGGTTTAATATAAATTAATACTATGAAGGATATTCGAATAATTTATCAAATATTCGAATGTTCGAATATTAAAAAAGTGCTAGTATATTCGAATAACTAAATACTCGTAATAAGTGTTGGAAGTGTTGTTATTTATGGGTCTAAGCAAAAGTTGTCAGTCATTATGAAAATATATAAAAATAGTATCAAGATGACGTTTTGAATTTGAAAAAAATTCTTTGGCTTCAGATTTGTATAAAAATTCTATTTTTGCCCACCGTTGTTTCAAGTTATGAAATTAATAAGAAATATTTTGATGTCTCTCTATAAATTAATTAATCGCTCCGACTAGCGATTTACACATCCGTGAGAAAAAAGCGAAAACAATGACTTTTTAATTAATTGACAAAGCCGTCGAATTGGGGTTAATTTAATTCGATGTATCATTTATTTGCAAAATGTAAATATTTAATTGTCTTAATTTTTAATCGTATGCGTCACGCAGTTGTGCATTTAATTATTGTCTTTTTTAATTGTCACACAATTATCATTAAAAATACAAATAAAATCACTATCGTATTCATTAATCAAATACAGAGTGAAAAGCAACGTTATCTACGAATTCCAAACTGTGGTGTAGTAGGGCCCGATATTGTATATTTGGGCCGAATGCGTATCGCCACAGGGCTTCTCAGAGAAAATGTGGCACCGGAGGCTACTGATTACGATTCTTTGGTTCAATAATAGTTATTACTGAACTATTTTAAATAGTCACTAAAACTCTTCTTTATTTAATCTGTCTATGGGTAAAAGTCTAGGGCCAAAAAGTATTTTTGATTAGAAGATTTTGCGAAGAACGTGTAGCCTACACTGATTTTATCATTTCAATGTCATTGAAGACGATGCGTGCCCTAGTTCTTATCATTCTATATTTAAAGATTGCCCTCTATTGACTGATTAAGCCGTTTACTATCATTTACTAATTTATATCATATTTTTGAAACCCTCCTGATTGAAAAAAATATCTAGTTTCATAGTGATACAACTAGAAATTGGAAGTTTTGCGATATGGCCGATCAAAGTTTTAACTCATCTAAGCTGACTCGTAAAAAGTGATGGCTTATTATTTGTATTATTTTTTTATTCAAATAGGTGATCAATAGTTCATAGTTTTAGGATTAAAGGTTGTTTCTTTGTGGAACGCCACGATTCACAAAAATGTATTTCCAAAATACGATATTTCGGTATGCATGTATATGAAACTGAGAAATTATTTAATTTTTCTGATTTCCATATGTAAATATCTGCCTTTACTTTTGTGAAACTGTAGAATAGCAGTGGTCGAATATAATGACTAACTTAACTCAAAACATCAAATTTTTGACTTATCGTTCTATGGAACTGGGCTATCGATGCATGTATTGAATATAACACGAAATACTTTATTTTAAAAAGAAAAACTATTTTGTTCTTTTTTAACCGTAATATTTTCTGACCCACCTCCCATCAAAATGAATACAAATTTCATTATTAATTATTAGTTTAATTTTATTAAAAAATATTTTTGCATTGAAAATATTTATTATTTTGATAATATACATTGCATTTTTTTATTTTCAATATACCTATCTATTGGGTGAATTGGGTCCATGGTGCAGTGGTCAACGACGTTGAATTCGGCTACGGATGTTTCGGGTTCGAGTCCCAGTACGGACAGTTTCATAAATTGATTTTTCAATCAATTTATAGATTTCTGTTTGTCAGCAAGGATGTTTATGGTGTCTCGAATTCCCTCCCACCCATCCGATCCTAAAAACTAGTCTTATCCTTCTATCCTTACTCTTTTAAAAAAAGAGAGGTTGAGCAACTGAGTAACATGCTGTTCTCGTAGAAAAACTGTTGAGATACTTCCATTAGGAGTCCATATGCTCCACATTGGAAGCGGACATGGTAAAAAAATGTACATACTTATTGAGAGATATTTCTAATAATGACTGAATCAATCAAACGTTTCCAATTTTTGTAACTAGTGGGAACGCCCGTCATAGATGACTGTATTAAAATTGAAATACTGAATGTCTAAAGTAGCTGTTCTTTAGTTTCCATACTGACGTACTTATTTACGTCACGTCG
Organism: Himalopsyche phryganea; assembly: GCA_022494535.1. Taxonomy (NCBI): domain Eukaryota; kingdom Metazoa; phylum Arthropoda; class Insecta; order Trichoptera; family Rhyacophilidae; genus Himalopsyche; species Himalopsyche phryganea. The sequence goes on along the minus strand of JAGVSL010000087.1, from coordinate 2,639,260 downwards.
GAACTGTGTGTATTGTTTATATACACCGTGGACGCTTAGGTCATGAGAAAATTTCATACCTACATGTGATATGTGATAAAAATAAAACGTCTTATTCTACGCGTACAGACCGCTCTGAGCTATTATATCGTCGTTGTTCTGGAAGAAGACACTAACCGAAAAATACTAGTTATCGAATAATTGGACTTTAAAGTTTGTCAAATGTTTAAAATGCCATACCCTTTTCATTTTATTTGTTTTTACAAAACTGTTTTTAAGTAAAAGTGTAATTTATAAAAATAAGTTTGTTATTCCGTACGATAGAGTACGAAATAAGGAACATTTTGGTATAATTAACTCAACATATCATTTTTTCGATGTAGTGTTTTCTTCCAGAACAACGACGTGACACCGCCCCGTACTTATGGGGCGGACAGGAGTCTTCAAAACCAATCTGCAGACTCTTCCTATTAATGAAAATTTAAGAATGTAATACCCCTCCTGAGGCGTTAAGGGTGGGGTCGTATTTGTTGGTTGATGTTGTTGATTTGCAGTTTGAAGTGGGGGGAAGGGCCTGCGATCCTGCCAGAGTCAGTGGAGTCCCGACCGTTCCCGGGGATGGTCGCGGCAGCGGCTTATTCCATCGATTACTATAAAACCACTTACACAGTTTAAATTAAAAGTATGTAATTCTGTTGTGTCTAATGTCTTGTGTAACTGGAACTAACTAATTGCAATAAACCAGAAGAGTATACGGATAAACGACCGGGGTTTTAATGGAAGACGAAGGAGCCGTTGTTTTCTCCTTTGTTTGTCCTTGTCCCAGGACGCGGGCCTTGAAGTGTGTTGAAGCCCGCACCCCGCTTCTCCCCGCTCCTACACCGTCATCCCTCGAGCGGCGAGCGAGACAGATGTGATGTTGTTCCGTGTTACCTACTCTCTCAGACGATATATAAGATGCCGACTTGAATTCAGTTTGGGCAAACATATGTATGTATTGAATGAAATTTCATTAAACACCTTTCTATACTATTTTGCGACCAGCTTTATGTGTGCGCAATTGCCACTTTTCCCAATAATATTGCACACGAATCTGGTCACCGTTTTGTGTTTGCGGTTGTTGGTTCGACTACAACACTGAATAATATAAGAGTACGTATAATGTGCCCTATTTGAATGCAATAGTAAACGTGCAATAAAATTGTTAATACCGATGCTCAATTCATATATACTCATAAAACAATGGCCATACAATAGTGATTGAATCATATTGCGGCAATAAATTTGAATAAATTAATAATTAAGTCTTTGTTTATATGCGTGAGTTGTGTAACAAAACTCGCGAGTACACTCCAAAATTGACATGCCTTTTTAAGGTTATGATGGTATGAAACTGCTTGCAGTATGTGTTCACAGCCTCATATGAAAGGGATTAGGGAATCACGGGACATCACTTTGTTCAACTATTCACATGCTATACTTACATGACCTGTTGCCTTTGGAACAGCTGACTGGAGGATGGCTAGAATGTGTAGCGATATATGTCGCTGCAGACGTAAGAAACGTTATGTGACACCGCCCAGTACTTATGGGGCGGACAGGGTCTTCAAAACCAATCTGCAGACTCTTTCTATTAATGCAAATTTAAAATGTAATATCTCTCCGGAGGCGTTCAAGAGTAGTTTGTCATATTGTTTGGTTGCCGGTGTTTGTTTACAGTTAGAAGTGGGCAAAGGGCATGCGATTCTGCAAGGTTTTTAGTCGCCACTCGGCCTTTCCCAGAGGGAGTCGTCCGCTGGCGAAGCGGCGACTTAGTCCACCGCTTGCTAGTAAAACCACTTACAGAGTTTTAAATTAAAAATGTGTAAATCTGTTTGTGTAACTGTCTTCAAGAAAATTATATAAACTAACTGCAATTAAAGAAAGAGTATACTGAATACGACCGGGTTTTAATGGGAGACGAAGGAACCGTTGAATCATCCTTTGTCCGCATTCGGGAAGCGAGCGTCAGTGTGTTGACGCCCCGCACCCCGCTTCTCCTCGCTCTCCACCTTCCTCCCTCGAGCGGCGAGACGTTTCGTTCGTACTCTCTCATATGCTTGTCATTATTTGTCAGCAATATAGACTAATTGGCAAATAATATTTTATTTCTTAACGCACTTGAATATGCAGTCAGCGAAATCAAGTGGTGATCGATATATTACACGGATTCTGCATACATTGCGGTAAAGGTGAACGCTCCGAAAAGGCAAGTGTTTTTTTTTCGAAAAAAAATTAAAAAAATATCTGGCATTACAGCTGACAGCCAATGCGGTAAATATTTTGAATTTTTTTGAAAATCATACGAGATAAACTTAGAGTTTTTATAAGTCACTCATGTCCAATATCACAAATTCAAATTGAAAAACTCTGAATTCGATATTGACCTTGCTGGGATTTAAACCAGGACCCACCTGATCGCTGGGGCAAAGCTCTTACCACTAGACGACAGAGGTCTACTTTAGTCATGATGAATAAAGTAGAACACAGACAGTCGACGACAGTATATATATATGAACAAAGAAGGAAGGACCGGATTCATTCTGTAATCCCCCGTCGAACAGGAAACATCTCTCCTGGACTGCATACTAGCCATCATAATCATCATCATCATCCGTACCTACAGTTAAATCGCGCCAAGTATAAAACGATTAGAAATAATAAACCTAAAATGTACTAAAAAGACACGGATATTAAAAGAGAAATGCCTCTCCTACATCTCAGTTCCTCTGGGATGTGGGATAGATTCAGTGTTGTGAAGAAAATTCAAATAGCAGTCACGAATGCGTTTAAGTCAGCATATAATGGATCAATTCCATAAAAAGGAACTGAGGAAAAGTATATTTTAAAGTTAACCAAATATACTAAATCAAACAAATACATCGTTTGATAAAAATTTGCCATGTGAAAATGATACGACTGTGACCGTGTGACTGACGAAGACTAATAGGTATCAACGTGCACATGATCGAACATTTTTCATAAACTTGTATAAGTACTTTTGAGGAAACTGTAAATTTTTTGTGGAAAGACGTTAAGTATATTTTAAAATAAAACACAATGAAAGAAATCAGTCCTGACCATGTGGAAGAAGTACAAAACAAATTAAAAGGAGTTTGATAGTAGATTATGATATGTGTAACCCTTATAAAAGGTTGTATTATGATTATTAATATAGAAATGTACATTCTTTGTTTTATTTATTAAAATTATGATTTTAGTCATACTATTTGTTTTATCTATGTTTTCAATTTTGCCTTAAAAACAAGAAAGGTTAAAAATTGTGTAATAACAGCAAATGTCACGTTCATTGTTTTTTAAATATCTATTTATATAGCGAAATTCAATATAATAAAAATTGAGCACCCATATATTGCACATAGTGCTCTTACGTGATTCCTCATTGTCAAATCAATAAAAATGCCTTTTATAACCAAGATAGGTATTATGTTTTTACCTTCTGCTGGAAAAAAATGAGTTTTGTGATATTTACTCTTTTGAGGCCAAGGTCTTTGCCATCATATCATTTCATGCTGAGCCCATTTGTTCATATTCAAACTTTTATCAGTAAACTGAAAACAGATTGGCAAAAATTAGCACAAAAATGAAAATAATTGCCGGTTTTTGGAACCGCGATCGCTGTTGATGTTAAAGAGGTAATAATAATGTTAATCCTAATTAAAATACTGAAAATGCGGAAAAATAATAATTGTAAAAATTGTTACTTAATGCGAATTTTTGATTTAAATTAACTACGTCTACGAATGTGCAAAGTATCTAATTTAATTTGTATTAATTAGATAATGATCTAAAATAGGTTTAGCATTCGGTTGCTGTGCTCTCGTTTTGAAGGTTCAAAGCCCTTGTTAGCATATTTTGTCTCGCCATACATTACCTACTAAATCACATCCACAAACGTATAAAAAATGTTACCCGCGCGTGAAATCAGTGGGCCGTAGAATGAAGCTAAATTACTCGCCGTCAGAATACCTACATATTATTCCTGAATGTATGTGATGTATTATTTCCGGCGATAAATAAATTCAGTGAAAACGACATCTAGTTTAAAACGAGACAAATGCGCAACTTGTGCGACGAATTTTATTTACTCATGAATGCATCCAGCGCAGCGTCGCTCAAGCTTTTCTCTTACCGAGTCCATTTGGGAGGAAAAATCGTGTGCACCGAAACCATGGATAACAGGATAACTCTTATGAATAAAAAAAAATGTGAACAACGTAAAAAAAAACACGAGGCATGATTAATTTCACTCTTGTTTACATATTATTAACGTAACAAGTACGATACGAAATAACAAGTAAGCATGTATTTATAAAAAATACTAATAACGATTATGCTATGAAAATGGCAATGTACAATAATATTTAGTGAGACAAGAATTATATTCAAACGTTTTTGAGAAGCATAGCTATCTTATAAATAAGAATAGTTATTTTCCTTTTTATACTAGAGTTCTAATAAGTGAGCGCCAGTTAAATCAATGTATATGTAGTTTGTAACATATTTATAACGTCACGAATCTATCCATTGAACGAATTGTTACCTGTGTTTTTAAATGATTTTGTCTTAATTTAGTTATGTTTCTTTTTCATTTTTCTCTGAAAAATATGAGTCATTTCCAAATATCAATATCTGTAAAACTGTCTTAATTATATCACAGTTTATTTCTTCAAATATTATTATCATCATTTATTGTGATATATGTATATTTTATGAATCATATGTCCAATTCTTTATTTAATGCCGTTTATTAACTCCACGCTCTATAAAGGGTTCAACATGTCAATAAACCGAATCGGAAAAATAGTAACATACTTTCAATAGAGAATCTCTTGTTTAACGTATTTTTTATCTCCTTTCCAAAAGAGGAACAAATGGTGGAGATATTTATGTGAAATCTATCAATGCAAAAGAAATACGCGACCCCACGTTTGAGGTTGTGTAACCAGTTCACAGGTTTAGTTTCCAGGCTTCACCAATAAATGCAACATTACATTTTTTACCTTACGAACTGTATTAATTTACTATAACAGCGTCTAATTTCTAGATTCAAAAAATGAATTATTACTAATTTTGCAGATATTATTGTAGATTTCGTAGGCTTGTTGATATTTAGCCATATTCGCTAAATAAAGATCACATTATGTCTTTGAATACATTGATACATATATATAAATAAACCATATTGTGCATTTATTGGTTTGTTTTTTTAACCATGTCCGCTCCCAAGGTGAAGATATGGACTCCTAATGGAGCTTATCTCAGCAGAAGTTTTTCTTTGAGTAACTCAGTTGCCCAACCTGTATTTTTAGAAGAGAGTAAGGATAGAAGAATCGGGCTAGGTCAGGACTAGCGGTTAGCTAATCACTCTCGCTACGCCCCGTTTTTAGGATCGAATGACTGTGAGGGCGTTTTAGACTCCACATACATTCATGCCTTTCGAACAGACATTAATAAATCGTATTATTGGTTGAATTGGTATTTACTTGGTAAAGCCCATTATAATAGGATAAAATTTCAATGTATTTAGTTCTACAAAATTTTATTAGGCAGTTGATAGTTATAGTTATATAACGCCATCATCAGAACTATGTATAAACTTATTTTAGCTCAACTATATAAATATACTGTTTACAAGAGATAGACAATATTATGTCATCTCACGTACTCAAACATCACAAAATTTATTCAAAATTAAATTATTTAACATACTAATTGTGTTTTTGGAAAAGGAGCTTACGTGATGCTATTAATATATCGTTTAAATAAATGCATTGAAATTGTATTGATTATGCATGAGCTTTTTATACTGGTTTAAGTAAGGATGTTGTATTAATGTTAAGCCGAAATGTCTATTAACTACCTAATAAAATTGTGTAGAACTAAATACTTTGATGTTTTAACCTGTTATCAATTGAAAATCAATTTATGAAATTGTCCGTACTTTGATTCGAGCCCGTGAGCAACGTAACTGAAACATGCGACATTACCCACTCGACGACGGACCCCCCCCCCCATTGTTTGTTTTACTTAAAAATTTCAATAACACCTTTTAAAATCTTCAATTAAAAATGATAATTTTGTTATTCAATTGTGATGTGATTCGATTATTTGAAAAGCACCTTCAGACTATTATATTTTATTGCAATAGCACATAATATTATGTATCTTTTGACTGGCCAAATCAAATCAAATTTTGATAAAATATTCCACGTTCGATAGACCTGTTTATTTATTTACTAATGAATAAACAATTGCTTATTACTATTAATAATAAGATTATATCAAGTGATAAGATTACACTATAGTAATTATAAATAATTGATATAATATTTTTAGGCTATTTACGAAAATAATTGATTCACTAAATGTGTAAAATAATTGTCTGATCGTGGAAATAATTTGATACATTTTATTTTATTTTTTGGATTAATATTTATCAGGACTGATTTCTTGAACAATTGTCTAAATTTCAGATAGATACTATTGTCAGATCAACGTCGATATATTATACTCCACTTTTTCGGGACGTTTTTTTCCACAGCGAATTTCGGAGGTGGGTTAAAAATCAGCGATAACAAATGCTACAGAATTTAATTATATTAATTTATAGCATAAGAATCGCAAACGGATTAAAGCACAAATGGGCATTATTATCTAGACAATAACATCTAAACGAAAGGAATGATATTGATTGTTTACAAACGAAATGTTGATTTCTCGTTCTCTCTCATGCGTTTAAATCCTTAGATAATGACGGAAGTATTAAATCGCTATACTTATAGATATTGGTTTTCTAAAAATACGCTATAGGTATGTATTTGAATAGGAGTCGGCGCGAAGTCACTCTTTTGCATTCGTTTTGGCAAAATTGCTGTTTTTAAACATATTTTGACTAAAGGTTCCTGCCACCCAGGATGGATAACTGTTTGTTCACCCCGTGATAGCTTGATAATGAAAAAATAGTAGAATAATTTGTATAATCATGAGGAATTATTCTTACGACCGTGCTATGTTTCTAACAGTAATAGTGATAAGTTTGATATTGCAGAATGATACAATTTCCCATATTATAATAATTTCCTGAGTTTGTTATCAATAATGTAAATGAAAGATATTTTATATTATGTAATTCGAAATGGAACGCATTGCGTTAATAAATAAACAGACCCGTACTGAGAACTTGCCGTTTCGTAATTTTGTCAAATACAAAATCGACAGTTCATCATCATTTTGAATCTTTATTCATTCAGATAATAATATGTTGTCTGTTATCCGTTAAACCAAACTTGATTAATCGATAGTTAGATTGTTGAACACAAATTAACTATATTATGGATATTATTGACGTACAAATGAAAAAATGTCAACTTTTTTATTTAAAAAATGTGAGGTGACAATCGTGGCCCTAATTACACACAATAGTTTATGTCAAATTCATGACATAATTATGTGCAATATGCTATATTATGTTAAACGTAAACAGACAGCCAAAAAAAGTAGCGATGTAAAAAAAACAATATTGAATACATTTACATCCTTTTGTGTGTACGCTCAATCATTAAATATTAATGGTTATCAAAAGGTGTTATACCTACTACTAAAAAAAAATTAATTATCCATATTGTAATGATTATTTCTATTATACTATAATAATTTAAAATTTACCTATCATGTCTCACTATCAAATTAATGAATTCAAATTTGATAGTTTTGCATCAACCGATCCTAATCACATCGATTGTTTTCTTTATATATATGGCGGTATTCAAATTGCTATTATTATTAAAATCCATTGTCCATCCTGCGTCCGCCATTCTTGATCGTTTGTCATCGAAAACCACAGCATGACGCATTGCAATTAAAACACTTTACATTTAAATTGATGCGTAATTCTACAATAATCTGTTGAATCTACGATGGTTACGGTCGTTGGCGCCATTCGCACACCACAATGTGCGGTGAGTAGTAAATAATATTGAAATAAATTTATTTATCCCACGAATTTTAATAAATAGAACTCATTGACCGGAGCACGGAGGCTGAACAACGAACATTTACGTCAGTAATGAACTAATAAATTTTCAGCGACCGAATCGCTAATTAGAATAAAATTCATGTACCTGTGGAAAAAATGTATATTTAACATTTTCTGTACTTTCCTGTCTGATTATACTGGGATGAGAACTGGACGATAAGATCTAAAAATTATAACCAGAAGATCATAGTATCATGTATAAATAATTTAAAATATGCTTACGCCCAATTTGAGATATTTTGACAGTTACTAGTCGTAATGTTCCAACTGGATGAAAAGTTTAGCCGGATTAATTAAAAAGTAGATGGGTTCAGCCAATGATAGGGAGCATTTTCACGACGGAAGGCTGCATTTAAGAAATTTCAATTAGTTGTATTTATGTGCATTATTTTGAAAACGAATGAGATAAAAAATCGAGAAAGCTCTAGGCTCCCCACTTTTGGATTAAGTTAACTTAGGAAAATCGTCGCTTTGTCCGCGATCAAATTTGATTTCTTTAAATTTGGAATGCCCATATGCGTACTTGCTTGCAAAAAAAGAGCATTGAATAATTATTTTATTTTAAAATATATTATGTAGCGTCGTCTTAACTAGCAAACTGCGTATCTACATTTCAGCAAAATGTTCAGGAGAGTTTTAACCCTTACAGCGCGAGCCATTTTCACACGAATTTATTTTCAATCAATTGACCTGTTACAACGCTCACTATGACTAAAAATAGATCAATTTCAACAGTAAAAAATGGAGAATTATGTGAAATGTATATAAGTTATCCCAAATACATCAAGAAGTAAACTAAACTCATCGCACTCTCGCTAAAATAAATCAAAGAAAACGAAGAAGCAGAAAAATATTTAATTTACATCTTTGCAAGTAAAATGGTTGCGGCCAGTCTTCATATACACCGCCAACGTGCACACAAGCAATTGTGTAGCCAGAGAAGTATGTTTAGTACATAGGGCTGACGATTAATTCTGCGTATCGGCAGTTCAAAGCTGAAATTCGAAAAACTGAAAAACTGAGAGCTCTTTTCAAAAATATATTTCCTTGTTGTCTACTTGACGCTTTCATGACCTGTTGCCTAATTTCCCTACCTACAGGCTTGAACTATTTTTTAAAACATAGGTATTCAAGTGTTTCCTTCTAGTTTGGCCAGAAATACGAGATAAAGTCTTGGGCATATAAACATGTCGAGCGCGTTCATTGTGGTAAAACTCAATAAATTCAGTTTTAACCAATATTATTCTACGAATTGTACATAATATGTTATATGAATAGTGTAATGTCATTATTCATATAAAATACTTGCAATTGAAATATAACATTGTTTAAAACTTTATTTATTGAGTTTTAAAACTCTTCTGAACATTTTGATGAAATGTAGATATGCAGTTTTCTAGCTAAGCCGACGATATGTACCCTACAAGCTACAAGGATACTAGTGGCTAATGAAAATTTTGTCAGGTCGCTGTTTCTTTTTTTTTTGCAAATCACTCACTTTTCCTAGAGTGAGTAATTTTTCAGTTTTACAAAACATGAAATTTTATTTATGTTTCGAAAGAAAAATTTTTCACGATTATGAATTCGGATTTTGATTGATAAATCGCTTATCTTGCATTTTTACAACCGGTTCCCTGGGCATGAATATACTTATTTCAGTTCTCATATTTTCCTAGTTAAAATTAATAATGAAATAATATTATTTATTCGCGTAATTCAAAATTATTGTTTGTACTAAAATATTGATGAGATATGTTTGAAGAAATACGGGAGCGCGCTCTGGCATGCAGAAAATCTATTTATTTAAGTGACATGTGGACTACAATGAAAAAAATTACTGAATATTTGGAAATGGTTTCGCTTAACAATGATACATTCTTTAATTTAAGACATCGACTGAGGGTGCTTGATGGAATTTCAATATCAAATTTGAATTATTGAGATTTTGTACATTTCCATGTATTTTGTCACTAACGACCGTTCAAGCTCACTCGTGTTCTCGAATGCCTGAAAATGCCGAAAGGCTAAATCCGGGTCGTTAGTGACAAAATACATGGAAATGTACAAAACCTCCATAATTCAAAAATGATACATTCGTTGACCATTACATTTTTTTTTTGATTTGATCAATGTTTTTAAATATGCTTACCAATAAATGAGTTTTCTGAAATGTTCCGATACCAATAATATGCCGTAAGCTACAATAAATATTCTGACTACGACCCTGTATTTTTTTCTGCCTATTGTCTTGTCAGAATCTAACCAGTGTAATATTATTGACCATAACATCTTTATCATTATGTCAACGAGATAAAGTGGCATCCATTGTAGCGGTTGTGTCTAAATAAAGCATGATAAATATTGATAAAGCTCCGATTTATAACATTATTCAGTCCATTGAATTGTGTATGACAAGTGGCAAGAGATTTTATTTCTGCATAAAATGAAAGTTCAAACAGGTAAGGAAACTCTTCATGTACAAATTTAAATATAGCTACAACAATACTTTCAATAGTTTCTGTCATGCTTGTTGTCATAGACTAGAGTTTCGCGGATAAATCACATTAGTTGCCTTCTACAATCATGACTTTTCTTTGATAATTTTATTGTAGGTTATGTTTCAACGACGATTCAAGTACGATTTGTGAAAATAATTGTGCTAACATATATAATGTTTAGATGATAAGCACCGTGGGTAGCAAGTGCACCGTATTAAGGTAACTTATAAGCGCAAAATTTATTTATTTAATTTCGTATGCTTTTTCTGCCAAGAGTACAAATAATTCTATTCTAAAGCACAAGATCAAAGGCAAGTTTCATGACTTCAGCTCGATGAAAAAATTGGATTGAGACTTAAACTTGACACAAATTAACAGAGACTTGGCTATCCACATAGCTGACGCAGCTAAGTCTAAGGATGACTGATGAAGAGTTGTCTTAGATTTGTTCATCAAGATCGCAATCCTCAGTTCTGAGGACTTGATTAGAGATACAAGAATTACGCACCAATAGATGTATTATTGTGGATTTATTACACTACAAAAAGAAAAAAATGCATTAGAAATGTAACCTCATAAAGATATTGCTAAAGATAATCAAAACTGGTAAAATGTCAGGTCTACACAACTCATAAACATGAGTTGTATAGACCCTGCAGCTGTGGAAAGATGCTCTGCAGGTGATTTTGAGAGACATTGGTAACAAGATTCACGTAAGCTGGAAAATTATTAGTTTTGTTAAAGTATTACTTGCCCTTTTAGTTTTATTTCAAAATTTTATGACATAAAGAAACAAAAAATTTAAGAATTCTTTTTATATATGTAACACTATTAGTAGAATGTACGAATATATAAGAAGGCATCTTCGGAATTATTGTAAGACATTATTTTTAATCAAATATTACAGTTTTTGAATTTGGATTATTGAGATTTTGTATAAAATAATAATTTGATAAAATAATTTATGATCCCCCGTGTTTTTATGCAACAGTTTAACCCCATCATCCGCATTAAGCGTATGGTTCTCCATTAGCAAGTGATTTGCGAATGTCGAAGATTAAAAAAGACAACTTCGACATTCGCAAATCACTTGCTAATGGAGAACCACACGCTTAATGCGGATGATGGGTTAAACTGTTGCATAAAAACATAGGGGATCATAAATTATTTTATCAAGAAATTCTGGAAATCAATAGAGCCCAGTTAAATTCCTTGCCAATTCTGAATGAGCAACTGAACCTTCCTAATTCTCCGTTATTATATCCTATACGTTGAAACACCGAACAGATGTCACTAAACGTGGAATGATTGTATATATTTACCCTTTCGTCGAATTGCATCCTGTCGAAACCCACAATACTATTATAATTGTAAAATCACTGGTAATTCCATAAGAAGTTGGAAAGCGACAATTCGCCACTCTGTAAATGTGGTGTTTACAAAATAAGGATTAAAGCAATTCTCGAAATTTTAACTCAGGTATCAGTGTGGCTCTCAGACGTATAATATCTTACCTCATAATTAATATTTGTCGTATTTGTATCTTCTATATAAACGTTAGACACTGTTTACTGTCTGTCAGTTCGAGTCCATTCGTGTGCTCGAATGCCTGAAGATGCCGAAAGGAGAAACCCGGGTCGTTAGTGACAAAATACATGGAAGTGTACAAAATCTCAATAATCCAAATTTGATATTGAAATTCCATCAAGCACCCTCAATCGATGTCTTAAATTATATAAATATTACAGTCTTTAATAAGGAAATCGTTGAATGTTTTGTGTTAAAAGAAGTAAAAAAACTCCATTTTTTCTTATGTCATAAGCAAGAGCTATAATAGAATGTTAAAACAAGTCAATTTTTATAAATTATATATCACTTAATTTATTCAAGAATCAAAAGCATTTTTCATATTGCACCAATATGTTATTGTTACAATATGATAAAACTCAAATAAAGTAAAATTGTTTTTGTAAAATATTATCAAGCCAAAAAGAAAACAAATATTGTTTTACCTTATGACTGACAATCTCATATTTAAAATTTGTAAGTGTAGTGGTATCTATTGTGTATTATTTACAGTTGAATCCTGAATCATAAAGTAATAAATAGCATATAGAATAGTAAATTTGTTGGCGAAGCGATGCTGGTAAATTTTTGTGTTGAGTTGGAAAATCTTTTCATGTTGAGAGTTTTTCTGATTCACAGTAAACGAAAATAAATAAATATGCGAAGTAATGTAGCATTATATTAGGACAACAATAGATATACATATATATAGTTAATGTTATGTGTTTTTTGGTGTTGGAATGTTCCCACATTCTTCTTACTCACTTTTAAAAGGTTATATTTTTTCTTTATTGTTGATTACTAAATCAAGCTCACATTTTTTTTTATCGATCTAAGATTGGTAACTTCATCAACTTTATCACTTTGGTAAAAAAAAAACTGTGACAAAATAAGTTCTGTGTAGGATTATTCAGAATAAACACATCTTTAAAAAAGCAATTTCTCTATTCCAGTATTGGGACCGGTTGATCCTGAAAAACTGGGAAGAACATTAACCCATGAACATTTTTCGGTGGATTTCACACATTTCTTCCGCCCTCCTCCTCCACATTTGGAAGACCGATTCAATGATGGAATCACACTTCAAAATGTAGGGTTTGTTAGGCAGATGCCATATTCATCAAAATGCAACATCATGTTCAATGGGACAGATACCAATGAAGCAGTCTATAATGATGTCAAGGCGTACAAAAAGTATGGTGGAGGTAAAATTTTGATGCTTGAAGAATTACACGTTTTTAAGCGATAAAGACTGATATTTATTTTAAAAAATAAAACACAATTCATTTGTACTACTTCCACATGTTTATAATGATCAGGACCGGTTTCGCTAATCATGTGGAAGAAGTACAAATGAATTGTGTTTTATTTTTTTAAATATAATGCCTTCCCACCAAGAATTGACAGTTAACATCTTAAAAGTGATTGATATTTATATTAAAATTTGAATCTCCTGACCTTTTGTCATCTAAGTAATTCTTAAATCAATAGTTTTGTTATTATAACTATAGATGTCTTTACTAATTCTGTTCTGTTACTATGACTAACATAGATATTTTTTTCCGTTGACATCTTTAAATACAAATAAGCTATTTTGTATGCATAAACGCCATCCAGGAATATGTAGATTTTGGTTATTTACATTTGAATTTGCCTATTTTAATGAAACATATCAACAGTATTAACTATTATAGTGTAAGTATTTATTATTAAATTTGAATTGAGAATTTGTACATTTCTATGCATTTCGTTATGAACAACCTGGTTTTCGCTTTTCGGTATCTTCAGGTGAAACCCGAGTCGTTAGTGACGAAATACATGGAAATGTACAAAATCTCAACAATTCAAATTTGATATTGAAATTCCACCAAGCACCCTCGGTCGGTGTCTTAAATTAGATTTAATATTGTTTTCACATGATATTCATGATCTTTCTTTGGCGGTCTACACATATATTTACCGAAATATGTTATGGTATTTCTATAATATAAATGGAAATTTCAACCTTAGTTTAGTATGTACAATTTTTTTTTTTTTTTTTTATGTATTGTAAATTAAAAGTATAATATTATAAACCCTCTTTCCAAAACTTTTCAATTATGGCAAGAGAGAACTGAGTTGCCTGCTTAATTGTTGCTAGATATTTCTACTATTTCTTTATATTTTAATATCAGTTTATTATTCCTATTTCAGAAACACAGGTCATATATACTATTGGAGATGCTTCTTTATTACTTTAAAATCTGAGATGTATATTTTGCTTTCGTTTATAGGAACAATCGTTGAGAATACAACATTTGGCCTCGGTCCAGACTTGAGCCTCATGAAACGTATTTCATCAGAAACTGGTGTCCATATTGTATCGGGAACGGGATATTACATAGGAGACATGCAAGATGCCTCCACTCTTTCAAAATCTAAAGAAAACCTGTACGATCGGATGCTTCAAGATTTGACTGTGGGCTTCGCTGCTGATCCTACAGTCAAGGCAGGATTTATGGGAGAGATTGCCAGCGTGTGGCCAATTCAAGGTAGAGATAAATTTCTAGTTGATATTAGAATTAAAATTTGATGTTGTCTTGATCAAATGGTCAATATTGTTTTATAGAAGCATTCAGTGCTTAATTAATACATATCAAACATTTTGGTGAATAATCATTCCCAAGACTCAAAAGAATAATGGCCACAGGGACAGAAATTACTGCTTTTCACGGAATTCAAAATGCCCTCTTCCAGATCTTAAATCAGTTCTCTCTCTACCACACAGATCTCTTTTTGATCCCAGTTTCGTAGTCTTGAACTCATTTAGGCATAATTGGAGGTTTTTAAAAATGACTTCTGTTATTAAACATTGAGATATAGATAGAAATCAACTTTATTGCCAAAATTTAAGACATTGACTGAGGGTGCTTGATGGAATTTCAATATCATATTTGAATTGTTGAGATATATAATACATGTAAATGTACAAAATCTCAACAATTCAAACTTTATTGCCAGTACTGTGTTTTTAACAGCTTAATAGCCGCATGTTTTTTTCATTGAATTTCACCTGGCGGCTGGGCGATTTTGCAAATTTCGCAAAAAACTGTCATTTCACTAAATTTACTATAATTTTTAAACCAATTGAGATATCTTAACCAAATTTGATTTGATGGCTTCCAGATACTTCGCCGCATAAATCAATGTCATTGGTGCAGTGGTTCTATATCTGTGGGTTGCATACTTATGTGGTGTAGTGAAAAAAACTTAAATCTGCTAAAAGGCTTTTTTTAAATATGTAAAATCTTGCAGATGTTACAGGTCACGGTTATCATAATGACTTAAGCACCATAAAAATGCCGTATGGCCCATTCAATATATCACTACGCAATGTGTAAATAAGCTGTTAAGTTAACTATTAAGTTGTTTGACAAGCCTTCAGAAAACCTGAAAACTAAGGATTTACAGAGAAAGACTATTTGAGGAATAATTTAATTATTAGAGGTGTTCTATCTTATCTTTGTTTTGTAGATTTTGAAAAGCGTGTGATAGCAGCAGTAGGTGAGCTTCAAGAACAACTGGGTTGCGGAGTAACTTTTCATCCTCACCGAGAGCGAGATGCCCCGTTTCATATCATGAGGCATTATTTAGAAGCTGGAGGTCGAGCTGACAAGGCAATAATGTCACATTTAGATAGTAAGTCACTTTTTTTTTTTAACCATTCCAATAGTTTATTTCACTCTCATCTGACAGAAAGATGAAATTACCTTCCCAAACCAAAATTTATTGTAACAACCACAGATTTTAAGAAGGGAATTTGTGTTTGGAAGGTTTCTATTGAAGAGTTTTTCTAATTTTATTCTCATTATTATATTAAATTAAAACTGGCGACTTAGTTATTCCACTGGTTGCATAATTAGGTGTGAGGATGCTTCTCAAAGATTTGTGATTACACCAACAGTGGAAATAAACAGATTATTAATTTAAATTTAATACTAAAAATACATACCATAAAGTGACTGCGAAATCGTTTTGATCAGAGTTCTTTTTAATTCCTGTAAATATTAGATTTGTACTGTTTTGTTTCTCATAGGAACACTGCTCGATGATATATCAGTGTTAGAATTCAGCGACATTGGATGCTACTGCCAGTGGGATCTGTTTGGAGTAGAAGTCTCCCATTATCAGCTGCATCCACCGACTGACATGCCGTCAGATATCCAACGCATTTCCAAAGTAAAGCTGCTAGTAGATCATGGAAAGGCTAACAGAGTCCTGCTGTCTCACGACATACACACTAAGCACAGATTGGTAATTAAGATTCTGAGTTTATGTAGTAAATGTAATCATCAATATTTTTCTCGATATATCTGTCCGTCTGTAACTTCTCAAGTATGCACAGCACAGCACAGCACACACACACTCGCAAGCGCATTGAGCGGATGTTGACATGTGGAACTGCCTGGTAATTTAATATCTGCATCCGCATTCAGGTTCTGAATATGACTCAATTACATTTTTTTGTGATTGTTCATCACTCTCGGGTGTTTGTTCTATTCGGTCCAAATGTTCGGATCCCCATACACACATACGTAAATTGATTTTCAATCGATTTATGGATCTGTGTTCAAAGGCATGAATGTCTAATGCTTAAATTCTCACCCACCCATCAACATGGCATAATAGCGAGGGCGATTAGCTAACTACTAGTCCTTTCCAGCCACATCTGTCAATCCTTATCCTTTCTGAAAAAGAAAAGTTTCAATAACCAGACTCCCTTAAAAATAGTTTGTCTCAAGATCTTTATTAGGAGTCTATATGCTCCACAGTGGGAGTGGATACTGTTGAAAAAAAATCATTAGTTGATGTTGATTGAACAATTAACCTTTTTTGTGTTGTATTGCTTCAATGTGTTTTAATGTAAATGAATTTTTTTTTAGATGGACTTTGGCGGACACGGATATTCACATATCATCAATAATATCCTACCAAAAATGAAGGAGAGAGGAATTAGTCAAGCTGACATTGATCAAATATCAATCAAGAATCCAGCCGATTGGTTGAAATACAATTTGAAATGATCAAAATCATATTTATTAGTTATTTTTGGAAAGGAATTAATTATGAAATTAATGTTATCAGTATTTAGTGGGTTTAGAATAAATATTAGTTGCGTTGCATTTTTGCTCTTATTCTGGGTTTTGGAATCGTTTGAAAATCTATCAGCTCCAATTGAGACAATTCAAAAAATTTGGCTATAATTTTTTTCTTACGTATAGTGCTATTGCCAGGTACATCTGGTCATAATTTCATCTGCGATGAGTATCATTTTAGATTATTCTTGCTTTCAGGTAAATAACAAAAGTAAGTATATTCATATACTAACACAAAAGAGGAGTTATAGTCGAGCAAATTCAGTCATAAAATTTTTAGACACCAATGACAAATAGATGAATCAATGTTATGTCCACAGATTTGAACCTCAAAACATTCATAAATTGATTTTTGTTTAAGGCGTGGACATCTGTGATGCTTAAAATGTCCCTTTCACCCACCCGAGTCTTAAAAAACAAGGTGCGGCGAGAGCTATTAGCTAATTACCAGTCCTGTCCTAGCCCTATCCTTTAATCATTTCTCTCTACTAGGATGAGCGACTGAATTACGGACAGTTACCGTAGAATAACTTGGTTGAGTTACTTCTATATGGAGTTCATATGCAACACATCGTATAAATAGATTCCTTCATAAGAGAAAGTCTAATTATAAAACCGATTATCATTTCATTGATTAATTTATTTCAAATGGTGTTTATTTAGCGAACTAGCTGACTTGAATTTAAATGGGTGCTTTATAGAATTTACCGGTGTATGAAAGGAAGAAAGAATCCAATCGAATGAAAACAAGACAAAGTGAAATATTAGTGCGTTGAGTAAACATTTAAATAAATGGAATCAATCTTCAAAGGATGCTTGAAACATACATGCGTCATTTACTCAATCATTTATATACAGCAATAAGAGATTATTTCATCTTTCTTTCATATGCAAATATGTATTATTAATAAGCTGTGGTGAAGATATACACAATATTTAATTTATTATTGTTAATCCAATTTATTAAACATTAATAAATATATATATATTTTATCACTTTGATACATTGTTTAACATTAACAGGAGTTATATTTCGATATACCAAATGATGTACATATTATGCAATTTTACAATGATGGTATCGGGATAATTTACTGTTAAAAGGGACAATCAAATTTAAATAGGAGATATTAAAAACATGTTTAATAAAAAAACTAACATGTATTTTATGTGATATTTGCAATAACCTCACTGGTTTATAAGAATACATTCATGAAAATAATTTATTACAATCAACGAGACATTTCAAAAATCAAAAATTTCATTTTTTAGACTTACACACTTTTTTACTACCTTAAAAATTGGGACAATGATACGCTCTCTTAAAGAATGGCTTTGGGAAATATTTGAGGCATTTTCAAATCAGTTTACAGCGTTTAAATGGAATAGTTTGTATTTCTTAAGACATACTTAAATATTTTTTTATATTTGAAGCAATATACGTGAGATACTGTGTTAATTTAATTCTTTAATATTACATTCATATCTAAGGTCAAATAATAAAGGCAGTTATGGTTTATTGCGTAACATATAAAGAAAATTACACAAGTATATATTTGAATTACAAATAACATGCACCAAACCTTTATCTCTGTAAAGATTGATTGATTGATTCATTTATTTATAAAAAAAATAAAAATAGAAAACAAATCAATAAGAAAAATGAATTAACGTTTCTGATTCAAAATACCATTACAGTTTCTGTACTTTCATTAAAAAGCAATTAAATTGTGATTATTTCTGCATTCTAAGAATTTTATCAATTCTCAGTGGAATGATAATACAAGAATACAAAGAAACAATTTTATGTATTCCACAAGTTATTAATTTCAAGAGCAATGTTTCTTTTTGAGCTGTTCTCGTGCATACAAACACATTGATGCATATAACTCAACACGATGCACACAAAGGTAATTAGGTGACGAAATGCTTTAAGTATTCCTTTATTAACAGTTCGTTCAATTTACAAGAAATTGAAAATCTAACAAAATGAAAGAAAAAACTAGTTTCGGATTTGGTTGTACAGCTTGAGAAATTCTCATGAAGATTGCAACAAAATATTTCACTGATATGATCTGAAAAAGTTTTGACACATTTGAGCACAGATATTTTGTTTTGCAAAATGAAATCAAGGGAAACTTCGGCAGGTGGAGCCGGTTTTTCTTTGTATTTGTTTTCTTGGTACATTGACAATCAATTTATTCAGTCCTTGGACTACAAAATTCTGATATTGTACCCTGAATACGTTTGATGCTATTATTTACTTTCATAATGCAGAAAAGACTTATTTATAATGGACCATGTATAAATTCGACAAAAGTATTCAAGCTGAATAATCTAAAATGATACATTTAGTTTGGTAAAAAAATGGATAGACAACGGATCGATGAAAACAGTTCATAAATTCATTTCAATATATTTTGACATTGGATGGAGGGAGATGATATGAAATATCAATATCCAAACAATACAATCAGTCACGGATAATTTAGTTTTGTTCATGGAGGCAATTAAGAAAACCACAATTAAACGACAGGGTAAAAGATTTTGCAATATTTATATTTTAATCATTATTTTTATAAAACAATCTAATAATATCATTCAATAAAACGGTAAATGTGAACAGACATAACTAATAATATTAGTTTCCAAGGATTTTCACAGATTTTAGAACCATGAATCATCTTCTGAATATATGGCAGGCTTCTTTTCATTAAATAGTATTTTCATTCTAAAGAAAAGCAACACATACTATAACACAATTATTTCATATTCTTTAATATTGGACTGTGTATATTTTTATACTTCCAACTACCCTAAAAAAAGCATGGTCTTATATTCAGATTCATATGGTGCTTTAACAATTAATACTAGCGAATGAATTTTATACACTGCATAGTTGCGAATGGAATTAAAAACAAAGATGAAATTTATCTTTTTGCTATAGCTACTATATTGACAGAAATCTTAGTCTGTTACCTCCATGATACAAAAAATAGTATTATTACACAATAATTGAGAAATCCCACCGCACAATCCCAAACGCCGCAGACCTTGAGGAGTCAAGGCCGGGCCTGGTTCACTGGTCCAGGTCTAAATTTTGCAACTCTTCGTCCAAGTCATCATCCATGAAGAGGTTTTCGTTAATCGGACCGGTGTCGGCGGTATCGTCGGTGGGCGATACGGAAATATCGCCATTGGTGAGCGCCGTGCCATTGTGCCGTTCGACTGCTATCGTGCCGGTACCGTCGGCCTAAATAAAAAGAAAAAAATTCAATGAATTGAAATGTGAACGTAACAAATAAGAAGACATGTTTTTTCCATTTCAATCGGTCACGTAATCAAGTAGTTAACACAGTTGTGCTTTTCTCCATGATTTATATCTAACAGTATGGATGTATGTGATATTTACATACCATCCCATTAAAGATTTGTAAACAGAGTGAAGAGATAGCTAAATAAGTCCTTTTCTAACACCATCCTGAAGTGGTCGACCAATTAACATACAGTCTCAGTAAGCAAATTTTGTTGAGATGCTGTACATACCCAAGTTTAGTTCATAACCAAAATTGCTAAGATCGGAAAAATAACAATACGAATATAGCTTTCTTTTCTAACTATTCAGATGACATCAGTAAAATAATAACATTTCTTTTTTAGTACATGGGTGTCATAATTTTGCAAAGCACTAGTGTTCAAAGGAGCAACACACAAGAACCATTGATATTGTGTCCATAATGAATTGATACAAAAAATATGAATCATTGCGTGAATGGTTAATTTTTTTAAAATTATGTTTTAATAAGAAGTCATAAAAAAAAATACTGTTTTCTGATAGATACCTCAGTAGCTTCAAGTGTAATAAGATCGAGCTGCAATTCTTTGTATTCTTGTTCTTCATCGTCATTGTCTCTTTGCAAGCGCGACGAGTCCAGAGTCTGTCCACCTTCTTCATCTTCTTCATCATCCACAGCCAAATTAGGATTGAAGCTGAACATCTCGCGACCGGAGAGTCCTACGTGACGACCTGCCTTGAACTCGGAACGCTTCTGTTCTTCGTCTTTGGTCACCAAATCCTAAAATAAATATTCAAAAATATGAATGAAAAATTAACTATTAAATAATAATGACTAAAATTATAGACAAACTATGGAGCGAAGGTAAACAAGACGGATGTTTCTAAATATAAGACTTGAAACTTTCAAAGGGTTTTTTGAGTTATAACTTTGTCACAAATTTTTTTGAGTTTACTGAGTGACGTAGAGCTCTTTTTCTATTTTTAGAAATCCCCATAATAGAAAATATTAGTCGTCTTCTTTTGAGCTACGGCACATAGTAAATTAATGCATTTATGAAAGAGAAAAATGTTAAACCTTAAAATAAATGACCATCGATTACGTGATTAAAATAAGTTCTTCTCAATCAATGTGCCATCATTGTGTGTTTAGTTTTTTTTATATCAAATAGTCATACCGGTCAACTGGTAAATAATTAGTTGAATATGACACCATTTGAAATGGATTTGGTAATACGATACATCCAGGAGATAACTAGAGCAGATGCAATACAAGATGACGTTATTCGTGAAAGGTTATCTTTCACTTTGGAAAACAATATCAATCATTACCTTTTTATCTTGAAGTTTTCTCTTTTTCCAAGCAACAAAAGTTTCAAGTGTAATTTTGGTTTGTTTCGATCCTAACGAAGCTCGTTCTCTCTCTATGAGGTCAACGAGGGAGATTTCATTCTTTTTGTCTTCCATCTTCTTCTTATCTTTCTTCAGTACAAAGCCAGGTGGCAGGGCGTGTCGGTAGATGCACTTGGAGCCTGCGGGGCACTCCCAAAACCAACCGTATTTCGACTTTTCTACAGCCTCCAAGAAGAATTTGCAAATCTGAAAAAAAATTATTTCAATGTAGCTCAATTGAAAATATATTCCAATCTTTATATAGAGTAGCAACAAAACCGTCAAAAATCCAATGTTATTCTCTATAATTTTTGAAGCAGGTGATAGGTTAATAACAAAAGGCAGATTAATTTCTTCAAAATTTGTTTTATACCCACACTGACACATATTGTACATAAGGTAATTTAAGGCATGCTGAACTAGTTTAGAAACAGTATAGGTGACATTAATGTAAAGGGTCAAGTGTATGTACGCTGGATTTCAATGAATTGACTAATGCAAGAGTCTAAGCATTAACGTTGCAAGCATGAAATGAGATAAAGAATGCGCAAGGAAGAATATGGAGAGCATCTATTGACATCAGAATATAGAAATATTTTCAATACCATATTAGCTCTTCTCAGCAGCATTATTATTGGCAGGTTGAAAACACATTCTAGGAGAAGAAACGACTCATATTCTTGATAGCCATCGACAACACAAAGGTTAATATTTTATGTAAATGTATGAGTAAAACTTACAATATCTGTAGTAGCAGTGTTTTTAGACATTCCCATTTTTTTCTCTACCACTTCTTGGAGTTTAGCCTCATTCCAGTTGTCCATAGTGTCTTCATCATCATCTCTCATGTCAACGTACAATGACCTCTTCTCAGCTTTCCTTTCTATCGTCAGATCGTGAGAAAATTTACACCTATCCCCTTTACCGCACTGTCCTTGTTTGTAGAACGCGCACACCACTGATTTTGGATCAGTACCTACATTAAAAATAAGATTTAAAATAAAACATAAATGGGGGGGGGGATAAATTAAGTGTCTGAAAATACCTCATAAAACATACTTTACATTTTTGCACTTTAAATTTCGGAAAAAAGAAAGGTAAAATAATGCGGTCAGAGCAATAGTAGCCAATTCCTTTTCACTTCCCTTTTCAAGAATTTATGGAAAATAAATAATTATAGAACTCTCACAGAACAGCTCGGAATTTAAAACTGCAGATTCTAGTGCAAACCTTTTCTACTAATATTTTCTATGGATTTAGCGGTAATTTTGTGGAAATTCATTTATAATATAAAAATAAAATTGATGACTTTGTTATTCCACTTGTTTTATCACTAACGTGACGCGTTTCGCCTCTTTAAGAAGCATCTTCAGACAAACCATATCACAAGGTTTTCTACTCAATTTCTTTCTTGGGTGATTTTATACCTATTATTATTAACTTTACTCTACATCAATAAGTAGGTTACAATAACGCTGCTTTTTTAAAAATTGTTTTCACAAAAAAAAAAAACTGTTATAATTTGTTGCACATCAAGCGAGTCTTGGGTAACTGCTCCTAGGTCACTTCTGGCAATTATTTCAAATTGCTTATCGCTTCTATATTACGGGATACGCATGGTGAGAGCTGTGTATCCATATCAGGTACAATGTCGAGTAGCTTGGCAAGATAAAGATTGAAAGTTAAAGTTTAATCAAACATGTAACCCTTCTAAATAATTAAAAGAAATGAATACAACTGTACCTTTTTCAACTTTTTGAGTAATAGCAACAGGCTTTGACAGTAATGTCATCTCTAATTCCTTCAATTTCTTTTCTTTATCCGCTTTCTTGGCCAATGGGTCCATTGGCCCAGCAGGATGAACCCCGCCACTTTTCACTTGTTTTTCTACTTGCTGGATAAATTTCTGTTGCTTCGCTCCTTTCTTATTTTTCAAACCAAATGTCTTGTCCTAAAATAAAATATTTTTTTTTATACTCAGATAAATAATCTCCAGCTAGCTTTGGTGCAGCTTTTTTTTTAGTGATCAATAAAAAATGTTATTAATTCACTGTGTATTGTATTTACAAGACTAATTACTGTAAAAAAAATTAAAAAATAAACACGTAATGATCAATTCACAACCAAAGCAAACATTTATCACTTCACCTAAGTAGGCAACTAACATTTTCTAACAACGCAGAATATATTTCTGTGCAACACCCCAATTAATTTAGTTTATCCAACATTTAAGTTACTGATATGTGACAAATATTTTATATAAAGTATATAAAAATAGGTGTGATTTAGTTATGCAAGCCATTAAAAAATAGACTTAATAATTTAAATCAGGCATGTCCTATTTGCAGCACTAATGCAGCTGCAAGAGTCATAAACTTTTCCACATTATTATGCGACTTTTATAAGGCCTATCTTAGAATCACACCTTACTCAACATTTTTCCACAGCATTCTGACCATTTGTGAGAAAATATTTTCAAGAATGATAAAATGTCTGTAGAGCACGTTGAGGGCTCGAAAATTGAACCAGATATTGATTTCACAAAATAATCGTTAATTTCTCCATTATTTTTATGTTGTTTACATCTAATAAAAATATAAAGTAGCTTAAATTAGACAAAATAAAAAGTATTTGCGATGAATAATTTGAGATAAGTCACAAATATCAGGTGACATTTATCTTGTGAAAGAAAAATCAGTTTAACATTAGGCACGTTTGATTATATATCAACAATATCGGAAAATGATTCTTCGATAATGATATTCAATTATTTTGTATTGATAACCCTTACGTGTATGTTCAAAAAAGGCAGCACAAGGTAATTTAATCCATACAAATTTTTAACACAAAGATCAACAACAAATTATTGAACGAATATTTTCGTTAAAATCATTTAGAATATAAATAGAAAAACATACAATATACAATCAATTAGCGATTGACACAATAAAGTATCTGCATGATATCACACATTGAAAATACGAAATGCCAACTCAAGACCTGTATAAGGTAGAATAAACATATGCTATGTGGCACAATGCTACCTTTCTGAATTAAAAAACATTGACGAGTAAAGAGTAAATTATTTTAATAAGTTTTTCCATATATACCTCAATAACTTTTTCCTTTTTCTTAATTTCAGTTTTTTTGCTGGCCCCACTATTGGTCTTTTTCGGTGGCATGGTGAATGTCAGTGTAACACAACCCAGCTAAACTGAAATTGAAGCGCAAATTAATAAGCGGGAGCTTTATAAAGTATTTAATTCGATGATGACCAGTTATTTACTGGTAGTTAAAAATATTTTGTTGCAATAATTAACGTTTTAATATTTTTAATTGGAAAAATACTGCACAAAATCTGACTTACATTTTTTTCCTATACACGTTTATAGGTTATAGAATGGTGCTGCCATTGATCTAATGTTAGAACATTGCTAATGTTGGAGTATTATAATAAAATCACAAAGAATAACAATGTCAGGTATTTTTATAAAAAAATGAAATAAAGTTATTAGTTCATTTTTTTTATTCATAAATTTTCCTTTTTGAAAACTATTTTTTATTTGACAGCGAAGAATTTCTTTTAAACTGGAAAAATAATTTCAATATATCGCAAACGACTTAAGGCCTCTATCAAAAAATTTATGCCAGAATCATATAATATAAATTTATTGTGGAATCTCGATAAGCCCCTTCAAAATTATTATTATTGTCTGTGACTCAAGTAACGTCAGCTGTCATTCATACGTCAAAACTAATATTATTATTTGTGATTTAAAAAAAATATTTCTTGTTGACTGTACCACAAATAAATATTGCTTTATAAACAATGACGATAGTAAAATAAAGGCGTACTTTATTGGTTTGGTGGATAAATAATTTTGACGTTCATACCTGAAGAAAATTGTGACAATGGACCGCAAAACGGAATTTATCTCTCAAATTACCGATTTCCCTCCGCTGAGTCCGGAGGCAAACGAGTCTTTATTTTCAAAATTTTTCAAGTTTGCCCGAAGCCCTCCCAGCGAAGGAAATGAAACCAATCAACCTGACACGCAGAGCGATGGAACTTCTCAGGACACGAGTTGGAAAGATATTCCCCAGGACGAAAACAAAGAGCCGGTGGATCTCGTCAGGACTGAAGAGTTTCCCGAAGGCCGCAGTCTGCAGAATGTACTGAAGAGAATAAGTAGTTTGATTGCATTAAAGAGTGCGGTTTGTAACATTAACATTACTTACATTTTGCTTTGCTATAACTTTAATTATTTTTAAGTGGGATTCTATAATATCATTTCTAAGTAAACCTTCTCGAAACCGCCGCACACGTTTTTCTTAAGAAAACATTACGAAATACCCCCTGCAAACGAGCTCATTCGCAAGGAAAGTCAACAGCTATGAATGGGAAGATCAAATAATCATGCATTAGAATCAATCGAATCGGTAAATAACAAAATAAATTATTCATAAAATGCATCACGAATAAACATATTGACTCTGTTTTATTGGTATCAGAAGTGACTAATTGGTAATTATTCTAATTCAAGGCTCATTATTAAATATTTTGGAGCCTTGAATTACCTAATTATTGAATTACATAATATTAATTCATATCGACAAATTTTAAAGATGGCGATGGCGACATTAAGTAAATTTTCAGTTTCATTGATTCTAATGTACAATTTTTTGGTCCCCATTTCTAAACATTAAGTTTACTTGCGAATGGCATCCTTTTTAGCGGTATTGTGTAATTTTTTTTAGTGATAAACGTGTGCGGCGGTTATGAGAATGGTTGCCCATTTCTATTCACAGTCATCATTTTCTTGATACTTGTATCAGGAATACATCCATTTTTGTATTTAATCCAGTGAAGCTACTGAGATTTTTGCTTTCATATACTTTCGACCGTTACTTCAACATAATTAAAAATCATTAGCCTACCAATCTAATCCTTAAAAAAAGCGAAAAATCGATGACCTAAAATATTTTTACCTGTGTAAGGAAGCTCATTGCTAGTCTTTGGTATACAATGATTAAGCATTCTAATTTATTGTTACAAAGTTTATTGCAGTCAAATTTGGATAGTTGTTGACAATGAAATCAGTCTTGCATTTGATTTAGCAAAATGTGCTAATTTTGTGTGCCAATCAGTTATCTAGAATCTAGATCAGGTATTTCATAATCATTTTTTTAAATGCTCTATAGTGAATTTTTTATTATCACTATTTTTCAAAGGTCAATGCACTTTGTACCATGTTACCACCTCGCATGATGATTTATTGAAACTGATGAATACTGTTTTGCAAGGGTTAGTGTATATTTTCAGTGGCATGGTAACAATAGATAGAACGAAAATTGGTAACACTTCAGAAATATTTTTTTTTATGTTACAAATTTCAATTAACGCATGTAGGAGTGAGTGTGCACTATTAGTGGCGTAAAACCCATTTAGTAACCGAAAATAAGACATTAGACTGAAAAGTGCAATAAATATCTCAAGTGTAAAACCACTTCCAAGCAGTGCTGGTTGTAAAACTATGTAAAAAAGTAATATTTATGGGAATCGATTTCAATATATTATGATATTTGAATTTCTTCCAAAATTTTCTTCAAAAATCTGTTTCTGACCGTCTTGACTTAACCTAAATCGATCATCATAAGATAGTTTAGCAAAATATCAAACAAAGTTTAGTGGGTATTTATACTTGACCTGGTGATAATGAGCATACTACAATTTTTGTCAATTAAAAGTGTTGCACTGAAACAGCATGATTTTATTTCTACATAATATTTTTAAAGAGCATTTAAAATTTTGATACAAGTGCTGAAACTGCTTCAAAGTTTCTTGACATATATGCTTGGTGCTCGAAAAATCCGCTTGAAAATCTAACAGCACCAACTTTGCATGTGAGATATCCTTCATAATATAATATATTATTGCATTATCATAACAATATCTTGTCATTCAAAATTTTACTCAGTGGGTATTGTGATATAATCATAAATAATCTGGATACATATTTAAAATCTCTTTTTCATAACACAAACATCAGATATCATTATCCTCATCTTGAATTTGGTATTTTGGAAACATATCTGTCTCTTAAGGGTCACATTTCTTTGATCTGGATGGTTTCCTTAAAGATTTAAGTTTTGTTTATGTCATACTATGAAATGTTGACGATGCAGTTGTTTCTACTATTTTTCAATATTATATTCTTACAAATCGAAGCAGGGTATAAATCAACATTCTATCTAACGTAATAAAACTTTAAAAATGAATTTTTTTTTGGTGTCTGCATGATTTCATTTTTATCACATAATAAATATTTATTATAATACCATATTTACTGCAACGAAAATAAACCAGTGACAAAAAACTATTATAATATGAAACAATGGTTAAATATTTTGTGATACAATGACATTGAAAATTTTTCATTGAGACAGAAATAATTTAAAAATAAGATAAAACAAGTACTAGGCATTAATATTTTTAAAAATCACATGAGGTCAACTCAAGAAGTATAATTTTGTAAACAACGTCACAAACACCCATGCCCAAGATCTCAAATGTTAGATCGGAAAAATCTGAATTTGATATTTACCTGGAACTGGAACCTGGACCCGTGTGATTGCTAGGGTACAGCTCTTACCCCTAGGCCACAAAAAAATAAGTTAAATTAAAGCGAAAAAAGATTGCTTCTCAAAGATTCAATGATGAAATCGTTGCGTATCTAGTATACGCTAATTATTATATCAGTCATGTCCGCCGATTGCAGAGTGGCCCCCGGTATGCAGATACTGAGAGAGCCCGATATTGGATACCCGACAGTGTTTCTCGCGAGTGCTATGAGTGCGGTGCAAGATTTGGTGCATTCCGACGCAGGCACCATTGCCGTGTTTGCGGTCAGATATTCTGCGCCAGATGCTGCTCTCATCGTGTCCCGGGACATGTGTGTGGATGCGCGGGTGGGCTGCGGGTGTGTACTTATTGCTGCAGAGTCGTTCTTGGCTATTTGCAAGATGGTGGAACTGCTCTATCGGCAGATTTGAGAGCACTTCAGGAAGGATTGCAGGTATGAAATTATAACAACACCATATGGCTGTCATGAATAGAAAGCTGTTTCTACTTTAAATAGTAAACAAAAATGTACACACAATATTTAAAGTAAATCATGCATACCTTTTTACAGAAACCACTACAATTGTTTCTATGTTAGTTTCTATACAGACCCAATATGAATAAGTTAATAATTTCACAGAACAATCAGTTTCTCGGTTACCAAATGTATTTATTATTAGATTTCACTTATAATCCGCTGTTGGATTTTTTTAAATATTCTCATTTCTTCAGAATGGATCTTAAAAATCTTTTCCCGTTCATAGGAAAAGTTACCGAAAGAGACAGACGAAACACTGGAACAAAGTTTCCTGCTGAGCGGCGGAATGGAAACTTCCGTCGGAGGTACGGGAGGGGCAAGTAATTCCATGGAACTCGGTTTATCAGACTGCCTTCAAGATTCATTCAGAGGATTATGCTTGGCGCTACCGTTGCAGCAACATAGGTGTGCCATTATTTAATTAATTGGAATATAAAACTTAATTTACTCAAATAACGAAACATAAATTACGCTTTACTGTAAATAAACTTCAACAAAATACTATTAACTACAGTTGGTCTCTCTATTTTATAGGTATAGACTTATTAGATACCCCAACGTCTGGAGAGGTGGAGATATTCTTCAATGGCTTATAGATCATGGAAGTCTGTCCAACAGGTAATTTTTTTTAGCATTTTGTGTTGTTCTTTTTACAGGTGAATTGTATTTTCCATATATCTTACATGAAAGCATCCTAACCACTTCAACGGTTACTAAATATTGGACTCTCGTAAATATGGGGTGACAAATATTTTGAACGGATTTGGCTGTTACTTGGTGAAAATTCATTTCTAGCTGTGTAACTAATGTGACACGTGTTTCCCTTCTTTAAGAAGTTTCGATTCTAATCTTGCAATAATTGAACGTACTTGAAAAGTAAGGTTACAGGAGAATTTTTCCAGTAATTAGGTGAGGAAAAGGACCCATTATACTTGTTTGTGAGGGGAACAGAATTAATAGTGGGCCAGGGTGGCCAAATAACTGAAGCGCTCTTTATCATGGAGTAACTTCTTCAATGTAGTAATTCAATGATTAGAAAGATGCACCTTACACAATTTTATTTTATTATTGCTGTAGATTTCAAGCAACTGCAGTATGCCAAGCCATGATCAGTGAAGGTCTACTGGAGTGTGTCACCGAACAGCAAACATTCACCGACTATGCTCTTTACAAACCTGTCAATTTACCGCTAGTGGGCGATACAGGTAATAATATCAAATATTGTGTAATTGAAACAATTTATAGACGTTCAGGAATTTCAATTATATAATGCAAACGATTAGAGAAAGCTGATACTGAAAATTTAATCAGCATTCCTTTTTTTTCCATGTCCGCTCCCAATGTGGAGCATATGGTATCATAATGTAGGTATCTTAACAGGATTTTTCTATGAGAACTGTTTGTTACTCAGTTGCTTAACCTCTCTTTTTTCGAAGAGAGTAGGGATATAAGGATAGGGCTAAGACAGGACTAGTGGTTAGCTAATCGCTCTTGCTACGCCCCGTTGGGATGGGATGGGTGGGAGTGAGGACTCAGACTATGAACAGAAATCCATAAATCGATTGAAAGGTCAATCTATAAAAACCGTCCGCACCGGAAATTGAACCCGAGACATCCGTAACCATAGCCAGTGACGCTACCAACTGCGCCACGGATGCCGACAACCATTAGATTAGATTATCTATGTTTGCGAAAAGGGAAGAAAATGAAAGTCAAACAGCTGACTCACCTCAATACTTCAATCAATTTATTTTTTAAAATAAAATTCAATGTAATGCATTATTACTATGAACAAAATCCATAAATCGATTGAAAAATTAATTTATTAAACTTACTAGGATTCGAACCTGTGAGATCCATAACCGAAGCGACGACTTTGACCACTGCACGACGGACCCGACAAATTTCATTTATACAGAGTTAATATTTTTCTCTCGTTAATGTCGAACTGTTTGTTAATGTTTTTAGCATCAAGCCAAAGTGTCATGTCAGGCAGTACATCATCCTACTGTCTCAACTTAAATGTGGCGGAAAATTCAGCACATCTCGTAAGAGGACAGAGAAGTGGTAAGTTACCCAGCCTATGGACATTTAAAAACATACACACTTCTTTTACCAGGAACATATAGTCAATTTCACCGACCACAGCATTGATTATGATAACATTCAATGACATATTAATGACAAGGAATCCATTAAAAAGAAGTCGGATTTAACCTTTTTCTGATGGCTCTGACTCTACAGTCCTGCTTTGAAAAATACACTAACGTATTATACAAATAGAATAAATATTTACACACAGTTTTTTTATGAATCATGAAAAACGCAATTTATAGTTTCAGATGTCACCACAGATTCTTTGAATAGTGATGTTGAAAGTCCCATACCTTTACATACAATTGGTAAGTTACTACATGTTTTCAATATAACTTTTCCAATATTCTAAGGATGAGTACCATTATTTGCTTAAAACTTTTTTGGACCATGAGACAAGACATCATTTAATGTTTAAACGCATATTCTGAGCATTGAAAGATAAACTGTGAATGCAGCTTTAGTATTTTTTTTTTAATTTCATCGACTTCTGTGTTTGTATTTTAGACTCAAGCAATCAATACAATTTTGCAAAAAATAGTAACTAAGGTTGAAAGTTTTCCAGTTCCAGTTTTCTTTTACTGCAACATATATTTTATGTATCATCAGCTTAACTTGCTAACAACTTTTTTTAGCCGTGTCTGCTCCAAATGTTGGAGCTTATGGCTTCTTAATGCACCACTGCACCGCAAACCTGGCAAACTTCTTGTTCTTGTCTAAATTTATGCAAAATGGTTAGGATAGAAATACAATAAAACTTAATAAAATTCAATTTTACTCTGTGCATTTGACTGCATCTGACTTTATAATGCTTTATGCACAGAATAATCAAAATATTGCGACTGAAGATATATGGAGATACATGGAAACATTTCTTGTGAATTAGTTATGAAAAGTTTAAAGATATTATCTAAATAAACAAAACGGAATGTACTATTTTACATTATAAATTATAGGTGGTGACGGCACAAGAACATGTTGCATTTCTGTAATAGCAGCGGGTGCAGAGCATCTTCAGTTGCTTTTAGTCCAAGGCTTGGCTCGGGCAGGGCTGAATCTCTCGTGGGCTTCTGTACTCTTGCCTCTGTGTCAACAGGCGGCCAATATGATTCATCCGGGTGAGTTGTTGTTATTTGTTATGTAACTTATTTATTTTGTAACAAAGTTTGAAGATTTTTGGACTATTTCAATGCTCTTGCCAGCAAGATGATAGTCAAATATCAAATTTAAACATGCTCGTATCCAATTGGTTCTATAGAGTCTATAAAAGTGTATATTGTATCTAATGCAGCGGTTTCCAACGACTATGCTACAACGCCTCCCCTAAAAAATTTTTTTAACTGATATTATAAAATAGACACGTTTTAAATAATAAAAACTACATTGAAAAAAAAACTGATAAATATAATTAACAGAATAATGATTTTCTGGCATAGCTATGCCATCCCTCCACCAATTTTCCTCAAAAAATGATTTAATATTTACAAATTAAGAGTATCTTTAAAATTTCATACGATTTATTTTAAATTTTAAACCATCACGGCACAGGATATTGCGCAAGCGCAAAATTTTTATGTGTAACTATAATTTGTTATTTACAAATGTTATATTTACTATTAATACTGTAAAGTCCCGCAGGTTTGTTTTTGAAATATGTCAAAAAACCTAGTCTCTAAAATAATTTTTATATTTACTATTTATATAGTTAGATTCTAATTCATAGATGCAAAATTGTGTCCAATAAATAATTGTTTATTTGCAAAAACTCTTGAATGTTGAATGTTCTCTTCTGAAAAGGACAGATCTTCTAAGGACAATCAAGCTCCTCTAGTACTCTTCACTACACATCATCTTTATGTACAACTGTTTTGCAATTGTATATAAACAACCGAGTAGTAAAATTACCACTATTCTTATATCATATGAGTCATTCATCAGATGAAAATCTCCAATAAATTGTAAAGCGATAATACATATTTATATTATTCAGTTAAAATAAATATTATAATCCTTCCGATTCATTTTAGATTGTCACTTAACGTTTTTTTTTCAAAACCTACCTTGATTGCAGTACAAATCAAAGTTGATCAATTCCCAGAATGTAAAAAATATATCCACGTGAACACATATTGTAATTATTAAGAACTGTATTCGAGATGTCTAGTTTTGTGTACTCAAATGGGTTCATTGGTTATATATTAGAAAATTTATTGTTGCAGATGTATCAGCGGTTGAATGGGATGTACGCCGTTGCGTACGGGTGAAGCGTGTCCCCGGAGGAGAAATGCGCGAATCGAGAGCTCTGAGCGGCGTAGTATTCAGTAAAAATGTGGCACATCGAGGCATGCCCGCCAGACTGAATGCGCCCAGGTTGCTTTTACTCAGGTGCTCGTTGGATTACCAACGGGTAGAAGGGAAGCTGGTATCATTAGAACCTGTAATAATGCAGGTATGAAAGCATTGGATTAATTGAGCCAGTTTGAATATTTTTTTTTTATGAAAATGAAATTGGTCTCCGGCCTATTGCCTCTCACTCTGTAACTTCTGTCAGGCCTTTAGTCCAGTGGTCAACATCGTCTGTTACAGTTACGGTGCTCACAAGCTTGAATCTCAGCACAGACAGATTCATAAATGTATTTTTCAATCGATTTATTTATTTGTGTGTTTGACGGCATGGATATCTGTGATGTCTAAAATTCCCTCCCACCCATCCGATCTTTAAAAATGGGGCTTATTGGAAGGGATTGTCTAACCACTATTCCTACCTTAGTCTTCCATCTTCCTATTTCGAAAAAACAGAGGTTCAGTCAAACGCAGTTCTAGTTGGAAACACTTCTGTTAGGATATGCTCCATGAGTCCATAATGCTCCACATTGAGAGCAGAAATGTTAAAAAAACATTCAGGCATGACAATTTCACAAGTTATGTTTTAAATAAAGCATGACTAATTTCACTGAATAAAATAACAACATATTACATTATTGAAAGAATTCTGAATATTTTTGTTTCCTTTCACTGAAGAAATGTCAAGGATGCAAGAAAAACTATTAGGCATCTTTTGTTGTACTATTGATAAAATTTCACTAATTGGACATGGCTTTGTTAATATATTAATAATATATTTCAGGAGCAAGAACATTTGCGCCATTGTTGCGCCCGCGTGGTTGCTCTGCAGCCGGACGTGGTTTTAGTTCAGGGCAGCGTATCCCGGCTGGCCCAAGATGAATTGAGAAAACGAGGAGTCACTTTGGTGTTGAACGTGCGACCGTCTGTCATGCAGAGAGTGGCAAGATGCACCTCCGCTGACATTGTGACCAGTGTAGATGCACACATTGGTCGACCCAAGTTAGGATTGTGCAAGGCCTTTTATTTACTCAATTGTAAGTAGCTGATTACAGCTAAAAGACTAATTATCACACAGCAATGTATCTTTATGTAGCAAAGAGTATGGAAGATAGTTGTATGTTGCACAATGCATTTAAAATAACTAGATTTGGTGAGCTTCATTTTATTCAATGTTTCCATAAACTTTGTTGAATATATTCCTGTATTAAAACCATTGAGACATTTCTTTAATGAATAAATTACATTAAATTAATATCTATCTTAAATTTTGCATTGCATTGCAATACTAAACTAGTTGTCAGCGTATTTTCTTTCAGTGGTTAAATTTTAGGAGTAGCCATGGCTAATGTGGGAGGGGTTCCGGACCCATAAAACCATTTAATCATAATAATTTACTTTTATCATATATATTGTTCTATTATAATATTAATGATGTATATTTATTTGACTAGATGATTCCAAAACCCTCATGGTTCTCGAAGGCTACGCGAGTGATTTAAAAGCGTGCAGTGTCATTCTACGCGGAGCCACATTAGAGGAACTCGGTCGTGTGAAAAGAGTCGCGAGTCTCATTTTGCTCGCCGCATATAATTGGCGCTTAGAAAGCTCCCTCCTGGGCGATATGGGGGCTACATTGCCGGTATCGAGTGCCTCTCTCATGTTCACTGATAACTCCAAAGATAATTCTCCAGAAAATAATGAATCTCAAACGATAAAAGAAAAAATACTCAAAGAGGCAATGGTCAACGATTCCGGTGTCGGAATAGAATCTTCAAAAAAAAGTACAATGTTACTTCAAGTGGAAAAAAGTAAGGGTTCTGTAGATCTCAAAGCAAATGAAGATATCCCAGGAAAGGAGGCTAAATTGTGAGTGTGATTCGACTATTCTGTAGCAAGTATACAATGAAAACAGTTTTGCTAAGATAGTAAGCATTTTCCAATCACCGTATTTCCTCGACTATAAGACACCATCGATTATAAGATTCACCCTTATTTTTAAATACCAATAACAAAAACTTCACAAGGACATCACAGTAAAAAGCATTTAATGTATGAATATTACATACGGTCATTGATTCTGCAATAGTTTATATGTCAAAAATAATCAAATATGATAGTATATCATAAAATTTATCAATCTTCACAACATGAATTTTTTAATTTCAAGCTTAACGGTAAATAAATTGAAACATTTTTCTCACTTCCTGAACACTTAACAATCTGTTGCAGCATCACCATCGGAGTATGTGTTGAGTGGGTGCTACGTTTTCCATTAAAATATCAACTTCTGTGTCATCAAGGACATAAGTGATGCAGAATTTCTTAAAATCGTCTTCCACTATTTTCTTCTGATTAACTGACATCCTTCTGCCATTTTCTACTTTCGGGAATTGTCTGCTGCATTTTTGACAGCCGTTGTAATACTTCATCGTTTATAAGATGCACCCTTATTCAGAGACATAAAAATAGGAAAAAATGTACAATTTATAATCAAGGGAATACAATTGCAATATATAACCAAATGGGAAAATAAAACTGCGTTGTCAGTCATGCATGGAATATTTGGTAGACTTGCATTCATATGGAGTGTGATCGATTTTCACAATAAAAATATTGTTTTCAGCTTTGTAATTGGATGAATTTTTTACAGATCAATAGCTTTTACAGACCCTCTGACAACCGATCAGTATCTCAAGGTTAATAAACGCGCTGAAGGAGAACGAGGCTTAAGTTGTGGTATTACTGTGGATGATTTCAGCGACCCTCTCAGAGCGCACACCCAGCATGTGTCTGCCGAAGATGAGGTCTTTTTACCTGTCATGCAAGGAGGGTACATCCACGACTCGGATTCTGACACTTTGAGGAACAGGTTATTGAAAAATTTCTTAAATTTTGCACGATTAAGTCTTTTGAATAAATAAAATTATCATTTTGAATGATTGTTAGAAATTAATCACCCACGTGAAAAAAAACTGAGGATTAACTAACTTTTAACAGCCCTGCAGGAAAAGGCCAGTAAAAAGAAATATTAATAAATCTCAAAGTTAAATATTGTAAATAATTAACAATTGTTGCTAGAAAGCTATTTTCATATTATTATTTTTCTCTCGATATCATATAAAATAAGTTATATTCTTGTTAAATGAGAGGAATTCACTTTTGGTGACATGCATGTAAAAATAACATCACAAGATAAAGCTTTTCACTCTCAACTTTTTTGAGCATCAGTGAAGTGACTCCTTCATTATTTGTACATTTACAGATCCAAGCAGTAAACAGAATAAGTTTTGTTGTATATGAGATATAATTGTTTTGTGTTGCAATAAATTTGTGAAAAATTACCGATATTTAGCATTTTAAAATATATTTGCATCTAATGTCAAACATCAATATTATCATATTTGTATGAAAATTGATGTAGCACAAAAAAGCTAAAAAACTATCTTCTTTGTTGTGGTTGTAAATGCCTGTAGGTGAATTTGTCTCATAGGCATTCACATATTTTTTTGGAACATCTAATGAAGAAGTGTCAAATAGGTAACCAATTTTCATGGGTATTTCAGTCGCAGTCATATTAATTGTGACAGTCATTTGGCCTATAACTGTCACATAACAATGACTGTTATAAGCAAAATATTTTGACTCTCAGATAACAGCGCAGAAGTATCTTTTACAATTATGTATTATGATAAAGATATCTGTGCTAATATTTCAGATGGAGTACTGATGAGGCAGTATTGTCAATGTCGCCCCACGTCCGAATCTGTGCTCCGTACTTGGAAAGCGAAGCAGGTCGCCGCTGTCCACTGCGGCAATTTTACCGCCATCCTCTCTTTCCCGGCAGAGTTCCTGCGCCGCCGACTCCGAGACATAGAAGGCACAGTGTTAAGCCGCGGCCAGAGGATTTAAGCTTCAAGGTCAGTAATTTGAACAACTAGTACAGTGACCACCAACCTTTTTACTTTAATGGACACCTTGAATTGCCTGCTTATGACAAACGGTGTATCTTAATTTTGCTGGATAAGGGAGTCACTAGCTTAAGTTAAAATCGCAACATATTTATTTAATTGAAACACATTTAAATCAATTTATTAAAACTAAATAGGCAGAAACTAGACGCATAGTCTATTTTAAAACATAATTACATTTTAAAAACATTATTGTGACACGTGGCATTGCAGATTATTAGGTAAGTCGTCATAATCAGATTATAGTGGACTCACGTGTGGAGTGCACCCATGACCTGCCATGAATCATGAGTGACCAACGCACTCATATGTCGATAGATACAGTTTGAGTGAAAAAAGAAAAACATATCACCTTCTGCCTCAATATGTATATGTAATTTAGGACATCGACTGAGGGTGCTTGATGGAATTTCAATATCAAATTTGGATTTTTGAGATATTGTACACTTCCATGTATTTTGTCACTAACAACCCGGGTTTCGCCTTTCGGCATCTTCAGGCATTCGAGCGCACGAATGGACTCGAACTGACCATTCGTGCGCTCGAATGCCTGAAGATGCCGAAAGGCGAAACCCGGGTCGTTAGTGACAAAATACATGGAAGTGTATAAAATCTCAATAATCCAAATTTGATATATATGTAAAGCTATTCACTTGTCATAATGGTGTAATACTTGGACAATATTAAAAAACGTTCTGTTGGTGTCCAATCCAGTATTTGAATCAAACTGATCAAATCATCTCATAGAGTTCATGCTACACCTAAGAGAAATGATTGTCTCATGAACGCCTGTTATTTTTCATTACAAGGAGGCCCACCCTTTTGTGACGAAGGCTTTAGTTCAAGGTTCAGAAGGCAGCGAAGTGAGAGCTCTGTTGGCAAACTATCGCGCTACTGGAAGCAGACTACGACATGGTAAATTGAACAATTTCTGAGATATTAAAGCACGGCAATTAAAATTTGATGACAATGTTGAATGAGTGCGCAAAATGTAATGGTGTCTATTTGTTTCTTTCTCTCAACAACTAGGTTTTGGAAACACAGATCTAATAATATTATTGATTTCTTCTTTTTATAAGTTAGTTTATTAAAAAATGGGTAAATGCCAGTAAAGGTTTTAAAACGCCTAGTGGCATGCAACATATCGTCGATGTTTTTTTACGAGAGGAGTATTTTAAACATGTCACATTACTTAATTATTAGCCATGGATAGAAAATATGTAATCAAATTAATGCAATTAAAAAAATAAGAACAAAATAATTTTAGTCTTCTTATGGGTTTAGAAAATGTAGCGTTGAAGAAAACCTCCCCAAAAGTGTGCACTGCCGAATCTGCCAAGTCTTCAATAGTTCCGACTCCTGCTGATCCTTTGGATCCTGAACAACATCAGCGAATGCATTTACTCTTCTACAGCTATAGTACTCGATCGGCAAACGCGCCAGACTTCTGTATCAATCCTTGGTATGATTTTTTAATCTTGTTTTAAGCGGTATTAGATTGTAATAATAATAACCAGTCACTCGACAGTATTAAACCAAGCAATATCACAATAAATGATAAGAAATAGTAATGTGATCAAGATTTTGCATGTATCGTTTTGTCTTGGAATTCAGAAATGGCCTTGCAAACAGTCTTGGAGTTTATTTTGAATGAAATGAAAGGTTTTTTTAACAATTATCTTGCACCTACTGAATTACGTCACTCAAAACGTTTAAAGTTTTTTTGTGTGGCACATCTATAGTAATGATTTGTATTACATAAATAAATAATTTCAGGATTGTTCGGATGGAGATGTACGGAAACAATGACATTCCTCTCGGTCTCTTTTTGGAGAGACACTGCTTTGCCCAGCAGAACCCTTGCACATCGAACTCGTGTCAGATTCCTCTGGTTCAGCACGTCAGGAAGTACGTTCACATGTGAATTATTTTCAAATAGATGAACTGAATGGCAATGCGGAATGCTGCAAATCTATACCGAAAACTACAATACAAGAAAAGTGTTTCTGTTTTTTAGATTTTTACATTTTAGAATTAAATATCTGGCGTTACAACTAATAATTGCTGATGCGCCAAATATTTTGAAGTTTTGAATTAGATAAGTCACTCGAATAGAAAAGACACCACAAACACCCATTTCCAAGATCTTAAATTTTAATTGTAAAATTCTTAATTTGATATTGCTCTTGCCGGGACTTGAACCCATACCGATCTGATCGCTAGGACCACAGAGGCTGACAGACTTTACAATTTAATATGTAAATATGTTTAATTTATTTTGTGAATGGTTTGAATCTCATCTCATGGACATTTTTTAGGTTTGTATCAAACAACATGAACAGTTGTGAAGTTTTCATCAATTCTCACCCACCCTATTTGACCCTGAAACCAAGACAAAGAGAGAGAGAGTGATAAATAAAATTCAAATGGTTTCCCAACCCCACCCTTTTACACTAATCCCTCTGAAAATAAAGGATGAGCGACTGAAGTTCTCGTCAGGAAAAATGTTGAAATGATCCACATTGGGGTGGGGCATGATAAATAAAATGTTCCTCAGTATATATATTTAAAAAATAAATGCTATACAATAAGTCGTTTCTGTAATACATCAAAATGTCTTTATGCAAATAAACTGGAGATACTATTTATATAGAAACAAGATTTATCTGTCACCAGAAATGTTACCCTTGGTTTATTACATACTTAAGTTGATTTTTATACATTTACAGATTTGTTCATGGCGATGGATGTATAATGGTAACATGCGGAACTGTAGAAAGCAGCACGACTCGAGGAGCACCACAGCGTCTTCCGGTTGATGAAGAAGGAAAACAGGTCATTGGACTTATCAATTATAATCACAATCTATAATGTTTTTGCAGAAATAAGTAGGAACGAATACAGGAAACCGATTAATGATACATTTTATGCCATAAACTGAAATGCTTTTTAACGTCAAAAGTATTTATAATTTTTTTGCATACTATTGGTTCGTTACTGGTCCACTTAAATCCTGAATGTTCTCGAGAATGAGATATAATTTTTACTTCGCAGAGTGTAATGTGGTGGTGTCGCTGCACTTGCTGTACTGAAGGAGGAGGAGGGGGAGGAGGCGGAGCCTGCTTGAGTCCGCCATCGCTGGCTCTTTCGCTGGCTAAATACCTGGAATTGCGACTTCACACTCCGAGATACACACGGGCAAAATCCTGTCCGCATTCCATTAATCAAGAGCATGCTCATTATTTCGCATGTGGCAACACTACAGCTTGTTTCAGGTATAATTCATCTACTTTTTATTAATGGTAGTACCTTCAATATATTGTCATCATTCTAGAAACAAGAGTTTATTTCGAAAATACTATTTTGTAGTAAATCAATGTTTAACATAAAAATTTGTTCAAATTATAAAAATTATCGGTTTAACAATAAATGCATGCAAATTCAGTTATAAGATTCAAATTTAAAAAGGTTTTTTTATCCTATTTAAGAAGTCAAATTTTCATTTATGCATGCTTTGTGTTAGTGTCGTGTTGTGTTAGATCAACGGTCGCCAAAACGTCACTCTCAAGCCACCGGTAGCTCACGTTGGCACTTTCAGTTGCTTGTATAAGATTTTTTTTAAATGTATTTGAAAATAATTGGTATCAATTCCTTATACGTCCTTCAAAACAATTTTCAATCAATCTTAAAAGAACGTATTCTAAACGTATATATGGCACTATGAAAATGTCTGCCTGATAATAAATAATTATGAAAATGGCCATGATTTTAAAACATGTGTAGGAATTCAGATTTCAGACATAGCAGCCATGCTTTTTGAGTTTGTAGTCCGACATGCTTGATAAAAGACATTTTCGACTTTTATTTTGCCAGAGCATTTATGAAAAAAAATGTAATCTTCCTATTAGTCTTGTCTGTCTTTATAACAGCTTAATATTTTTTTGTGGAATAGGTACAGCAAGATAAAGTCTTGGGACATATGCTTGCCGCCGCTCAGCATCGCTACTCATCACAATACTAGGGCTACACGTTTATGCCTGATCAATCAAGTCAAGGATCTTGTTTTGAAAGGTTAGTTGTCACGACTAGAACTACTACGATATTTTTCATAAATTGTTTCATAAATTGATTTTTCAATTCAGGTTGACATATTTCTATTCGTTGATTGAATTAGCATTTACTTGGTAGAACTATATTGTAATGAAAGAAAAATTTCCACCTGACATTATTTCCTCATTTAAGAAAACTAAATTACTTCACCAATCAAGGCGAGAATGATGGAATTCTTAATAAATGACTGATTTCTAACTCCACTGATGAAGGCAAACCCTTAGATAAACAAATGTCTACTGGGATAATTTGTTAGTACCAATCTTTACTAGATATTAGTCTAATAACTGCTGGGAGAATGCTATTTACATATCATTTAATAATTTCCCTCAGGGTGCGGAAATTATTTGCTCACTTGTTCACCTCGAGTCACTGACGGTTTACATAAAAGAAAATAATAAAATATTTGAAGAAGAAACTACTAAACTATGATTAGAAAAGATCACTCTCAGAGTGAGTATCTTCAGCTCTATTATATCTATTATCTATTAGTATGATATTCTCAAAATGCTTTAGAAAATTTGGTTTTCAAATGGTTTACTTAGCCTTACTATTAACCCAAAAAGTTTGCTAGCACACAGAACAGTAGAATTAATATGCAAATGAAATGTGAAAGAAGAGTCAAACGTTGTACCAAGATCATAGATGAATGTTTGAAAACTGGCTTAACGCTGTCTAAATTGTTTTATCTATCGATGCTTTGTTTCTTACCATATTTCTTTTTGCAACTTATATATTCAATGCATGATTTTGTACATTTATATATAAAAAAATATAGGCACATATGCAATGGATATGTATGATTACAGGAAAAATAGTCGAATAATTTTTTTAGGATTACAACATAGTGATAGATTTCATTTTTCGCTCAATACTTTGGTCCTGTTGATGCAAAATGAAATTTTGGATAGGTTTTGTGACTCTTTCCGTGCAGATCAATGCCCAGTCCAATACTATATTGTCTTGTGTCTTTTACTGGACTTCAAATTATAATTTCGACGATCGAGACCTTGCATACTTAGTTTCCTAGTCATCTCAAGTTTGCATAAAACAGTTGCTGACGCAAACCTCAGCAATGAAAGATTCATAAGCTTTCGTTTCGGTCCTGATCTGTCAAACTGACAGATTTGATGTTTAGATTAAATGCGCATAGACAATCGTAGCAAAAATGATAGAGTTTTTCATCATGTGCCTATCGACATATTGTGAAAGTTCATATGTTCGTTAGTATGAACGATTTTGTATCTTCAAGCCTTTTTTCGCTAGATGTCTCAACTGACGTTCTATGTTGGTTTTATTGTGGTAAGACGTCACCGTTAA
Organism: Himalopsyche phryganea; assembly: GCA_022494535.1. NCBI lineage: Eukaryota > Metazoa > Arthropoda > Insecta > Trichoptera > Rhyacophilidae > Himalopsyche > Himalopsyche phryganea. Next base: position 2,596,299 of record JAGVSL010000087.1, on the reverse strand, counting down.
TCCATATGAGAATATTTCAGTGTTTCATTATATTCTATTAAATTTAGGACAAAACCCAAGCCTAGTTTATCTGTTATTTGTTTTTACGTAATTCCGTACAAAAATAATTCAAATATTTAGTTTTATGGTCAAAAATGATAATAATATTTGAACCACCAATAGTGACGACTTTTTTTTTTATCTCTAGAAAATGAAGTTTTCGGCAACATTGGAGACGGAGAATCTGACAAGGAACATGCACTGTTTAAACAACACGTTGACCAGATTCAATACAACTTGACGTCAACCTCTTTACAAGAGCAGTGCAGTAATGCAGGTATGGATTTTATTGAAATATTTGTCTGCTAAATCCAATGACCATTGTATGATAGTTTTGCTGTATTATCTATTATCTTGTCATGATCTGCATTTGATGGAATTCATGGAATATATTGATGTTCTAAGAATCTGTTTCAAAAGCAATCAAATAAAAATACCAATCCATCATTAGTTCGAATTCAATTGATGGCATGTCACAAACCACCTACTGATTTTACTCTTGTAAACTGTTGAATTCATTTCTTTCTTTTCAGGTGTGGTACGATGGCTTTGGAGTATATCTGATGCACTTATCATCGGGGAAAAGATGCTTCAGGACGCGCACGATAAATGGACAGCGCAGACTTCGGCTAAATCTGGTTTTAAGTTGTCGCAGGATATAAGTAAGTTTAAAATTATGCCATGTGAAATCCATACACAAAAATCTCATTCTTGTATAGCACACTATGGATTAATTGGTTTCTAGAAATCGTGGCGTGTTAAATTCATTACTGTGGAGTCGTTAAAAAAAACGTGAGTCGGACTCCGACATTGATCTTTTTGGTTGGGTCTATAACTTATAAGGAACCTATTACTAAATAATGTTCTTTTCTTTTCAGTCGATGGGAAACTGGAATCTGATGATTCGGGACAGCCTGACTTCCATGCTGTTGATTGTGTAGCAGGTATTTTGTCAAACGCGCTATTTTACACTTGCACACCTATGTCAGTATTTTACTTAATCATACTACCATATAAAAGTGGCATCTGCTTCATATGGATAAACCCATATTTTCAGGCACGTCGTGAAGCTCTCTAGTGTTTTCCGTAAATAAAAAAAACTGATCATTTAACCTTCATTTTAGAAAAACTTACCCCTTGTATCTCATCAGCGAAAATGTCACTATTTAGAAAATTTAACTTTATTCTCTACCAACATACAATCCTTACATAGAAATAAAAAAAGCTGTTATTGTAATAATTGTGCCTTTTTAATGCTAATATGGTGCTAATCAGCAAAATTTAAGAACAATTCTTCATTAGAGAAATTTTAAGCTGACGTTTATTATTTCTTTATTGTTACGGGGGGAACATAGTAAATTAAATAAATATCTACATTTTACACAAAGAAATAAAAAAATGTAATTCTTTTATAACAGAACAAAAATTTCGTATCTCAGTTAAATAATAAAATAATATACTACCTTCTTTTTAACACGATTAACTTAACTAAAACAGGTTGGTGGAACAAAGAGAATTTTTTGTCACTAGCATGTTGCATAAAAATGCTCAGTTAAATTAGTCAGTAAGAAATATTACTTATAGGTATATTCTTTTTTAATATCAAATCACGATATGGTGTTTTGAAAACCTGAAAATTCTGTATCCAGTCCATCATTCATAGTAAAATGCCAGGTAGACAGTTGTGTCTCAATTTTTAAACAACTCATTCAAAATCAGTTCTGTTATAGTAAATAATAGAAAATAATTTTTGTATTCTTTGAAACAGAAAATGACTTTTTCAAACATTTAGCAATGTCAGTGGAAGAGATTATGTTGAATTAGCGAATTAAATTTTTCACTATGATTCTTTACTGTAGACTTAAACTAAGCGGACATCTTAAAATATTGTTGTTTAATATACAGAAAAATGTTCTTTACCATGTAACGGCATGTTTTTTCTTTATAACTGTTCTTTATAATAAAAGGCCCGTGTGTCGGTTTACAAATTTTACAGGACCAAGATTCAAAATGGACTGGACAATCACTGCATGCTTTCACTTATTATTTGCTTTTTTTATAAACACATATTTATTATGAAAGCAATATATTATTTTTTTTACTTATTGATTAACAATGTAATCCTTCCCTTTAGAAATAGCTTTGAATTTTTCATTGTGTACATAAGTTGTTCCATGAAACAAATGACATTACTATAAATGTCTTATGCATTTCAGATAGCCGTGGTTTAGCTAGTAATTCCATCGAAATAGATCACACAGGTATTTATAAAAGATAAAATAGATATCATTTTTGGGTTATTCATTTGTAGAGTTTTCACCCTGCAGATATTTTGTTGGCTTATATTTATACAGGTATCCCCCTAGCAATAAGTAATTTTCGTCCATCTTTTTTGATATTGCACTGTTGGAAAATGCGACCTGTCAACTCTCTCATGACTGAAACAGAGCTAAATATCCCTATCTCACTAACCTAAGGTTTTGAAATTAGTAAGAAGATAATTATTAATGATCTAGATTCATGTATGATCAGTTGATCTTTCCGATTAAATAGAATACATACTGTGAATGTACTAATAAAATGCATGTGAAAGTCAAATTTCATTTTTCTGCAATTCAATTAAGCGTGTGACGCAAGGAATACCTGTATATATAACAATATTGTATAGTTTATTCATGTGTAAATTGTCTACTCACTTTTTAATGTAGTGAAATAATATATTTAGTGCCTGCCAGATTTTGTTCAAATTATAATTTTATGTAAGTTTATATTGCTTACCCTTATTCCCTCTGTATCATAATGACTTAATGCACTTATTTATCATTTCAAATAAAATTTAATCCATGAGATTTACTGTGATTGAACCATATCTATTGGCTGAATATACTATCTAATTAAATACTGTGTGTCCTAATTTGCTAAATTATATGTTCAGGAGAAGAAGAAGAAGACAAAGGTGATAAGCGAGGACTGCGAGCGATGCTTTCGCAGCTTCTCAATAATTCACAACCTGCGCATAGGGTAAACAGTTTCAATTGTTTTACCTAAACTTAATCTTTTTAGTAACATTTTCAAATTGTAATTAAACTTAATCAAAAAAAATCAACTCGGTGTCAGTGACGGAGAACTACTTGCTTGACATGTAAAAACCCTTTTTGAATCATATCGATGATCTTGAATTTGAATCAGTAAAAATTATCGGAATTTTCCAAAATGTTTGTATAATTGACATGCATGTTTTGGATCAACTTCACTGCGAATCATCATTTTCCTAATTGACAAAACTAAACATCTCAATGCATTAACAAACTGTCGCTAATATGTAACTAACATTATTACAATTTTTCCTAATTGTCAACTTTTCTTGTTAATGCAACTTCAGATAATTGAAATGTTTTTCCAATTAAGTGTATAAATGTATTCCACAGAAAGCTAACCCAATATGTTTAGTATACCTTACATGTGCGATATAATTTCTCAGAACGGAGTATTCCTGTGCGATGGAGTCGTTCCTGTCGTAGTTTTAGCCGGTGAGGTCAGCTCTTTGGTAGCCGCTGCACTCGCATCTCTGCAATATCAAAATCTTCTGGTGACCGCTTCACATACTAAAGGGTGAGTGGTATGAATCCCATCTTATTTTGCAGCACCTGTAGTTTATTGCCACACGTAGGCTTATTATTCAATGCATCAAATCGAATGAGGCTTGCAACGTAGATGCTGTACACAATTTTGAATTGACCGGTTTGAGAAAATTCAAAAGAAAAGTCAGAACATTAGTTATCTCTATTTGGTGCTTTCAAGTTCCCAAAATAGTGCTGTCCAATTCTCCTGCCACGAAATCAGTGCAGCGTCAACTGCAAGCTACCATACAGTATCTTTAAAGCATCAAGTATGTCAGGATTCTCAAGAGAAGGAGGCAACAAATGCATTGCCTTACCATTACCATTGCATTACCTCGTGACCCCTGAATAGCAAGGCAGCATTTTTTCCTTGTGGTTTTGTATGCAGAGGTCAATCGTCAACACCGCAGCCGATGTATTTTTATAGACTTAAGTGTGGGTAACCAGCTCACTGCGTTGTCCACTTAGAAATAGGTTATCTTTTTGAATTTTGTATCCTCAGTCAAAAGTTTTATTAGTAAATTTTCACGCTTAATAGTTTTTAAAATAATTTTTTTCTCCCACACAGAGCTGCATCAGACACGGATGAAAAGGAAAACGTCGGTAGTAGTGCAAAAGATAAATCAGAAAGCGATGGCAAGTCAAAGAATTCCAAAAACCATGAACACATTGATGTGCAATTACATAAGGTAAGCGAAAGACTTTAATCAAGAAAAATTTACCTTGTTCATCTTCTTAATTGATTTACTTATGTTTAAAAATAAGGCCAAAAATGTCTTTAATAGAAAATATACTACTTGTCCACAGGACGGTTTATCTTGCCGTGTTTTCCACGCGATGCACTTTGTGAAGCTTCGGGCGATGCTGCTGTGCCCATTGCAATGTAACTTCCACATTGAAAACGATTTCTTGCTTAAACCTGATCAAGGAGACTCGGAAGTGAACAGTGACAAAACTACCGAACCTCCCACTGATGGAAACCAAAAAGACACAATAGCCGATCACCCAGCTTGTCAGTTAACTGAAAAAGATATCAGCATCGGTGAGACTTCTCCAGCTATGGGCTTGAAAAGGTCTTCAGAAAAAAAAGCAAGCATAGGAAAGGTGGCGGGGAACGGAATCGATACGTTGAGTGAGATCGAAGAGTCATTTATCAGATCACTGAGTCGCTGCGTACCTTGGGCTGCGCGAGGAGGAAAATCTGGATCCACTTTCTGTAAAACAAAGGGTCAGTAGAAAATTATATCCTTGTGTATTAATAACTGTATGCGTATTGGAAGTTGAGTTTATATTAACATGATTTTGATAACCTTACTTATTGGTGAGTATGGTTGGAAAAAATAGAACTGGTTAACTGCTCTCAATGACTTAAAACTCATTTACAATCATCACATTAATTCTTTAACCAGTTTTTTATGCTGTGAAGTTTGTATAATAGCTTGGGTAATAGAACAAAATTTTAATTGATATTTTTCAATTTTATAGATAATACAATTTGTTACCAAATAATTTTTAAGAATAATATCTTTTTGACACAACCCATATTCCAATACAATTTTGAATCACTCCTTTATTCTATAAAAAAGGATGTCATCATAAATAAGGAAATCTTTAATTATCATCAAAGAAGAGACTGACTCCAAATTCATTCATAAACAAATAGTGTAAACAACCAGAAGTATGAATGAATGAAGCACTTTTTATTGCAGTTATTTACTTGAAAACGCGATAGCGCTTGTTGGTCTGAAGAAGCTTCAATGCTTTATTTATCATAGAAAAGAGTTTCTATTGTTGATATCTATTCACCTCAATACATTCACTGAAAAAATACGTATTTTCGTGACTTGAAATGTACCCAATATGTCAAAATTAGATATGCAGATTTTTGCTTCTAGATAATTTTAAATCATTGTTTATTTAGATTATGTTGATTTTTGCTTTGTTTTAGATGTTGATTAGATTATGAGGTCACTTTTACATACCTGCTTATTTTTCGATCAGAAGGTTTACATAAATATTAGTACTGTAATCTCTACTAACATAGATTCCTGTTTTACTAATTTATAGTTGTCATTCAAACCGAATCCTGACTTTGACAAATGTTTATCATGTATAGATATAATTTATGATTTTTTTATAGATGATCGTTACATACTAAAGGAAATGTCAAAAATGGAATTGCAGCTGTTTATGGATTTCGCCCCTTCGTATTTCAACTACATTCAGTCTTGCCATCAGAATAATCTCCCTACATTACTCGGTCAGTATAAGTTCAGCTAAAACTTTATAAGCTCAATCGTGTCTATAAACGAAACAGCATAATATGTTCATGTTATATTGCGATCTGTTTTTCAATATGTATACCATATCAATGTTCAGATCTATTTTGTTTTATATTATGGTTCTAAATTAAATACATATTATTAGTCATAATATAATGATTTATGTTTAGGTCGCATCGTTGGAGTTTACCAAGTTGACGGAGTCGGAGGTGTAGGAAACGGTGTTCTAGTGATGGAGAATCTGTGGCACGGCCGAACAGAGTTAGCGAGACGTTTTGATTTGAAAGGGGCTCGCAGAAATCGACTAGCCGAGCAGGGACCTCCAGATGTTGTCCTTCTGGATGAGAACCTCCTAAATTGTAAGAATACGGGGCATCATGATGTATATATCTCAATTACTTTTCTTTTGAAAATACGTAACATTTGAGTTGTTCAAATGTTAAAAGTTTGACTTTAAAATCAGCACTGGTGTCATGCGGATTGTCCATGTGAAAGGAACTCTTTCATATTGATTCTTTTAGTAGTTTTATTTGTCATAAATTGTATTCATTTATAAGTTTGCTACTGTTGCTAATAACAATGAATGGTATCCCGTAGCCCATAGAGAAGAAAAGATCAAATATTTTCAGTGACGAGGGATCCACCGGAATGTCTGCTCGGACCATCAAAATCTAGTTACACTGATGATAATTATATGATTGACAATAATCATAACAAATTTGGATTATTGAGATTTTATACACTTCCATGTATTTTGTCACTAACGACCCGGGTTTCGCCTTCCGACATCTTCAGGCATTCGAGCACACGAATGCCTGAAGATGCCGAAAGGCGAAACCCGGGTCGTTAGTGACAAAATACATGGAAGTGTACAAAATCTCAATAATCCAAATTTGATATTGAAATTCCATCAAGCACCCTCAGTCGATGTCTTAAATTATATTAAATAATTATAACATTTCTTTATTCTAAAAAAAAATAAAACACTATTCATTTGTACTACTTCCACATGTTTATAATGATCAGGACCGGTTTCGCTTATCACGAGCATTATCAACTGATAAAAATACAAACATGACAGGGCTATTTATATAAAATAGATATTCTTTGCAAAAAATGAAGATATACAAAACAGTTGGTTCATGAACGACATGAAATTACTGATCATCAAACAAATTATACATAAACCAAATAAAATAGTCTACAATTTAAATGTTAAGGACCTCTTACAAATCAATAAATACTAATCTGAAATCACAAATATAGCTACATTAAAAGTCCATTAACTGAGCAAAATTTTTTAATGACATTTCTGAAAATTTTAAGAAGAAATTAGTGAACCATTTAAGAACAATGAAATATTAAATATGTAATTAATATTAACAATAAACCACCATGGTAAGTGGAGAACGCAGAGCAGCCAAGAGCATCCAACAAATTTTAAAAACAAAAATTAAAGTGACCAGAATCAATTCTTACAAGTTAAAATATAAAAATAACATTATAGGTATAATACAAATTAACGAATCGGATATAGCAAAGGAGAAGATGCAGAGACAGTTTGCTCATTCAATAAATTCGAATTAGGCAAAAATTTATATCTATTTATTTCTAATACCTCTTTTTTATCTAACTTTAACGATTTATTATTTAAGTGCAGGATTTAAAAATTTTGTGTTATATCAAAAATATGTCTATTCAGAAACAAATGGTTTCCAAATGTAGACAAATCATCTCCTTTTTTAGCACAAGCTAGATGTTCTTCGATTCTAATGTTAAAAGATCTTCCTGTTTGTTCAATATATCTACCTTCGCAGGAATTACAGCTTAATAGATAAATACCACTTTGGTTAAAAATATTGACTTTATCTTTAGTATTTACTAACATCCTACTTAAGTTTTGGGTAGTATAAAAGTGACATTTCTTTATTCAGTGCGATGGGAGAGTCCCCTTTACCTGCAGTCTCACTCGGCCGGTGTACTTTCGGCAGCTGTCAAAAGAGATACGGACTTCCTCGCCACGCATCAAATCATGGACTACTCTCTACTCGTCGGCCTCGATGAAGAGCGACAAGAACTCGTCCTTGGCATTATAGGTAGGTTAATGAAACCTTTTTTCACCATATTTTTATTTCCTGTTATTGCCACAAAATTATCTGCTGAACACTTTCTCCTTTGTTTAGGTTATTCAGAAAATATCTTATTTAGAAAACTAACTTTTTCTTGCTCCAAAAGATTATTTAAAATTTTATTACTATCATTTATCCACATGGGGGACATTTCTTTAATTCTTTATAACCGTAGTCTTAGTGTTCCTATTTTTATATAAACTGATCAAGGTGTATATTTTTTCTGTTATTCCTTTGATTGTCATTTACACTTTTTGTTATATTTTGTGTATTGATCTGTTTTTTTTTTGTTACTTCTTTCCCATAGATTACATTCGAACATTCACATGGGATAAAAAGCTGGAGCACATAGTAAAGAAAGGCTTGGGCTCCGGGCTACCCACAATCGTTTCCCCGGAGCAATACAAGGCGCGTTTCTGCAATGCAATGCGAAAATACTTCCTGCAGAGTCCAAACCAATGGGAGGATCTCGACAGAGGCTTGATATCAGATTTAAACATGACCGTCAGCTGATAAATATTTTTCATTTCATATTATAATGTTTCTGTTTATTCACATTTGTTAAGTTTAATATAGACATATATTGAATGTGAAGCCAGCATGTTTTTAAAAGCAATATTTCAAAGCTTTCTTAGTTTTCATTGATATCTAACATCGAGATTCTGATCTTAACACCCACCGGACAGTGCTGCCTTCGCAATTGACGTTGCTTCGAGTTATATAAATAATCTATTATCTTGAGTATCCCTTCGCATTACATTTCTACACGTATAGTTCAGTCTTCTCAAACTTAATATGCATAGAAGCCAAAATCTGTGACGAATTCATGAAAAAAATCACAGTGAATATGACAAGCTCATTGTACATGAGTATTTCACATTATTTCATCATTTCTTGGTCTTTTTGCCAGTTTCACAGTGACAGACTTTTAATGGACTGCTGAAGACACACCTAAGTCTTTGGTTATTTGTTATTCTATAATAATCATAATTTTGTGGAGAGGCACAAAAGGCTGACGACGACATTATCATTCATGTTTGAAATTGACTCTCTTAAAATTGTAATATTAACGAACTAATCAAAGGAAATGATAAAGCACTTTTTTTTCACTTTTAAGGTGTTAACTGTCAATTCTTGGTGGAGAATCATTATATTTTAAAAAATAAAACACAATTTGTTTTACACAACTACTTCCACATTTTTATAATTATCAAGGCCGGTTTCTCTCATCGCAATTATTATCAACTGAGCTTTTTAACATTTTATATTTTATTTTATTGTATCTAAACTGAATCATATAAGTGAAGTTTTAATCACAGGAAGGGAAGGTTAAACAATAATTTATTAATTACACGGAAATCTTTTGTATATTTGACGATTTAGTTCTAGAATTCAAACAAATATGTTAGCTATTACATTGTAGTTATGGTTAACGATATGTATACAAGTAAAATGAGATGGCTGTCATTATTTAAATTGATTAAAAAATGTATAAACTCATGTAAAGTATTACCTTAGCTATCTAAGTATGATTGTAAATATTAGGAAATTCAATAGTAGCTTACTTAAGTGAACATGTAAACTTATTAAATTTGGATTATTGAGATTTTGTACACTTCCATGTATTTGTGAGTGTACAAAATCTCAATAATCCAAATTTAATATTGAAATTCCATCAAGCACCCTCAGTCGATGTCTTAAATTATGTAAACTTATATCTGTGTACGTTTAGTAAATACTCTAATGAAAAAGTTAATTAATACTCTTCTTTGGCACAGGGCGCTTACCTCCTTAAGTACAGATTTGCAATATATGTTTTAGTGAATTATCAAATATTAGTATATTATTTTTGTTATTTCATAAAATATTTTATCTTTAAAAGTTATATTTTTGCTAATGTTTCAATATAAAACAAGGACTAATCAATTAACACGTCTTACAATGTATTCTTAAACTAACCATGAAGTGTTATTTGGATATTAAATTTAATATAGGTATTTTTACTTTCGTACGGCTAAAAAGAATGAACCCATTAAGATTATGTAGGTTTATAATCTGCACTTAATTTCATGTCTCATTAAAATTGAATTGCAATACATGTTCTCTTTAATGAGTTTAATTAAAAAAACTCATGTATCCCTCAATTAAGGGTTCACTGTGTACTCTCACGGGTTTACGTTTTATTGTTATACACTCATAAATTTGAATAAATTTGTGAACTAGTTTGTGATAACCACGGTAACGTTACCATATTTAGATGTTACTTTGCAACAAAAGAAACCAAATAAAAGATGTGCACCATTATCTATTGTAATTACCTTGTAATTTATTATAATAATAGTGAGTATGAGAGCAATTGAACTGTTAGAAGTGATAGCAGTGATGTGTTGCTAAAATTCTAATAGAAGCAATGTTATGTACAGGGAAAGGTGGTAAAATATAGATCTTTAAGAAGTTCTTCCTTTTCTAGGCTGTCCATTTTATATTTACAACTTCTATATTCTGTTAAAATGTAGAAACATGGTAGATCTGGCCTGAAAAGATAAGAAATATCCCTACAGAAGGTATGATAGGTTATGGATGATGATTGCCAACAAATGAATCGTATGTATATAAATGTATCGCTGAAGGCAATTGGCACAAAAAGAATGTATCAACCATGGTTTTTTAAAAGTATTAACATTGAATCGCAATATAGATATGTTCAATATTCACTATAACAGACCAGGCACCGCTCTGTTACATCAGCAATCATGGTGAGACGTTGCTGGTTGGGTCACGTGAGCCGGAGAGCCTCAACCTTGCTCAGCTCCTCTTCTGACCGAAGGGATTCTGGAGTCCTGGACGTCGTCGGGTACTATACATAGAGTATACTCGGCAGAAATAAGTGATGCTGCTACGCCATAGAAGGAAGTAAAGCAATTGGGCAGGTGACATGGAATGTTAAAGGTGTCGCATGGTGACCATATACTCGAAGAAGACTAAAAAACTAATCATCGAATTTGATTCACAAATTGTTTATTGCTACAAAACAAACATGATAACATATAAATTATATTCAAACGCATACACTTAACAATATGTATGATTTAAACATGGTCAATCAGTTATTTTATTTTTTATTATCCATGCACAAAAATTCTTGGATAGTATAAATTTTAAAATTTGATTTTACCAGTAGTATTGGCATATCAAACATGCACCTCACCAACATAGAGACTTTCTTGTCTTAAAACTGTAAAAATAATAATTAGTTACAGTAAACCACCCAATAATGCACGCAACGAATTTTGTAGAGCGCTGTGTTTCATTTAATATTACAATGGTTTTTTATGTGTTGTGAAAAAATCAAACTAATTCTCTTATTTTTTAAATAGTGAAAACATGCGGCCTTCGATTTATAGCAAAATAACTCTTTTGGATCAATGCGCGAAACGAGTTTAATATGCTTGGTGTAAAGCATAGGTTCCCAAAGTGGTCTATATTGACTGGCAGGACGTCTACGGGGGGAAGAAAAAAAAATGGGGGTCCACGGATCGTAATCCATTTACCTGGTAATGAAGCACTATTATTGGCATACGTTCGTTTCGTTATGGATCAAGAAATCTACGAAGAACTGCTTTTTGCGAGAAAGTTGACAACAGACACCAAGGGCGAATCAATATTCAAGGTTTTGAAAGATTATTTCATGAAAAAATCGATCCCTTTATCAAATATAATATCGGTAGCAACAGATGGAACACCAGCCATGTTTGGGCGTTATTGCGGTTTTATAAGCCTTTTAAAACAAAATATACCCGGAGTGTTTGCAATTCATTGTGTCATTCATCGGCAACATTTAGTAGCTAAAAATTTGAGTGCAAGATTGTATCAATCTCCTCAATTCATCATAAATGCAATAAACAAAATTCGTAGTAATGCAATGAATTCTAGGCTATTTGCTTAATTGTGTGAAGAAAATGGAGAGGACTTTCGAAAATTACTCCTTTACACCGAAGTACGCTGGCTCTCGAAAGGTTTATGTTCGACAAGATTTTTTTCAATTTTTGAGAGCGTTGCAGAGTTTTTGGATGCTATAGATCCCATTTTAAAAGCAAGTGGAAACCAGATATTGCTTATTTAACAGATTTTTTTACTAAATTTAAAGAGGTTAACTTAAAGTTACAAGGCGACAGTCTGAATTTAATAGCAACAAAGTCCATCATTGCAGCTTTTCATGCCATAATGAATCTAATGAAGCAAAACGTTGGACGGCGCGAATTTTTCTAGTTCTCTAACATATCATTGACAAACGTCCAGGACGTTGACCTTTCGGTCTACGTTCAACATTTAAATGTCCTTCACAAAGACTATAAAACCAAGTTTGAGGATATTTTGACCATGAAAATACCTCAGTGGATTATTAATCCATACTGCGACATGGAAGAATTGGATAGCAAGTCAAGGTACAAGAAGAAAGAACTAATCACAAAGGAAGAACTTAAGGTAAAATTTAGAAAGCGTTACAAGCAGTTCTGGCTTCAGAAAGATATTCCTGTTGCTTATTCTGCATTATGGGCTATCGCAAGAAAGTTTTTGATAGCATTTCCTTCTTCATACCTCGTGGAAAGAGGTTTTAGTGCAGTTACCCATCTTCTTTCGAAAAAAAGAAATCGTGTGCAAATCACTGAAGGTTAAGATTTACGACTATACCTCACTAATTTGAAGCCAAATATTGACCAATTGATATCGGAGCATTAGGTTCATCCCTCTCATTAACAACATTTGGTTAGTGACAAAATACATGGAAATTTACAAAATCTCAACAATTTAAATCTATTCATGTACTTATGTAAGAATTTAACTAGGTTTTGGTTTGTTTCGTTCCAAATCCAAATGTTTACTTGTTTTATTTTCATTAAACAAATTATTTTTTCAATAAAGATAAGAATAAAAATTATACATGTTTTTTTACAATTGCCCACTATATAAAAAAAACCTATCACAGTGAACAGCATTGTGTTCACATTTGTATTTAAAAAGTATAGAAAACTTCAATATTAGGCATCCTGGGGGGGGTTCACGGAAAATAAAAAGACCGGGCAATGGGTCCACAGGAGAAATAAGTTTGGGTACCTATGGTGTAAAGCAATAGTAAATCTGCAAATTTAAATGTACTTATCCACAGAACTGAAGGACGTGAATATAAATGGTGTTATTAATTAAACCAAAATATTTTTTTAACTTTTCGCACAATTTTTTATACCTAACCTATTTGTATGTACACTTGTGTTTTAAAATTAAATATGCAAGATTATCCGTCCAGTAGCCGATCGGTCAACACTCTAGGGTTACTCGGTTGCATGGTCACGGATTTGAATGTCGGACATTCACATATATATATATATATTTTTAATCAAATTATAGATTTGTAACCAAAGGCATCAATGTCTGTATTGTTTTTAACCTTCTTCACTAACACCCTATCGTATACTGAAACTGCTAGTCCTTTCCTCACTCCATCCTTACTTACCCTCTCCAAAGAGAGGTTGAGCAATGGAATTACAACCTATGCAGTGTTGCTCTATTTAGAGTTCATAATGCTACCCATAGGAAGCACATATGATGAAAAAGCAGCATAATATTTAATCAAAACACATTCTAAGTTTCGATATTGGTGAGATGTTTCATTAAGTTGTTTACTGATTAAATAACAAATCCTTTATTCAAGAATGCTCTATGTTTGGTTGAATGTACAATGTCTGAGAATTTTTGTTTTTCAACAAATATATTACAGGTATTACTCGACTTATGATGAGGTTCGATTCCAAGACTTTGTCGTTAGTCAATATTAATATAAAATACATATTCTCAAAAAAGAATAAGATAATACAGTTATGTACACAAATCAATATAATATATATATTTCTTCTAATGGCCAAAAGTTGAGGCAACCTGTCACTTAATTAAGTGGATACACTTAACATTTATTTCAGCTTTTACTCTTCCAGTATCTTATCCCACATAACACATATCTCAAGTAATTTCAATTATATGGACGCTCTTCCATAAAAAAATACTATGCTCATGAGGCAAGTCTTTATGTACAGCAGTAGATTATGGTGGAGTAATATTTGATTAAATGGCATATTGTTATAATCTAGTTAACTTACATATGTGCACTAAACATCTTTTAGATCAGTGTTTTTGAACCTCATCAAAGCCATCTCTTTATCACAATAAAATTATTCAATTCTCTTCAAATTTCAAAATTACACTGTTGTTTTTACATCGTTGACTGATTTTAATACAGAAAAACTTGAATTGATAAAAATATCAGTGAACATAGGGCTCAGTTTAGACTTGTATCATTGTGTAATCTAAGTTTTAAACTTACAATCAATCCGGTAACTTTAAACAATTACTCATAACAGCACTACAGGCAAAACCTACCACCAAAAATATTCATCTCTAGCCATAGGTAAAATGTGACTATGCTTATAACTATCAGCGGATAGATGAAGGACAGAAAGTGAATTTCCAATGCTTAAAGTTGGAGAAACAAGAGTATTGCATTAGCTGGAAACAAGAAAAACCAAATTAAATTAACCTTTTTAGACTCAAGAGGACCGATATATCGACGTATGGGCAAATATTTAAAAGATTTCATTTGATACCGGCTTGAATGTTTTTTTATGAGAATTCACAGTTAAATGTTGCTATTTTACTAATTTTTCTGTTAAATAGTTGTCTTTAAGCGAATAGACTGAGATTGTTTTCATACATGCATTAATCCTAAGTCTAGAGTGTTACAAATTATACTTTACTTTTAAGGTGTTTTTGTGTTTCATTTAACAGGTCGGCTGCTGACAGAATCATTTTGTTAATTTTAATATGACATTAAATGGCCCACAGTCAACGCGTTAAAAAAAATTATACTTCAGTTTTAAATCTTTCTTTTTTATGGTGGTTTGTCACTTTTTATTGAATATTGATAAAATTTGTTAGTTTATTATTTGATACAGTCATGTTCCCACCAAAATATCAGTAGATAGATGAAATGTTTATTTTTTACACAATAAATAAAATCGTTGAATTATGGAGATTCAAACGCCTGTTTCTACATTATGAATCCTAATTATCGGAAAACATCGATTGTCAGCTATCTGACTACAAATAGAAACCAGAAACCAACTGTTATGTACTACTAAAAATCATGCATTTCATGAACCACCACATTTATTTTGGCAAAGAAAAATAATCAGCATAATGCAAAAATAATGCTACATTTGTATAGAATTAACAGCAAAATACGAAGGGAAATCATAAGCCGTCATAAAAAAAATAATTGCGGAATTGTTAATCGATTTTGAATGTTGACTGCCGAAAGGTAAATTGATATATCCCATATTGAAAATGTAACGAGAAAAAAAGAAACATTTTATGTTTATATAATTATTAGTATTCCATGAAAGTACATTTATTTACCAGAAAACCAATATCATTTTACTTGTCGCTATCTTCAATATCATTTTTTATTTATTGAGAAAGATAAAAAAAATTATATAGCATTTACCCATCTTCAATTATTTTATTATAATAAAATAATAATAATAAAGCACATTTTTTTTACTAATATATTATATAATCTGCAAGGGGAAAACGA
Source organism: Himalopsyche phryganea (assembly GCA_022494535.1). Classification (NCBI taxonomy): domain Eukaryota; kingdom Metazoa; phylum Arthropoda; class Insecta; order Trichoptera; family Rhyacophilidae; genus Himalopsyche; species Himalopsyche phryganea. The sequence continues at coordinate 2,580,584 of JAGVSL010000087.1, read as the reverse complement.
CTTTAAAAAGTGAGGGTTACCATCTTGCACCTTTCCACAATCAACGCGTTCCTTTTTTGCAGTTTAAGGGTTAACCAAAGTGTCATTGTTTTTAATAAAATAAAAAGAACACACCAATAGTGAGTAGAATATAGGTTATTACAATATATACAATTTATATGAAAATATTATATTATTTTCAGTACTATTATAAAATTAGGCATTTTATACTGAGAAAATTATTTACATGATAGTGTCAGTAGTCATTAAAAGTATTGCAATCGAAATCTAATATTTACAGTCAGGAGTATTTACTTTCAGTGAGGATTATGCTTTATCGGACTCTCAATAATAAACAGAACAATCGTATGATTTCAATTTGTGTGGATTAATATATAATATCATATTAGAAACGGTTTGAGTAAGAATACTAAACACAGAAAATAAACAATACATCCACATTTATTGTGAGTATTTAACCTAAGGTGATTATAAAATGTTTTATTCAGTATATTTATCATCCTGCAATATCATAGAAATAGAGTAAACATAAATAGCGTTTACAGTATATAAAATTATGCAAGGTACCTTTGGTTTATAATAAAGCTTGTGAAATTTCAATTATTGTCTTTTGATCTTCCTGAATATTTTGAATTGAAACACTAGGTTTTGAAATTGGACATTCGAATAGTAAAAGGAATCTTCTCATGTTTAATAAAATAATTTCTTAGATACATTCAGCAATTGTTTTGAAGACATTGATAACTCCATCATTCCATTTGTTGTGAAACTAAGTGTGTTTTGCTTTGTTCAGAAGCACCCTCCGATTAAATTTATCAGAAATATTGTTTATGTTAATTCTAATTGGCTTAATTATTAAACATATCAGAATAATAAGGGAGCGGGGATATTATTCAAGGGTCACACATAGCAACATAATTATATGTGGAATAACAAAGTTAACAATTTTACACTTTAAAGAATATTTTTACTTTACTATGCATTGTAATCAAAAGACAGCATTTGATTTATTTATCATTATTAGATATATTGTCTATTTGATTAAAAGCAGTAATAAATACACAAACCGAATAATTACTACGATCTATGCTACAGTTTTCACAAGCCTCATAATAAGCATACTTCACATAAAGAAAGATTTAGACAATATGTTATAAAAAATAACATCTCTTACCTTAATCTTATATGAAATTAGAAAGAGTTTTAATTGAAGTAAGAAATTTTTCCTAACTATTTACATTCAATTTGAAGGCCTTATATTGAGAATGATGTGTTATGATGTGTCTAACCATTAAGAAGAAGTATTTAAATATACGGTAAAAGAAAACTGAAGATGTTTTTAGAAATATAAAAATTATTACAGCCTTAGACTACAATTAAAAAATCGCTAACATGCATAACAAGATAATTTATTTACAAAATTATGAATTTCGTTGACATATTTCAAGTCCTTGTCGTTATTAATCTGGTTTTTTTTTATTTTGTACTCTTTAAAGCTGACACATATTTGGTTTATTTAATTATTATCAAATATTTATATATTGAATACTTCAATAAAACCATCAAAACGTCAGAGTAGTGTTTCTCAAAATAAAAAATACTTTGTGGCCATTGTTTCCAGTAACAAATAAAATCTAATGATTCTTATAGTTTAAAAATGAATCCCAGCTAATTCTGCATTCTCGTTTAAATGAAATGTTACTAATTGCAGATCTTTAGTTTTTTTTCACAATGGATAGCTTAGTATTTTAAACTGAAAGTAATTCCAATGTTTATTTTCCACTATTCAATTAATAAAATATCCAGGGAAACTTTACGGGCTCTGCTTTGAAACATTAATAGACAATTTTATGTATCGAAATAATGTTATTTTCCTTCGTAATTCTAACAAAAAAAACTTTTCCCCAAATTTCTCATAAACAAATTATTAAACCATCCCGCCAATAAAATAAATGAAGATATTCATTTGAACAGTAAAACCGTGTGCCCTTAAAAGATGGAAACATACAAAACAGTATTATTGAGAACCATTTTATTCTCATATATCTTGTCGATATGTTGTTATGACATTTTATAAGTGCAATCTGCGTAGATATTAAAATCTACAGTAGCCTAAAATCCCCATACAATACGATTTGAAATTGGAAATGTATTTTTGAAACAATGCCTGCTTGTTGAATAAATTTCTTAAAAAGTATTTTAGGAATTTTAAATAATATATAGAATAATTGCTAAATATTGTACAATAAAAGCCCCAAAATTAAACCTCGTAAATTATTTGAATACTTATATGCGCTAAAAAAAACCAACGGATAATAGTGATGAGCCCACTGCGAGCAGACAGGCACTGTTTGGTTTTTTCAACTATAAAAAAGAGGTACAAATTTACATCTCAACTTCTTCAGAAAGTTTTTAGGTGCTATTCTATTACGGAGGGTCCAAGGTAGATGCTAAGCCCCTGAGTCTGTCGAGGCCTGACAGCAATTCTCTGAAAAAAAAAAGGAAAACACATTATACCAATAAATTGAGAAAGTAAATGACACCTAAGCAATTAGATTAAATCGATAATTGTCTCGACAGTGTGAAAGTGTTCTCAACGTTATTTGAATTTATCTAAAAGCGCTTCTAAGTATATAATAGAGACAAAAGTATTCTACGCTAAAAATAAATAAATGCAATGTAAAGATTATGCAATATTTAGTTTAATAGTTGTTGGTAACTCGTTGAACATTTAAAAATTCAAATTTTTTTGTGAAATCTGTATTTCTATATTTAAAATTTTAACTCTCTGAATTTCAAATATTACGGTTTAAATTATATATGATATAAGGAATTTTTAGGTCTCGAAACTACCTTAATGATGCGTCAGCTGTATTTGTGGCCAAAACTAGCGCCCTCGCTGCTCCTTTTCGTCCTTCTCTCATCTCTTCTACGTCGGCTTGCGCCAATAACAGATCCTCCTGTCGACACAAATAAAAAAGTGGTTTTTATTTACAGGAATACCAGTCTTAGCAAGTATAATAATTTGACTTTAGATTTGAATATTCACACTAGGTATGGTACGGTATAAAAAAATACATTTTAAGAAATCACAATTTTCAATCATTTTTTACCTTCAATTGGCTGATTTGTGATTTTAATTTGGCCACATTATTTTCATCGGAGCCACTGCGTTTCTGGAATGTAAAAGAACAAAAATCAATTACAATACAACTCTGGGCATGAGGATAAATCACGTTTATCAGTTGGGCAGAGAAAGCGTTAAATGAATCTACAAAATCTTACATTTAACCCACTAGGCATCAGTCTGCCCTAAGTATCTGTGTTTGTAATATGCGATATGCAATAAATTCAATGGAAACCAGTTATGATGCGTGGTGCAAAAGGTGCAGATAATTGAATATATTACCTCATCTCCTTCTAGATAAGCAGATTGAGAGGCGGCAGATAAATTAGCGGAAGTTGAAGCTGCCGAGGAAACGGTGGACGCCAATGAGGAAGACGACGAGGCGGACATGGAGGCGACCCGGCCGACTCCTCGTAGGTCTCTCGCAAGTCTAGAGGAAGCCGCTCGCGCCTCTGCCAGCTCTCGACGTGCAGCCTGTTCCCCTTGTCTTGCTTCACTCGCCTCGCGACGCAGCAAAGACATCGTCTAATACAATGAAATTGTAAAAATCAAAATTCCCACATAAAAGTGTAATTGATTTATGTAATATCAATATTGTGGCGTAAATATTATTTTAAGTAAAAGAAAAGAAGGGTAGTATGCATATATATCTTGTCAATTTTATAAATAATATAGCCGTAGAAAGATAGCCAGTTTACGTGCTGTACATACTTTAAAATTCAATATCTAGGCCAAAATTGATTTTAATAAATAATCTAATATTTTGTATACACAGTGACATCTTTTGGAATCATGGTGAAATACTTAGATGTGACATATTGTAACGTATTTTTGACATTGTATTGATTTTAATAAGAGCTTCGTTGGAGGAGACAATTTTTCAAAGAAATTTCCGGCCCGCTTGGTACCGCCATATGAATACCTCCCAGCAGTTAAAAAGTTAAGTAACCAAAATTATGTATGAAAGTCAAGAAATTCCTATATATATACTATTGATAATTTTGTACCAAGGTTGCAATACCTGTAATGCAGCTCTGAGTTCTCTCTCGGCGGTGTTTCGTAATCGTCGCTCTTCGAGTAGATCATCTCGAGTAGAAGTACCAGCCTGAGCAGGCAAAAAGTCTGGCAATCGGAATGACTCTCCACCTTAAAAATATCAAGAATATGATAGAAAATATTGGTTACCGTAACCATTTGAGTGACAAAGGGTGCGATCGCGCTCTTTGTTGAGCATGTCTAAATTGCTGGAAGCGTGATCGCATGAATAAATTGTATCGCTAATATTCAACAACTTGAAAGATTGATAAAAATGTACACTAACAGTAGCCGGAAATTATTGCAAATCACATAATTCAAAATAATTATTGTAATAAGGTAAAAATATCAAAATATCAATTAGAGGATTTAGTTAAAATGATATTTAGGCTTTACACCATCGTCGGAACAATATTTAAACGGTTTTTAATTTTTACCTCATTACAATGGAGTCCTGCCAAGCAAATGCCAATTCAACCAAAGACGTGTTATCATATTGGAATTATATTAGGCATTTGTTGCATTTCACCAGACTTTTATATGTTGTTCTGTTAAATGCATTCATCCATGATGATGACATGCATAAAGTTGAAAATTCGAGGTTATAAACCACTGTGTTGCATTATGAGCACTTTTATCTTGGTCTCAAAAATTTCAATAAAAAAGACTGAATTATAATAATAAGTATGTTAATCGACTTGATATCCTAAATAAGACAAAAGTTCTTGAGTACTCCACTGATTTATAAGGCGAACATTTAAAAACAGTAAAAGTAAGACATATTTATTTTGTATTTATTATCTATATTGTTTCTTGTGTGTAAATTACCTGTGGCGTTGGTAGAAGATGCATTTGGAAGATCTAGAGGGAAAGGTAATCGCCTTCTTGAATCTCGTCTATCGGATCTGCCAACAGATTCTGTCAAGTCCAGCGATAGTCCTGGCAAATCTAATGGTGATTCATTCACTTCCCGTACTGAATTGCCTTCCGGTCTATTGTCGTAAAAGTTCCTAACCTTTGGTTGAGAATCTTCATTATAATTTGAGTTGAGAGTAAAATCTGGAAGGTTATCCAAGTCTATAGTTAGAGGAGCGTTTCTACCGAGGTAGGCTTGCTCGACTAGCAAATGATCCTGGACGAAATCTGGCAAAGAAGGCACACCCGAAGCGTCGTCCGGTAACTGCGCCGTACGTCTGCTTCCGTCGTACGTCGTTTCGGCAGCGTCTGCTATCAAATTGCTTCCAGGTTCGTAGTTGAGCATCAACTCTGCCAATAAATTATCACGGTTTTCCTTTTTCCTACTTTCCTTCGGCTGCTCTGGGTGCAGGTCCAAGTCTGGACGGACGCTCGGATAAATCTTCGGCCTGGCTCCGGTGCCTTCGTAGCTCGCGGACGCGCTGGGAAGTGATAAGTCTCGCTTTAAAAAATGTTTAAAAGAAAAGGGACTCTCTTCCTTACGCCCTTGGCCGGTGACTTCTGTAAATAAAACACAAATCAGTTAACGTTCCATATTACAATATGAGACAACAAAAGTATATCGTATACGAACTTGACGCATTATTTTTGTCTGAACTACCACTGGCGGGTTTGTCTAGAGAATTGGTCGTGTAGTTTGTATTTTCGAAACCCAAATCAGGTTTGACAGAATTGTTCCCATTGGATGATGCCGCGTCTTCAGAATCTGAGTTGTTGTTGGGGGAATTTTTGTTTGAACAACCTTCTTTTTCTTGCGCCATATCTATCCTATCTGCATTTTTGACATTTCTTTCAGGATTGTTGCCACATGCGTATTTTATAAATAACGTTATACAATATTGCTTGAAATAAAAAAATGGAAATTCCAGAGAAGTTTTTAAATTATGTATTTATGTTTTAGTTAATAGCATACAAACCTAGATCAAATAAAGCAAAGCCGTATAAAATCCGTTTTATTATGAAAATAATACCTCTTCTTTGATTTTAAAATACACGTACGCGAAAAGTTTTAAAAAGGCTACAAATCTTACAAAAGTGTATGTACATATGTACATAATTTTTTCTGGGTTTTTGTCCACTCCGCACACAGGAGAATCATTATTATATTAAGTCGCAATCAATAACATATTACATACTAGGCAAGATGTAATATCAATTGCTGGAGCATCCTGTTTGTATTGTTGACTAGGAAGGGTAAATGGGATTGCATTGCTTAGTCCTTGATTATTATTTTAATCATCTTTATAAACCATTCTCGTTTTTCAAATTGAGGTCATGTTTTTATTTTTTTGTTAAACACTTACAAGTTTAGGGGGTTGACCCCTCTAAATAAACCGCCCACGTGCCAATCACCCGTTCGCCTCCACCAGGGCCAAACTTGTCAATAAATTCATAATGAAGTAGTTGCAGTGGTGGCGCGCAAAAATGATATCGGAAAGATATTTTGACATTTAATTTCAGAGTTTACAGACCTCTTGGATCTGTGGAAAGACCTACTACCGACCCAGCATATAGAAAATAGCAAAGAATTTAGTTCCACATGAATCTTTTTCAGGTGAAAGAGAGAATTCAAGAATTTGTTTTTTGATACCTCAGTTTTCTTAGCAGGTAGTGTTTAAAAAATAGAAATTTATTTAGTTTCTCAAACATTGTCAAATATTATCGTTTGTTGTTTCGGCATCATGACATATACAAAGTTATGATACTGGGAAATAGAGCCGGATTTAGATGAATATAAGCTCTAGGCTATTCCGCTTGTAACACTCCGCTGAAAAAATGTCTACATACCGTTCGAACGCATCTTTGGGATTAGCTTAAACAATAGCATTAAGACTGTTTCCTATTAAAATATGAAAATCATCTGTAAAAATATAAAACGGTTGACATTGTAAAAAGAAAATATGAAATTGGAAAAAGTCATTAACAATTATAGTAGGTACGGTACTAAGGAGCGGGGGGGGGGTCTGGTGCGATAAAACAATTTACACATTTTTGTCGGTGCTCGAAATCAGGATGAGAACTTGTACGAATTTTTATTTTGCTCTGAATATTTATCTACTTTAAATAAAAAATCATCGATTCCAGGTGCCTTTGAGGTCCCTAAGATTCAGCCGAGTTAGCTTAGTTCATCTGCGTGAAATCGTCGATTTCTGCGCTTAGCACCCCGTTAAAAAAATCCTAAGCTAGATACAAGTGTAAAAACCGGCGCTGTATAACAACATCATATTATAATACAATAGGCAAATATGGTGATTAGATCGTTAGATTGCTCTTGTGAATAAGTAGTTAATTTTATACATGCTTAGCTTTATACCGATTATAAGAAGCGTCGTTTTATTAATTGAATGCGGACAGTTAGATACCTATTCATTATTATTAACTGTTGCAGATTCTGAGTCGTATGGTGTATGTGTGTGGGTACCTAAGCATCTATAAATTATTGTTCTCAAAATGTGTATCACAGTAATAAAATGTTACAATTTCTGGTTCAGTAGAAATGGCATCCCTATCAAAAAATCAGTACATAGATCCCTACCTACTTTTGAGTAATCAAATTCACACACTGATACTTTGACCCGCATAACTTTTAATATTCGATTATGTTTATGGCAGGGATCTTTAACTATTTGTAACATATTTCTGATCCTGTTATCTAAGCGCGCGCTGATAACGAAAGGAGAACTTTGAGATATACAGATAGTAATAATATATTGTAATTCCATTGTATTAACTCTATTGATAATTTAACTGTTTAAGACCTTCGTCCTACTCGGTTGATCAGTTATGGGTCCAAATACCTCAAAAGACATTTTCATATATTTGCATGTCAATCGATTTCTGTATACAAATTTATTGTTGTCTTTGATGGTTTCATCCCTTCTCGGAATTTCTCGGAAAAAGTTGATTCTGAAAAATCTACAAAACGCTTCTTTGATGATTCAATATTAAATTTGGGAGAGCTTCGTCTTTTGATATACAAAACGACATTGTTTTTTTTTACGTGACCCGTTTCAAAGTGAGAGATCCATATTTTCCCATAATTAAACACGACTACATTTAGAATAAGTATGCTAGGATTGCATCTGAGAATATTGAGTTAAAGAAACACTGTGAGTTGGCAAATAATGTAATTAATATTTACCATGCATAAGCAATGGGACGCTCATAATATCGAGATTGCGAAGGCAAAAGGCAGTAAGAGAAATAAGGTAAAACTAAGCTATTCGAACTATTGTATTAGTTAAAAACTCCATTCTAGATACCAAAGGGATATCAGCAAAAAAATAGTGCAAGAATGAAAATATATGTTTTTTTGAAAGCGGTAAGATTGACATATTATTCGCTTTCATCAAATATTATTCTGTGATTATTTATTTTTTGAATTTTTATTTGTCATTTTCATTATAAAATTATTTGATCAATCAGAAGAGCGTCAGTGGTAGTAGGTGTATTATAATGTAACCATGCCCGTTCTCAATGTGTAGCATATGGACTCCTAATGGAGTTCGAATAAATTGTTCTTCGAGCACTGATCCTTCGCTCAACCCCACTTTTTCAGAGATGGGAGTACGGGGCTAAGACAGTACTAGTGGCTAGACTGATTAGCTAATCGCTTTCACCCCTCTGTAAGTAGTTCTCAAATAATAATTGCAGTAAAAGGGTACACCAAATTTTCATAACGCTGTGAATATTTTTTAGTAATTTGAAAAAATAATAATATCACTCTAACGAAATGTACCTTACGCCCTTTTGCTTTTTCGAAGTCGATATGTACATAATTACATATCTATAATTTTAATATTATTCCGACGCGCATTATTTACTTTGCGGATAAAATGTACTCTTGGTAAAGTTTATAATGAATCAAAGATTTCGCTTCTCTGATAAAAATTATATTTTAAATAGAAATAAGTCAACAGCGTATTACGTTAGCTTTAATTTTGTGCTTTAAATAAATGTATAGAATTTTGAATCTCTCGGAGACAAGAGGTCAGTTATATTTACATATTCGTTTCATTGTCTTCATTAGGTGCTAGTTGTCAATCGTCGACGAAATTCAATTATATTTGTTTGCATTCGTAAACAGTGACTTCTATTTCATTGCTGTGTTTCTGTTCAAGTGATACAAACAAAAAATGATACGAAGATTTGGTAAATATATTATTATTTTTTTTTATTCTATTATTTAAAGATCTTTGTATATCTATCTATTGTAGAGTGGCAAAGCAATTCATGCGTTCATACAATACGTACTAGGAACTATTAATTTATTTCGAAATACTCAGTGAGGGCAAATGAGATGTGTTTGTAGTAGTGCTAGCGAGGAAAAATTACTACACGCATGTCACGTACACGCGTAAATATTGATGAAAACTTTCGGTATAACTAATTACAATTACAAAAAATATAAAACATTGGCTAAATTCATGATTTCTCTATTGTAGAGTTTTCAAAATCATAATATCTGTACCTCAGAGGCAGACGGATGCAACTGCCAAATACCAAATTGTTCAGGAGAGCCAAAAAACAATTTATGTTTTTAATAAATACTCATAACTTCCAAGAAAATATACACAATGCGATTATTATTTTTTTGTATTCTAATTCAATTAAAGTTCTTCCGCAATATGTAATAAATAAATAAATTTAATTCAATTTTATATGTAAAAATAAATAAATAAATAAGTAGTATGGATTTGCATCCTTCTGCTTCTAAGGACATTTTGTAACTGTGGATTTGCATCTCATTTCTCTTTTTGTAGTTTTGTCAAAATAAAACAATTTATTTGTATAAATTAAAAAATTTGAAGGTTTAAATAAAACAATACATATGACATTTAAAAAAAATATTTTTTTGTCGTAAAGCAAAAAACATTGTTCAAAATTCAAAGATGTACCAAATTTGAATTGTTGAAATTTTGTACATTTCCATGTATTTGTCCATACATTGTCTATATTTTGGTATATATATTATATATACTAAAAATTAGACAATAGGCTATTTTCGAAATTCAAATTTTCCGCGGGCCTCCTTTTCGGTGTTCACAGCCATTGAATATAATGGCGAGTTTTAAAGGTGTATCTACAGTATTAAAATACATGTTAACAGAGGAAACAAACGTTATATTAGTTTTAAAAATTTGTGTAAGTAAAATTATTAATAATAATAAAGTCGTTCATTTGTTTCCTAAAAGGAGCGGACATGCTTTAAACTCATTTTTTTTATCTTATCCGATTTCAATTTGGGGCATTTAGTGTCATAAAAGAGCATTTCAACAAAACTATCTATTCCAAGATGGTAAAGAAAGAAGGATGGAGTTAGGCTTGTACTAGACTAGTCGCTCTCTCTACACCCCGTTTTCAAGATTGAATTAAGGGGGGGGGTGAGGTTTGAATATATCAAAGATATCTATGTCGCTAGTACAAATTTATCAAAGTTGTCATTCCACTCGGCTACAAGACCGACAGTTTTTTTTACATATTATAAATGCTTACTCACTAAGAAGTAAAACATCTTAATTAATAAATCCTAGAATATTTGATTTACGTGTTTTTGCCATAACATCTTTCAAATAAGAGAAAATTATGAATTAGAATGTGATTTAAAGTAAATCTTCAACAATTTATTAATTTAAGGTTAATGTAGTTGAAGTATACAGGTTTTCCAATCTTAATGAAGTTATGGATTAGTTGTAGTACCATGTGCTACAATAATAATTGTATAGAGCCACTGAACAGCTGGATGTAAAAAGAATGTTTTCCTGGTTTGCGTTTAATTGAGATAATATCTTTTCAAAACAAACATACAGATAATATTAAAAGTAAACAAAAAATCAAGGTTCATTACAAAGAAATCAGTTTTTGTGACATTTGATAATAGTTGCTGATTACATTTTGTAACATTGTGTAATAATTGTGATAAGTGAAATCAGCAATTATGCTGTTCATAATATTTGGAAAATATTTTTTTGGAATCGCGGTTTGAGCTACCAAACTTTTTAATTTAACTGCCAGAAAATCTCAATTATTGTAATACAAGCTAGTGGGAACGCCTGAAGATGGCGGTATTGAAATACTGAATGTCTTAAGTAGCTGTTCTTTAGTTTCCATACTGATGGAATGATTCACGTCACTTCGGAACTGTGTGTATTGTTTATATACACCGCGGACGTTTAGGTCATGAGAAAATTTCATACCTACATGTGTATGTGAAAATAATAAAACGTCTACATCTATATAACAAATTTAATATATTTATTTAAATATAACAAATTTTAATCGTTAAACATTTGTATATATTTGTACGTTTTGTTACTAATACGTTTGACACTAGGTAGTTAGTTACAGAATGATTCAAATTAGATATTGAAATTCCATCAATTACCCTCAGTCAATATCTTAAATTAAAAATATAACAATTTGTTATACCACGGTATGACGTCTCTCAAAGTGGAGTATATGTACTGTAATGACAGTGGAGAAGGCTTCATACTAAGCAATTATTAAACTTTCATCTAGGCCTGAGGGTTAAAGAAAAGCTGAAGTTTCTGTGACGAAATGAGAAAGATTAAAATTCAGTTTGCTAAGATTTTGAAAGTGTGTCAATTGATTTACGTAAATATTATAATTATCATCTATTTTAGTTATCAAAGATTGGTACCGAGATGAATCTTTTTGCCTCCGTTTTTATCAAATGGTAAAAAAAGAAAACAAACATCGATTCAGCCGTAAGCACAATAGTGCCAACTCCTTACACCTTTTTTTATTTTCCTCTTCTCATATATCGATCATTATCAGATTAAGGTACCCTACCTTGGGTTTTTTCCATCTCTCACCAGATCTTTGATAATAATAATAATTTTGCTCATATTATGACTTTACTTCTAATAAATAATGGATATTGATCAAATGTCAGTTGGTGGTGAATTTATTTAGTAATATTTTTTCTAACAGCATTCAGAAAACAACTATGCCAAAGTCGGCAGTTCTCATCCGAGGCACCAGAATTGCCACCATGCGATTTTGTACCTGAAAAATATGGGGTAAGTACAATTTGCGACTTTCTAGTATGTATCACATGATATAGATCACAAGATGTTTTGAAGCCGATTTCCAGTGATTTCTTATTTTTTTAATAAAAAAATATCTTTTTTCACAATTTTTGTAACAATTATATTACAGTACAATCAAAAGTTACATATTTTAGAGCGGCAAGGCAATTCATACTATAATAATCGAATAATAATCCACAAAACAGCAAACTATTGATAATTAAAATCAAACAATCATAATACATATGTATATGTTTTGTCTTTGGTCCTACTCTCTCTTTTCAGTCATATCAGAACAGCCTTATATGTGACACATTTTCAAATTGATTCCAAGTCGATTATGTACCTGATTTCATCAAAAATAATTCCGAATACCAGGGTTAAATCAAAGTGTTGACGGCCACGGACTTAGCCACTGTTTCTTAAAAAAGTGCATACAAATCCTTTTAAAGTATATCTTTTTTGATTAAAATTTAAAAGTAGAGCCTCTGATACTCTACAAATATTATCATGTCCTAGGGATTTTTTTATACACATCATAAATGTAGAATTTTTGCTTTAATTTTGAATTATCTTTGCTTTCAATCGTGGTTGTGACTAATTTTCATTATATAAAATCGTTCATGTGAGAAATTGTTCTTTCTATAAATTATCCACGTGATAAATTATTCGCACCATAAATTCTCCGCATTAAATATTATTCATATTAATTTCTCGTGAACTAGTGCGTCAGTTTGTATCAGTATACCCGTAAGAATTTGTAGTGGTGGAGCTGCAGTAATAAAAGTAACAATAATCAGCATGTATTGTAAAAATATAATGATCAATACAAAAATGAAAGCGTACGTCGACTCTACGCACTGGCATAGCAAGAAGAGCTTCTCGTTTCCAGGGGCGTCATTTTGGAAAATGAATAAAAGATTTCGGCGGTAAAAAGTAAATTTTTTTTTTATATATACATAATCAATGGAAGCTATATTCTATTCGTCATACTTCTTCCGTCTAATTTGCGCTTTGTAATTGGCTGAAAAAATATACTTTTTTATGGGCTACGCGTATGGGTATGAATAGAAAATTTCGTAGGTAATAAGCAAATGAAAATTGTTATGCTTTGTGATTCGCTAAGAAAATACAATATTTCGTTTCTGAAAGATTTACGGATAATCATTAACCCTCAAATGATTAATGTTATGGTTTCGAATATTGATGTATTCTGCGTGGACGTGAGTGATAATTTTGTTTTTTAAAAGATTTTGTCTGAACTTACCGTGTAACATATACAATTTCGAACTTTTAATATTTTTTTATCAATCGTCATATTACAAAAGCAATGAATCTATAATTTGAAAATTTTTGCAATGTGCATATGTACATAAATATACATAAATAAATTGAAATTGAAATAAGAATTTTATAAATACAAAAATTTAAGGACGTCAATAATGAAACAGGAGTAGGCATTTTATAGTGGAGGAGCTGCAGCCTCGCAGGCCTTATGGACCCCCATTGGCAAATGTCCCATTCTCATGGATATTACACAGAGAATTTTATATGACCATTGACTGAATTATATTTTTTTATCTTATTTTCAGGGAACTGACTTTAAAAAAATACAAGAAGTTAGGAATAAGCACATAGCACCATGCATCTCTACCATGTTTAAAAAACCTCTGCTCTTACACCAAGGACATATGCAGTGGCTTTTTGATCACGAAGGAAAGAGATATCTTGATATGTTTGCTGGAATCGTCACTGTATCTGTGGGACATTGTCATCCGTAAGTTTTTTTACAACTTACTCAATTGATTTTCCTTTACAACCATTTTTGTGCACAGCACGAAGCATATATACTTTTAATGGAGAGCTACAACAGAAAGTTTTTAAAGGAAATTGCTTATAAGTCACTCATCCTTCCGTTTTATAGAGTATAGATAAAAGGACGAGTTAGCCTCTTGCAATGAAATCACGTGGTGGTATTTACTGGATGTATCAGGCAAACAAGAACTTGTTTAATTAGTTTTTATATTACTAAGAATTAAATACTATAGAAATGGTTTTTTATTGAAGAATTTATTCGCAGCGCAACTGGTTACGAATAGGTCTAGTTTTAATCTAACCGCTCTTTCTATTTCTATTTTTTAGAAATGGGTATGTAGTCTATGAAAAGACGAAAACATTACAGACATCCATATCACTTCATGTTCATAAATCAATTGAGTCAACGTATTAAAATTTCTATTTGGGTATTCGAAGGTTGAGCAAAATTATGGCTTTTATATTAGGCACTGCATTTCTTCCAGGAAAGTAGTAGAAGCAGCATCGAATCAGATGAAAAAACTATGGCACACCACAAATATATACCTCCATCCCACAATCCATGACTACGCAGAAAAGTTGACTTCAAAACTGCCTGGTGATTTGAAGGTTTTATTACAATTATAACATATATCATACTGGTTACGCAATAACCTTTTAAAATACCTTGTACAAACCAGTTGCTATTTTCATGACAACATCATTAAATAGTACATTTAAATATTATTTATTGAATTCAGGATTTATCAGAATGATCAAATGACCATACATATTGTGGAGGCTAATTTATTTATAATTGTATGTGTGTGCATTTTTTATGGAAATTATCCTGCTAGCTGTTGGTAATTTACAAAAGACTTCATTATGTCGAGATACGAATAAAAGTGGTAATACATACTTATATATATTTTTTAAATCAATTTATCATGTTGGGTCACTACCTTGACTTCTCTTGCTATTATAAAATAATACAAACAATAAATCAGCGTTGGTGTGTGTGTCTAATTCTTTAGATTGATTAAATTTTATATTGCTATATGCTGTAATAACTCTCCGTAATAGCTTAATAATATGAAAATTAGATATTATAATAATTACTATTGAAGAAAGTTCAATATTACAATTGAATCAGTATGTTTTGTAGCCGAGATTTACATTTCAGAATTTTCACACCTTCTTTTGCAAGTATGAATTTGAATTGATGGGCCAGCAAATGGCTTCTCTCATAATATGAGAGTGTCATTATATTCTCAGAGATCTCTCATTATATTATAACAGAATTTGTAATAATTAAACTACTATTATGCTAAGTTTTGAAAATATATAAATATATAGCAATAAAAAGAAACATTTTCTTTGTACTAATTTCATATCTTCTAAAATAATCAGGACCAGTCTCGCTCATCACGAGCATCTGATGAAAAATATACATATATTATACCTATTCACATCAATATAATTATTTCCTAGACTTGATATCAGTTGTATTATTAAAATTATCTTTATTCTTGTCATATAAGCAATGTAAACAATTTACTTGCTGTAGATTTGATGTTCAAGTTCATTAGTCTAGCTGTTAATATGCTTAATATACTGCATACAAATCTTTACTATTTAAAAAATCTTCATTTTCTAAGCAAGTTTTTGAAATATTATATTAGGGCTCTTAACATAGGGGGAGTCCATCTGCCTTAATACCATATTGGTTTATATATATATAGCTAACCTTAATAATGGCATGAAGAAACATTTTCTTAAAGCAGAAAGATTATAATGCAATGTATGTTTGAATATTTTTTAGGTTGCATATCTAGTCAATAGTGGCTCTGAAGCAAACGATTTAGCGATGTTGATAGCACGATTGCACACAGGAAACCATGAGATGATATCTCTAAGGAATGCATACCATGGAATGACTAATCATACCATGGGTCTCACAGCGCATTCCGTCTGTAGACATCCTACCCCTTCAAATAGTGGTGTACATCATGTGAGTATTTTAAGAATTTGATAGATTCATGTGCTTCAATATATCTAAAATTACATACATTTCGACTGTAGAAAGGCAACAGGACGTAACCCAAAAAATATTGTATATGACTCACAAAACGTGTTAATACACTATATTTATATATCGATGGCTTAAATAGCAAAGTTGCTCACTCCACTTTTGGCTGAAAATTACTTAATAATGTCACCTTGTTGCATCATGCTATACGCATGTCCAGTATAAATTTGACAACTTAAAATTATTTGAATATGTCGAAAAAAACGTTCCAAGAAAATTTGGGCTCTGAAACGTACAACGCAAAATATCTAGCTCCCCATTTCATATTGAGAACTGTCAGAAGAGCGTCGTTCGTGAGCAGCTCTACAAATAAATTGTTTAAAATATGTTTTTTTGTTGTTGTGTTATACAAATAAAACATTCCTAACTTGTAATTGTGAGTTTAAACCATGTGTTCCATACAATATTTACATACTTTTTACAGATATATGTTCGATATTATGCTTTTGATATCAACTAAGTAAATGTCAATTTTTCTTATTATCAATATTGCATTTTAAATACTGTTTGCAGTCTTATTATTGTATAATCGGATCGTTATAATTAGTTCAAATAACAAAAAAATATCTATAAATATAACAAAAAACATCTTTAATTTACATCATTGCAGATGAGTGGCCGAGGAAAAATGCTTGTTGAATTAGCTAAACAAAAACAAGAAATTATTGTTACAACGTTTGCAAGATGATACTAAATATAATATTATGAAAATGCCTGATTTGTTAGTGACATAATTATTCAACGAATATTATAGATAGTCGCATAAATATTCAACCACGGTAATTCAGTGATACATTTTTTGAAGGACAAGATGTTATTTCTTTAACTATTTATTCCAGCTGATAAAAGAATTCAACAACATTTAAGTTCTAGTCCGATAATAGATTCGTTCATTGATGATGGAAGTGATCATGTTATTCCCTATTCTGAGCATTCAGATTCTGATGAATGCACTTGTGTGCTATACACAATGTTTTTTGTGTGTGTATTATGTACTTTCGTCTTTCCACAGTCGGTATGTAAGTTCATATAATTTAAGACATTAACTGAGGGTGCTTGATGGAATTTCAGTATCAAATTTGAATTATTGAGATTTTGTACATTTCCATGTATTTTGTAACTTACGACCCGGGTTTCGCCTTTCGGCATCTTCAGGCATTCAAGCACACAAATGGACTCGAATTGACAGACAGTACAGTGTCTAACGTTTATATAAAAGATACAAAATACGACAAAATATTATTTATAAGATAAAAAAGTATAAGTCTAGGACCCACACTGATACCTGAGTTAAAAATTCTGAGAATAGCCTTAATGTTTGTTGGGAAAACAAACGCATTAACAAAATTGCGCATTGCCGGCGGCTGACCAATATCAGAGTCACCAGTGATTTCACACTTATAATAGTATTGCGGGTTTTAAAATGCAATTGAAGAAAGGATAAAGGATAAAAAATTCTTTTGAATTAGAATGACAAAGTTTTTTCAATAAGTTCTAACAATACAGATGTTTTTAACAACACTAAAATTGTATATTTCAATTGCTTGATGGGACAAAATATCTAATGATGGCATCAAATGTCAACAATTTGTAACTGTTTTATTTCAATTGTTTCATTTCCTTCGCTTTTATAATGCAGGGCATGACATATTGCTTTTATTTTTATATGCTTATTCTTTTTAATGAATGTTTGTCACCAATCATAAGTTCCTGTTTTTTTCACACCTGCTACTCGATTTCATTGATGTTGTGTAAACAATGTTACAAATCTATTATTAATAATAAAAATTATATTACAGGCAATGAACCCCGATCCATATAGGGGTTTATGGGGAGGTAAAAATTGTAGAGACTCTCTAATACAAACCGACAGGAATTGTGAATGTCAAGGAAATGAGTGTAATGCTTCGGAGATGTATTACAATCAATTGGAAGAGGTAATTGTACTTAATTATCATGATGAAATGCATATTTAATGATCTATTTATTAGATATTAGCTCAGAGATCATATATCATTAGCAATGTGTTATCTATACAGGTCAACCAGGCACGAGACAAGAGTGCCTGGTTGATGAATGATATATTCATAAAATTATTAAAGTAATTTTTATCACTGAAAGAAAAAAACGCAAACCTTCCCTTGATAAAATTTTACTTTCGACTTAAAGGTATTCGACCTTGAAACTTCATGCGGCACACTAAACATATTATATGGGTATCGTTTTGTTTTACCATATTCTGCGACTCGATATAATGATGATAATTCGGATGATCAATGCAACTGCCTAGAGAGCTGGATATTTTCAGCACTAAACTCTGGGTATTGTTCTCCAAATATTTGTTCCTTGTAAATTAATAATGTCTTTTTTTTGTATTTAATAATTTAAAAAAAATGTTCTTATTAGTATTATTGTTTTCAATAATTATTATTATTGTAACTGTTGTTATGTTTGTGTAATGCATGGCGCATTGGCGTCAGCTGTAATGCTATGCATTTCAATTTTTTTAAATTTACAATAAAATAATTGTGAAAAACTGCTGTATAATTAATTATACTTAACTTACACAGAAAGCCATAGACTACAATGAAATTGTATTTTTCTTGGACTCAAATCTCTTAGAAACATTCATAATATTATCTATTCTTTAATAATAATAACTGTTTCAAAAATGGTGCCTTAGGGGTTAGTGAGAATATGTAATAATTTTAATGTCATTCTTTAATTTTTATTTTAGATCTTCAAATATTCACTACCTAAAGGACATATAGCAGGAATGTTTGCTGAAAGTATTCAAGGGTATGGAGGATGTGTCCAGTATCCTCGTGGCTATCTAAAGAAAGCTGAGGAGCTTGTTCACCTAAACGGTGGACTGTTCATTTCTGATGAGGTAATTAAGCTATATATAAAGGATTAAAATTACCTCATTTATTCAGAAACACCTCATTATCGCCTTATACATTTATCAAAATGAAAAGTGACAATAAAAAAACGGGTTAAATAAAAATTGTTTATTCTGATTTTGTTCCCTTTTTTCTCTTTTCGAACAAGACTGATTTTAGATGTCTGTTGAATTTCTTGTTTCACACAAGTTTTCACTTATCAATCAATTATTATAAATCACAACTGTTAACTGTCAATACTTGGTAGATTATACATACATTTATTTGATCACCATGAACATATCAAGTAAGTTTTGCTGATTTAGATTCACCTCTTTAGATAAGAAATATTTGGAGTAAGTAATTTTCAAATTATTTCCCAAAAATAAGCAAAACTACATTGAACAATAGCTATATAACATATTTATAATTGACTTAACCATTGTTTTAAAATAAAAACAAATATTTGTAATGTTTACAAAAAGTAAGTTAATGATAATGATGGGATTATGGGATTATTTACGTCTAAAATAAACAAATATTCGATATTTTTAATGATTTATTTAGGTACAAACAGGATTCGGAAGAACAGGCGATCACTTTTGGGGATTCGAAGAGCACGGACTGAATCCTGATATTGTGACAATGGCTAAAGGAATCGGCAATGGTTTTCCATTTGCAGCTCTGGTCACGACACCGAAGATAGCTGAATGCTTAACGAAAGTCATGCATTTCAACACGTTTGGTGGAAATCCAATAGCGTGTGCAGCCGGAATAGCAGTCCTAGATGTAAATATAACTTATTTATTATGTGTATCAATCATATAATACTATATATTATTTATGAGTGTAATTGGTCAAATTACTGAAAAAGAAAGCTAAGAACAATAGTCATTTTCCGAGCAACGAGTTTTTACACAGTTTTCTCTTCACTAGATTTACAAATTAAACAAAAGTTATGGTTTCATTTCTCAGAATATAATGTTTTTCAATAGCTGTCTTTTTCCTCACGTTAATATAGCTGCGATATATGGATCATAAAAATTACTGTAACAAATTCACAATAAGCTCTCCATAACATGGATTGATCAAAGAGGTAGATATAATATGGATGTTTTCTATCTCATCTTTCTTTACCCTGACTTTTTTTACAGTCAGATATCCTGTAATGAGGCAACTCGTACATTTATTTGTTGAAAACAATACCTCCATGTTTGAATACCTCTAAAATCTATATCCATCCCAATATTATTAGCAGGATATAAATAAATAAACTCTTCTCAGTATGACAAATTTATTTATGTAGTTAGTAAATTCTTTAAAATTTTCCGCTCATCAAAAAATATTGTGAAGGAAACAGTAAATGTTATAACAAGGGATCATTTTGTCTTGTAAGATCCAAAACATTTCTTTAGTTTAAAATCTTTAATATTGTTTGTTTACATAGACGTTTTGGTGATAAAATATTCTCAATAATTAAATAAATATCTAATAAAACATTTTCCATGTTTTAACTATTAAATATGCAAATTTGGATTATTGAGATTTTGTACACTTCCATGTATTTTGTCAATAACGACCCGGGTTTCGCCTTTCGGCATCTTCAGGCATTCGAGCACACGAATGGACTCGAACTGACGTCAGTTCGAGTCCATTCGTGTGTTCGAATGCCTGAAGATGCCGAAAGGCGAAACCCGGGTCGTTAGTGACAAAATACATGGAAGTGTACAAAATCTCAATAATCCAAATTTGCATATTGAAATTCCATCAAGCACCCTCAGTCGGTGTCTTAAATTATAATAAATATGCATTTTTAGACATACTACGTTCTTACAAATAGCTATCAAATGTATTATAGTTACCAAAAGTATCAATTACTGAGATTACCAGAACTAGGTCTCGAATCAAGTATCGTAACAATAATTAAGTTGTCTACCTTTTAATAGATGAATAGATGGTTTACATTTCTATTCAAACAAATAGTAATTTATGAATAGTGTAAAATGTGTCTCAAAGAGTCTAAATTAGTTGATTTTGTGCCCGACCGATTTAAAAGCTTACCAGCTATTTCTGAGTAACAAATGTTTTGACAAATTTTCAGGTTATGGAAGAAGAAAAAACTCAGCAACTTTCGAAAGATATTGGAACATATTTACTACGTGAATTGTCAAAACTCAAAGAAAAGTATCCTGTGATTGGAGATGTCAGAGGAAAAGGACTGATGATCGGTGTTGAACTGATCCAAGAACCAAAAATGTCACTCTCTTCGCCCCATGTCATAAACATAGTGGAAGATTGCAAAGACATGGGATTGCTTCTGGGTAAAGGAGGTCTTCACGGAAACGTAAGAAAAACAAATCAATAACCTACATTATTAGAATCGCTGCTGACACTCAACGGTGTGGCGTGACTTTGTTTCCATTCAAACCTAGCTATCAAAATTAAATCGACCTATTTGTTGATATTATACCTGATTCTTAATATTCCCAATAAAATTAAAATAAATGTTTACGGGGAGTCGGCGATTACATTGTAGAATATCAACAAAACTAGAGCCTGTAGCTTAAAACAATTGGGAAATAATTTTACACACAACTTTAATTGTTTTTATTACATTTATCTTAAGCCTTTCTATCAAGGACTTACCGTAAAATTTATTCAATGTCATAACTATGTCACTTTAGTGTGTGAGATGTTTATTCCACTTTTTACATTACTAAATGTGACATGCAGCACATGCAGAGACGGCAGCATGCAGAAATGACACAAGAAAATTATTCAGAATCATGCGCGAAATTTACGGTAGACGACCACCGACCCCCGGGCCCATCCGTAGTCCCCAGCGGGGCAATAGAGTCAAGCGCGGAGCGTGTTAAAAAGATTTGGAGAGATCATCTCTGGGGATTGCTAAACCTTTCTCCTCCCTCGAACCCCTTTGACATACCCAAAGAAGCCACACTTGTAGATATCCCCCGAGCGTCAAACATCCCGACCATGCACCGACGCACGCTGAGATCACCTCGGCTGTGCAGCGGTTAAGGAATGGGAAGGCGCCGGTATACACTCAGAGTTTCTCAAGTACGGCCTGGAGGCGCTCTTGCACCTACTTCTCAGTAAGGTGTGGAAGCAGGGGCGCTGCCAAGGGACTGGGTCAACGGTGAGCTCATCACAATTCACAAAAAAGGTGACCCACTCTGCTGCGACAATTACCAGGGCATAACGCTGCTCAGCGTGCCTGGCAAGGTCTTGGCGCAGATAGTCTTGGCGAGAATAAGGATTCCAGTAATGTGTATCCTCAGGGAAAACCAGGCCGGTTTCTTACCTGGGCGATCCTGTGCGGACCAAATTCATAATCTCAGATGCCTTCTCCAGCAAAGGAACGAATTCAACAGCTCGCTGGCGTGTTGCTTTGTAGATTACGAGAAGGCCTTTGATAGTCTGCACCGGCCTTCCCTATGGGACATATTAAAACTGTACGGAGTATGCTGACGACGCTGTCATATTTGACAAATCTGTCGAGGGTATTCAGGAAACAACGGAGAGGCTGCAGAGCAACTGGTATCATCGCATTGGCCTCAAAGTCAATACGAGTAAAGCCAATGTGCTCTGCAGCAGTTTCTGTCCAGACCCAGACTACCCTCTGACGAACGCGGGGCAAGACATCGAGAGAGTTGACGGCTTCAGGTACTTGGGAGTACACATCAAGGGAGATGGCAATCCGCGTAAAGAGCTCGCAATTCAATTAGGGATAGCTGGAGCAACTTTTAACTCAATGCAGAAAGTCTGGGACTCACGGTTGTACTCGGTCCGAATCAAGTGCCACTTATTCAACGCACGCATTCTGACGGTTGCGATTCATGACACCTCACCGAGGCACAGGGTAACCGTGATTTGAAAACAGATGTTTGCGGCGAATACTAGGAGTACGGTGGTTTGATTTTGTCAGGAACTCGGAGGTAAGAGAGCGGACGGACCAGCCTCTTATTGCGTCCAAAAAAAAAAAGCGACGATGGACCTGGCTTCGATACGTGCTGCGGATGCCCAGGGGAGCCTGAATCCTGCCAGTCTCTTCTACCAACCAGATGGATTCCGTCGCCCTGGAAGGCCGCTGATGATCATCCATAGGATGTATTCGGCGGAGCTATGGGACGCTGGGATGACCTGGGAGAAAGCGAGGAGACTGGTGGGGGGCAGAGAATCCTGGAGGAACCGCGTGATGGCCATATGCTCCGAATAGGGAGCGGATATGGTTTAAAAAAACATGTGACATGTGGATTTTAACAATTTGATTTATCATTATTTTAGGAAAAACATATTGGAGTCTGCGTTCATTCCTCCCTCGTGTTTATATAAACTCAGTGTAACTTGGATTTGTTAACAGAAAATTAAAAATGAATTTTTAATTCTATTACATATTATAATATTCTATTGATTTGCATAATTATGTATTGCAATATTTCAGGTCTTACGTATTAAGCCGCCGATGTGCATAACAAAAGAAGATGCAGACTTTTCGATTCAAGTGCTAGACATTGCTTTGAAGAAATTTTATGTCAATATGAAACGGAGTCAGCCAGACTATACATTTTTAAAAAAGCAATAGAGGAATTCTGAGCTATAATAGTTGTAATTGTTAAATTAATTTGCTTGTCTAAATTTAAACATAAATTAATGACTACTTTTTGGGCCCGAGGCCGAAAACTAGAACTATATACAAAAATTTTATAAAGATTTTTATTTCTGAAACTATATGCAAGAATAAAGATTTTTTGATTGTATTATGTGCTGCACTCAGTAGCTTTTAAATGTTTTAGTATACTTTTTATAATTGTGTATCGTTTACTGTATTAAAATGGATTAAATATAATTTATTTTTTGTTTTAAATTACATGTTATGCAAACATATCCTCTGCACTTCAAAACAATGAATGCAATATTTCTAAAGGAATTTTGTTCTTGTCTGCGAAGTCTACTGCCTGTTGAGATTATATAAATACATCATTGCTTCCTCTCTCGGAAGTCTCATGCCAGCAGTCCAATGTTCCATATGTCAAAATAACTACATAGGTATGTGCAGAGAAAGGGACCAGTCCAATCAAAGTCGCTGTATTGTCATTCTCATGAACGCAAATCTTGATTTGGCTCTCCTGAAATATACTGATTTTAGACTGAAAGCCGATTTCCTTTCACACACCAATCATTGATAAAAATGATTTTTAAGAATAGCTGTGAAGTATGTCAACATTATGTATATTTTTATTCCTGCTGATTGTTGTCATCTGTAATCGATAGAGATGAGAAATAGTAGAGATTTCATAGCGGAGGGTAGGATAAGAAGACGATCTAAGTGTGACCTGGAAGGAAAGAAAGCGATTAACGGGTGATTCCAGGTGAAATTCAGGAGGTACCATGTCATCGTCGTATACTCACAGAGCGGAGGTCAGAATTAATGGATGATATATCTGACAGTGGAGACGTTAAGCGCAGTATTATTAAAATGAAAAACAAAACACCATTTCAAATTTGAGTAATTTATTATTTATATTAAATATTCAACAATACAATTATACACAGTACTTGAAGTGTACAAAATGGAAGCGGGATGGTTTTAGACAAACAATAATTTAAATATAATAAGCTCTCAATATATTTTTATGCACTGTACACAACAAAGTGGGGTAGACGGTATTCCACTTCAAGCACTGATTATTTACAATACAAATTATGTGCACATATAAAAACAGTTTATCGTTAACATTAAAAATAAAATTATTTCAAAAAAAATGAGATTCAGTTATTGAATAGTTGTCACTCTAAATCAAAATCTAAAATGTCAAAATCAAATCGCTTACGTTAGTAGATTACAACAATAATACTCGGAACTATATTTGTATATTGTAGTATAGCAGCATTATCAAATTTATAACTACAAAAATCAGTCGAAATATATCTCAAAACGATGTAAATGCAGAAACCAATTTGAACAGTTTTCAGACCGTACAGAATGAAATGTATTATTAACAAAATATTTCAGCCTACGCTAGTCTACTCCCGACCGAAACTGATCTACGGAATTTATTTAACTGGTGTGAACATGGTGTAAGAAGTATAGGTGAGCTGGATCGTTATTTGTGTAAAATGTGTGACGTCATTTTGACGACCAAATTTGTATTGTCACCAAAACACTGCTGTAAACATAGTAGATTGAATTGAGAATTCAATAAGCACACAATGACAATAAATGCGAAAATGGCGACTCATTTTTTACGAGTACACCTATACTTCTTACACAACATGAAGTCGGTAATTTATTATTTCAATTACTGTTTCAAATCATAAAATATGTTAGGTAAGCATTGGTTTTGTCAAAAAGCAGTCTCATTGCTTATGACGGCAAAATAGTCACTGAAACTCAATAAACTAGTATTTAAATAAAACTAACTAACAACGTACACGCAAACACATAAGTTTCAAATTATTTCTATTACAATCTGTACAGTTGAAGAGGCATACTTTAAATAATTCACTGCAATGTTGTCGCATAAATAATTCAATATTGTACAGAACTACCATTTTTTTATTTGGTCAATTAAACCATAATGAAGATAAATGCAGTAGAATAATGAATACATTATTAGAACATGAATATAGCAAAATATGGCTACTTACAAAATTGTTCTGTGCAAAAATTTTGGTGTTTAAGCAGTTCAAATAGTGAAACGGTATTGTAAATAGGAAATTTTATCTTTAATAATATCAAACAACCGCATATTAATAAGTGTTAATTTAACATTGAAAGAATTATTATACATAAATTAATATATTATTGTTTTCTTATAATCACTACATATTATTCTATACAAAAACTGTCACATTTGGATATGTAACAATAATACGAATTTGTGATAAAGTATCAAGCAATTTTATGAACAGAAGTAGCTAGAAAATGATAACATAGCACAATACTACTAGAACTAATTCACAAATCAATATAACTAAAGTCATAATAAAATATTACTTTCACTTTACTATACATTTGTTAGATGACTCTAATTCTGTACTACATTTAAATCTTAATAGTGCAGTATTTAAAAGGCTCAATGAATAGTAATAATGGTAAGTCTAAATGTTCCAGAAATAATTTGGACAATAGATTACAATTTTCAATAAAATCAATAAGGTAACCGTCGTGATCGATCTTCAATAGAAAAAACAGGTGGCAGGAATACATACAAACAACAAGCAATTATTTAAATAATTGAAAAGGTCCTTTCTCTTCACAATCAATACATGGATTAATCAGAAGAAAACGACAAAGATTACGAGCGAACGAGTGCTGTAAAGTGTGGTTGTATTTGATCAATTGACAGAAATTGTCAAATTTTAGATAGTAAGCGTAGGCAAGCCAAGCAGAGTATTCTAGATTCTTTTTTGCAACGCAAAACAAAGTGAACACTATTTTTCAGTTTTTTGACATCTATTTTGTTGTTAATATTTTTGTTTTATTGATATTTATTTAAGTGCTATTTACTATTTTAAATCCCCCATTAATCGTGAAAAATTCATGACCACGCGAAAACACTTAAGTTTTATTATCCAATTATAATAGTAAAATTTCACCGATTTCATTCAAATAACTTGATTTCTATAAAGATTATATTGATGTTTTAGTTATGAATACTTTTTATCGTATTTCTTTTAATCCGAAAAAAATGTTGAATGTTAAAATTAACGTTTTTTTTGAAAAATACGTAATTTGGAAAGATAGTCATTTTCAAATTTGACATATTCCAATCCCGTAAAGAATTTTGTTTATGAAAGCTATATGTTTAAGATTCCTTTGAAATGGTGAAATAAAAGTGTATTTGATACTCATCCTAATGTGTTCGGAGCTTTATAACGTTACCATAAAGCGCCAGTCTGAGTAATGATTTTAAATAAAAAAACTTGACAGCCACTGATGTCATAAAATCACTTACCCAGAATCTCACCAGAAATGTTTTTCAAAACTTCTATTAAGATACCTCCATTAGCAGGCCATATCCTCCACATTGGAAGCGGACATGGTAATAATAATTTTAAAAAAGCGTGCCTGAAGGCTTATAAAAAAGAAGGGTTGAAATGAATTTTTTTTTTTGGATTCAAATGCTATAATGCGAAAAGTTTAAGGACCATATTATTATAAGCTTACACAAGAGTGGATTCAATTAAATGTATTCATCAAAGACAGATGACATGTTCCTATGATTGTTATAGCCTCCTACAGGTCATGAATGCAAACAATTCTGTGCATCATCTCAACTGATAGGGTATTGACGAAATTGTTGAAAAAAGTTGACTTTTAGTTGAATTATTCATATTATAAATGTGACACTGACTTAGATACAGCTAATTACTTTACTTGTGACTCAAATTGTGAACCCAAAATGGGATATTTTGTTTTCAAATAATGTATATCAACAGTTGATCCAGCCCTGTCTCATTGCACCAAATTACACCAGGTAGTGATTCATACGAATTTATATAATATAAAATTCATTTAACTTTGACACAGCTTCATATGAGTAACATTCAAAAAAAAATTAATTTCTTTTTTTATTATTTCTCTTTTAAGATTGGAGTTATTTACTTATGGAAGCAAACGGAAGCACAAATTTTTGAAAATGGACTTACATTTAAAACAGAACATTTAACTTTTTTTAAATTCATCAAATTTATTTTCGTTTACAAGGTAGAGCTTGTGCGGATTGGTGTATCTTATATGGCTTTATAAAACCCTCCCTCTGAGTGAGTTAACATGTGTTTATAATAGATGGTACGGGTGCATAGACCTCTCGTATTGAACTGTGTAAAGAAAACTGACAACAAAAAGATTTAAAAGACAATCGAATATAATATAAAATGGTGAACAGTAAGTCAATAATTGCATCTATTTACGTAAGTCATTACAGTAATTATTGTTAATTATAACGATTGAGCATGTTATATTGAGAGCACATCAGTAAATTATTAAACAAAAAAAAAAAAAAAAAGAATCCGAACAAAATAGCTTAATATATGCAGTTATAAGTAAGTTACTGAATGGGAGAATCATTGACAGCCTGAATTACCTCATTGTTTGGGTTACATGGTTGTAATAATAGTGTGAATCAATTAATAATACTTTTATGCATTTTTTATATACTGGCAATAAAAGGTCTCATGTAAATTTTGCCTCAATGAGTGTACATTGAATTCGTGTATTGGTATCACTGCTTTGTAATTAAATATCTTTAACAAATCTATGGTACTAACAATAGAGGTGTGCCAGCACAATCAAATTGGATTTTATGTCTTCTTGTAAGCTTAAATTGTAATTGATATTGTAAATGTTCTGCGGGTTCAAGATATCCCAAAGATTTCAGCCATGAAATTCCCCGATTTATATCACTTTATATGCTAAATTTTAGGCAGTAAAGCATTATACTTTTCTATGGTAAAATTAGTTTCAAAAATTTCAGACAATGTTCACTTACAACAAGATGTGGTGTAGTCATGCAATATTCTATGAACGTACAATATTTTCGATGGATATTTTTTGTATGGCTAACTTGTTCGAGTAACAAATTTTATGTTTATTAAAAATATTGTGATTTTTGATAACGGTAATTAAATAAAATACTTCAGAATTTTAGAAAATTCATTTGATTTAAAATGAATAATCGAAATTACTATACTATTTTGAGTTATAAAATGTTTAAATATGGCACTGTGATACGTAAGTAAAAGGAAAAATAAAATAACGATATAAATCTTTCTTACATAAAAAATAAACTATAACTTGCATAATAAAAATAATTGAAAGTTTGCCAATAATTTTATGGGGATAACAGTAGAACCTTTATAAATCTATAAATAAATATAAACAATGAAGTGTGATAATAATTTCTTTGTCGTTGATATGTTCATTTAAATTTAATTTGGCAGCAAAACCAGTAAAACTAAATAGTAAATATATAAATAGTAACTCATATTATTAAGAAGCATTATTTTGTAATTTAAATGCTGCATGTACACATAGACCTGTACATTCAGACGATCAATTTGCACAAGTTTTCCGTGCATCAATTTTGTGAATACTTTCGTTTTATCTATTAATATAATAGTCGTAAGGTTAAATATCAAAGTAAAAATATTCTAAAGAATTGAATTAAATACTTTGATATTTTTGCCCTTATTACAATGGAGTTCTACCAAGTAAATGCCAATTCAATCAATATAATAAAATAGTATATGGAATAAAAATTGTACAGTTTGATAGTATCAGAACTTTCTGTTACATTGTGTTAAGTTAGGATTATTTTGATTCCCGACGGTAACTTAAATTAATAATTTATGACTGACCACCATTTTGTGCACAATTTCACACCCCACTTTTTCTATTTAATAAATAATTGTTTTTTATCACCTCAACTTCTTTTCAAGGTGGGTATAACATGACCATAATGTTTGTAATGAAAAATACGATCATATTTTGCCGTTTTTTTTTTATATAATCATTTTTACTTATATTTCATTTGGCATGCAATATCATATTTATCCTTCAACAAAGACATGTCATACAAATATACACACCTAAGATAAAAAGTTTCATGTTTGGGTTTGTAATCTTTTTTCCATTTAAAATACTTTTCAGGCATTATACCGTTAAATACTTGGGGTGCAATATTACCTTTTTCGTACAACACAAGTTGTTATAAAAAAATATATACCGGTAAGCACACACCATATTCCATTTACTGGTAGCTAATGAAATCAAAAACAAAATTAACAGAATCATGAAGTTGTCAATTTAAAAATGAGTTTGGCAATACAACTTATTAAAAATGTGTAAAGGGAGTGAAACTTTTCATCATTGATAACACCACATTATTACTTAGTATTGATGTGAAATGATTCAAACGGCTGTCATTTGCTAAGAGCGAGGAATTCTGTCAAGAAGAAAACATTCCATAAATCCACACCATGAATCTATTCTAACTTGTGTTATGTTGTATTACATAAAACTTCTTTACTTACTTTGAAATTGACAGGACAAAAAAGAATTTATTTCTACAATAAATTCTACAGACATTCAAAGCAGCTGCTGACGCCCAAAAATCTAAGTATTAAGTTGTATGAAGACTTACAACATTTACAGACATTTTCATATCAAGTGTCTATTGGTTTAAAAGTACCATAGCGTATTAGCTTATTTTATTCTGTACCTTGTCTATAACACCAATAAATTATGGTTTCCATACTTTCCTGATGTTTTGTGTTGATATACCATTTCATACAACAAGGCTACCCTCATTGTCCGATATTATGAGTTTTTCTCATTCTTATCAAAAATAATGACAGAAATAACTTTGACTTCTTTGACATTCTATAAGATAGGAATATATACTATTCAGTAAACACTAAGCAGTTTAATTAAGTGAGCATGTTACCAAAAAATAGATTTGTTTATAAAATCTATGTAAATTATTATTTGTTTTACATTGTATCAAATATAATTTAGTTTCATATTGTGGCACTAGATTTCCTATACTAACCTTAGAAGATACAGAATAATATGAGAATATATTAAACAATATACATTTATTCGTATTTAAAAAAATGTTGCTATAGTAAAAAAACACCTATTCCCCACATCAACAGTTTTTCATTTTGTTTTACATATATAAACACTGATCTAATCAAACTTTAATATAAACTTATATCATATCAGGACAAAAGAAACTAAATATTTTAGTCTACTTTAATAATTATCACTCAGATTTAAGTGTAATAATAGTACAATAAAGAATACAATACACAGCATTTTGTTTAGTTGTAAATAATTATTATAGAAATATGCATCATAAGAACTGATGATAAATAAGGTTTGGGTAAATGTTTGGTGCATGTTTAGTTTCTAATGTTTAGAATAGCAGGGAGCGGTTGAAACAACTCATGTGCCAGCTGTGGGGAAAAGGTTAATACATTATTTTTCAAGGACATAATAAAAATAAAATTATGGACATCGGTTATATAAAACTCTTCTTAAATAATTATAACGTAAATAATAAACAATAAGTTAATAATTAAAATACAGATAAAATTATTATTTAAACTGTTTCATCGTAAAATACACTTTTAGCACAACTTCATCAGGTTAACTGCCAAAATATTAAATTATGTATGAATCATCTACTTCGGATATCAGCCGACTCCATTTATTTTACAAAAAATATCAGTTAAGTAAGTATTATATATATTATTTCAATTTCTAAAAAATATGATATTTTTTTTTATATCTTGATGGTTGTTAAATCATGATATAAGATATAAGTTCATTCGTAAACCTGCCGACTCACAGAGAGATGAGATTTATTTAATTTTAAAATGGTCACTCATAAACATATATTATGATAGTGGAGTTTGAAAACGTAATGACAAATTCAAATAAAATTTAGAATTTTTTAAAGTTGCTTATATACAATGTTCAGTCATTAATTAAAGATAATATTAATGTTTTAAACTAAAGTGTTTAATTAATTAATTAGGTGGTAATTATATTTTTTGAGATATACTAAATGTGGACGTATCATAAAATATAATAGTGACAGTGTGTCATTTCGGTTTCCGTTGCAATTTCATAGTTATTTCATCATGGACAAACAAAGGCAATTAATGTATGCGTTTGATTATTATTGTTTATCTGATAATTATAATGTGACAACTGAGGATTCTGAATCTCAACTTTTTTAAGTACAATATGCAAAAAATTGTAGTTCCGGAAATGGAGAGAATAATACTGAACATGCGACTCTCTGACTGAATCCAAATTTTTCTTTCGATTGCTTTTATTCTATACAAAATAATCTACATACATTTTAAACATATCGTCGCTTCCATGGCAAAACCACTTATCAGAAAAAAATGTGAAATTGAGTTTTAAATGCCATTGTATGAAAAACAATATTCTACATCACCAGGCAAAAACATGTAAATGGGGGACCAACAGGAAACCTCTAATTTGAATATTTAAAAACACTTATTAGTTTTTCTCTTTCCGTTATGCTATATTCCAGGAATTCTAGAAATTTTAAAGTGATGGTAATATAAGTAATGACTTCTCTTCTCACATGTCATGGAGACTTTCAATAAAAATATTTATTATTAACAAATATATAACATCTTGCTTATTTGAGCTAAATGACGTTTTTTGCTTCTCCTGAATAATGGCAAATATTAAGTGTAAAAAATAAGTGGTTTTGCCATGGAAACGATATATAATTAAGTTAATTGAATGCGGCCTTATTTGATTTCAGGAAAGTGAATGCGGTCTTTCAAAATGAAAAGGTTTCCTCATCCCTGCAATATTATCTTATACTTTTTTTGAACTAAGGAAAAAATATTTTGTGACAGATTTCACTTGGTTTAAATATAATAAAAAAAATCAGAAAAGAGTGCGTTATGTTTCTTGCCAGGTATCTATCTAGAGGAATAAAAAGAATGGGATTTGCAGGAAATATTTCCCATGCTGTCTCGACCCAGAATCCCTAGTGATGACAAGTGATATCCTTATATCTTTATATTCTACTGCTGACAAACTAATGTGATTTTCCACTTCGGTTAGTGGAATGAAAGATCGAATGTGCTATTATGAAAGATATTTCTGATTACGGCTGCAGCTTTAAAATGTTGACTTCAGCTAGTTTACGTTACAAAGTGTATGCGTTTTAAGTATAGACGTCGAACATATATGATGTCACGACCTAAGGGTTAAGTGAGTCTGAAGATTTTTCTTGCATTCTCATTTATTCTGTGAATAAAATATTTCGTAGGAGCATTATTTAGTATAGCGAGTAATCTATGGAGGGGGTTTTGTGACGAAATGTAACAGTGGGGGAATCAAAAATCATATAAAATTGTGTGACATCATTCACGGACGACCTATATATGAAATTCTGGACAAATAAGTCTGGTAAATATTGGTGTTCATATTTAAATCAAAAGGTATAAAGGAAATCCAGTCATATATTTTTATCTATGCTGCTTGTGTTATGTGACATTTTGATTACCTACATTGTAATGGTGGTTATTTTTACTCCTGACTGCATAAAAGACATTAATTAAAATAAAATACTCCGGTTGTATTATTAATACTAGTTGACCAGTGTAAATAATGGCTCCATCTCATAGTTTGTGAATTGTTTGTTAGATGCATCAGATTAAATACTCCCTTTCTAACAAAATATAAAAGACACTGCTTTGAAATTACCAATAGATAGCATGGAAAAATTTTAACAACTTTGAAACATACATCTTTCATTCGATGGTGCTTATCAAGGTTTTTCTCTATCGAAAGATTCATAGTGCTTCTGGCCAAAATGAAACATGTTTTCAACTCTTTCTAACCTTTCATCACCCTAACCGAAAGAAATTCTTAATAATGTTTGTCTATGAAGATTGTTTAAGATAATAGAATATTAAAGTAGAAAAAGTAACAATACATTATGACATAAACCAGATTATAAAGACATTTACAATGTTTGTTTTCATTAAAATTCTATAAAAAATAATATCACTTCATTAATCCGAGGAAACACAGAGTTCAGTGAAGTCTTCCGTCTGACTCGTCATCGACTCGTCGCCGACAGTAATATTTACGAAACAGCATTTTACTATACTACATATCGTACATAATTTACAGTTCACAGCCATATATTTTTGGCAAATCTGTTATTGATGTTAATTTCTCACACCTCCGCAGTTCAATTCACTAACATCAAATATAATCAGATATACAATGTCGGAAGCGACGATTTGCGTTCATTATGTTACATCGTTTCATTTTCTTTTAATAATTTCAGAAAATAATTAATACAGCCGAAATCATCATAGCAGCAATCGCAGAAGTTACATTGGAACTTTTGATGAACAGCATAAAGCCACGAGAAACAGTGAAGTCTCGATCTACCATTCCCGTTTATTAACTTTTTTTATAACACACGCAGAAAATCGTTTTCATTGTTATTCAATGTGTTTTTCCCACATTTATCATTGTTAGTATTTCTAAATAGTCATTTCAACTAAACAAAGCGTTAAACTGACATCTTCATACTTCTGTGCTACGGTTGTCCGGTACACATAAAGAAAATCTGCATATAATGCTTGAATTTAAAAATTATAATTTAAATGCACTATGGCATTGGACAAAATGGAAAACTGAAATGATGACACCTCAAGAATAATATTGTATATATATACATGAGTTTTTTATATGTTTACTTTGAAACCATTAATGATGTATGAAGGAAAAGTATAACAGGACACAAAATCGATGCATTATTTTAACCAGAATAAACTCCAACAATTAAATCAGTGCTCCGCAAACGCTCTGCTGTGAGGCGATGCTAGGTGAGCCACGACACATTGCTTATAAGAGAAAAAAACCAAATAATTTGTCTCCAATACTATGCCCAAACATTTATTTTGATAATTCATATTTAACAAATGAAATTCATAACTTAATGTCATTTCTGTGTATACACATTTTTACATGTGTTGTGTATGGAAAAAAAAATTGTTTGCCACGGGAGAGAAAAGGTTGCAGAGCACTGAATTAAATAACGCACACGACTTAAATATTAAGCATTTTTACAATCTTATGGAAGGCTGTAGCTACGTAAATTAATTAATCCATTCAAGAACGATAGATCGAAAATTCATTGTAATACTAATTGCACAGATTTCAAGGAATGTTTAAATATTGAGCAATCGTTTTTCATAAAATCCTTTTTTTAAATTAAATGATTCCATGATAAATAACACTCCTTCGAGGCGATCGGCCAAGGCTGTTCAAATATTCACACCAAATGGAATTAATTCGGAGGAATCTGTTCATACGGCTACAATGTTTCCAGCCTTCTCAAACCGACGCGGAAGGTTCCCCTTACATTATCTCAGCAGAGATATTGATAGAACAATTTACATCTAAGCTGTTGAGTCTTCAATACGTACCGACAGTTACAAAAATAGGACTTACACATCAGCCGGTACCGTGTGCAGCGGTAGAGAATGCTAGCTGATGCATGTCGAGCTGCTCGAGGTGGACACGGGGCCGTCTCGGCCCATGTCCGCCTCCATCAGAGCTAGAGTTAACTCCTTGCGTGCCTTTTGGACCACCCATACCATCAAAGTTATTCCAATCATTATCTGAAACAAGTAAATCCCTTTTAGTAAAGATATATTCAATAAGATTATCGAATAAACAATATGGCCAAGTATACCTAAGAATATGGTCAACTCATAACTGCATATTTTTAGAACGTGCCACACTGCTAGTGACGTCTATAGAATTTAATCTAATTTATTTCTTTAAGCTTAAGAGCCAACATCATCTAACGTGTGAGATTCTTCGTAACCTTTAATATTACAAATCTAGCATTAACACATCTAGTGATAATTTCTTTTTTGTTAAGTTCAACATTTTACCAAATAGTAGAAATGTCACAAACCAGTAATGCCATTACATAATGCGCCTGATTTAAAGACACCTGATTCTTTATTTCTACGAAATCTAAATAATATGATCCAAGAAAACGGAATAATTATTATTTTTTTAAAACTGATTCTTTTGCTTGAAAAGGGGGTTAAAAATATATTATCTATTGATATTTTCAGAAAGCTGAGCACTGAATTAACCTATGTTTTGTAATTAATTAATTGAAACGAAAAAACAAACATAAATTTATTATCTATTTTTTATGTAACTTATAAAAACATTAGCATGCATAAAAAAACTATTACTCTTAGAAATCGTTTTGTTGTTCAGATTAAATGAACCTATTCCTCATTTTATTATGTACCTAAACTTTTTTTCACAGTGGTCCCTAGAATGTACCCCCTGAACAAAAGGAGAATACGATTTTCTTTTGGTTCTCCATTGCTATGCTAGTTTCATATAAACATGTGGAAGTAGTACAAACAAATTGTGTTTTATTTTTAAAATACCTATGCTAATTATACATCCAATGTATATTTATCTAGCATTAGCTCGAATTGAGAAATTTATCCAATCTTTATCAATAAATAATATCAATAAAATAATTGAAAACATATCGTCCATTATTTCATAAATCATGGATCAATCAAAATAATCTTGATATTTATTGTTTTTGATTTAATTGTATATTAAAGATTGACAAAAATTGACAAGAATTATCTATGAACATAAATCTTCAACATTACCTATTTATAAAAGTAACAACCTGATGTAGAAAAAATTGATATTACATAATAACTGGCAAATGATATATAGGTAATCTTTGATCGGTTTTTTATGACAAATTAAATGGCCAGTAATGAAATTGAAATTGAAACATAACCTTGAATATCAATGTCAGACATTTCAAAATGCCCAGTTTAAGTTATGTATTAGTACATCTAAATTTCCGTTTTATTGATTGATTAAAGTGACCAAGAATATGCAATAAAACGCAAAACTAATAAAGACAACAATAAAACCACAGCAAAGCATTAAAATATCCGCATGACTTGTTTAGAAAAAGATACACTGTAAGCCTACATAAAAATTTGAAAAATTCAAAGGAGATTCTAAATTATTGCTTTTAATGGAAACTTTATATGTTACCATTGCTTAATACTGACAATAAAGACATACAGAAATAATAATAAAAGTGCTTATCAAATTATAAGAAAAATAGTTTTGTTAATTGTGATATGTTCTAAATAAGGAAAGATGAAAGTTGTCAGCACAACATGTGTGCCAACTACGAGGAAAGAGATAATAACAATCTAATGTGGATAATATGATCTCCTGATGGAATATAGAACTGGTTTTAAGTCAGTGTCTCGACATTTCTCATTGGAAGATGAAAAGAAAAAAGAACGGAGTCAGAAAAGGACAAGTAACTAGCCCCGTTCTGTATGAAAGTTTCTTTTCCAGGATTCGAGCATGTCACCCTGAAAACGTGTGGAAAAACGCCCAACAGCATTGTTCAGTCAGCTATGGAGCCGAAAATAATTATCTAGTGTATGTAAAATGAAATAAAGTGCTAATTTATTCAAAGTAAACAACGATTTCCATTTATATGATTGTGAGCAAATAAACTCTTGCGTTTGTTGAAGCTATCACTAATGTATATGTTAATGATAGCAAACTATCAGTAAGAAGACCGCTTGAGGTGTTATTGAAGCTAATATTGCCACAAATGTAATCAAAAAAGCCATTAACATATAGTTGCATAACTGATACAATTAAATAAGTATAGATAGTACTTTATCTTGAATTCATTAGTGCATAAAAAAATAGTATGAAATAAACAAGTTGGGTGAAAATTTTTTAATCTTCTCTGTTTGTATGTATAATGATATATACATACAAAGAGAGAAAGTTGGATAATTTCGAGTCTTGCAGCCGAGTGGTCAAAACTCTTGTGTGTTTATCCTATTCGATTGTGCTGTGTATGGGCTCAAAACCCCATATGGACATCTTCAATTGATTTTTAAAATATAATGCCTTTCCATCAAGAATTGACAGTTAACACCTTAAAAGTGATTATGAATTCCAAAGGTATTGCTGTTGTGATTTACCTACCACCCGTCATATCCTAAAAACGGGCCATAGCAAAAACGATTGGCCGACTACTACTCATTTCCTAGCCCCTTCCTTCTATTCTTACCCTGTAAAACACAATTCGAGTGACTGAATAATAAGCAGATTTCGTAGAACAACTTTTGTTGAGATGACTTCATTAAAAGTCCATATGCTCCACAATGAATGTTTAAAAAATCATTGGTAATTAATTTTTTTACAATAAAATGTATTTTAATATAAAATTATTGAATTGTACTAATCCAGATATTGAAATTTTTACCTATCACAATGGGCTGTCATAAGGAAATATAATTATTATCATAAGGATAATGACAAAAATAAAAAATCGATTAACAAATATTTGTCCTGTAATAATAATAATAACCACAATGGTGGCATTAGTATGTGTTTATTTTGAGACTCATGAGAAATAAAACACAAACCTAAAATCTCGATTCATTTTCAAAATAAAATGATATGTATTTGGGTCAATACAATGGTCATTTACAACAAAAAAAAATGAGAAACTTGACTTGGTTGTAAAGTTAATTGAAAACAGAAGCCATTCATGCATGATAGAGCACCAAAATTAACATAACAGGTTTTTGTATATAACAATACCTTGGCTATGGTTACATTATCAATATTGTAATTTCTTACACTTGACAAGTTTCTCATGGATGATTAATTGCAACGCTAAAACAATAAACTGCACATTAACTCTGGCATTACAAATCACAATATTCTGTGAAATTACCCATTACCGGACAAAGCTATTCTCAATGAATATGTTCATGGCCGTAAGTGTTTCTAATTTTTTAAATTTAGAATAGTTGTGAATAATTTATTATAGTCACTTTTAAGGTGTTAACTGTCAATTCTTGGTGGAAAGACATTATATTTTAAAAAATAAAACACAATTCCTTTGCACTACTTCCACATATTTATAATGATCAGGACTGGTTTCGCTCATCACGAGCATTATCAACTGATGATTACGAGCATTATCAGTTGATAATGCTCGTGATGAGCGAAACCGGTCCTGATCATTATAAATATGTGGAAGTAGTACAAAGGAATTGTGTTTTATTTTTTAAAATTTATTATAGTTTGTTCCTTACAAAAGTATGACAAATTATGATGATGGTTAAACATATTATTCTACTTTCCATAGACAATGATAAAAACAAAAGGGTGAATAGTTCTATTTTTCAGATATTTAACTGAGAATATGGCACGCATTGTCAACGACCTTCGGGTGGGTTAGGAAAAAATATGACTCATTCAATAGTTATCAGCGATACTCGATGTGCATATAACAGAATGGATTGGAATCAAGATCTTTTCATCACAACACATATAATAAGAAGCAGTACCAAATTTTGGCTCTTAATATAGGAGAAAGAGTAAGATATATTCTGGCTAGGGTTGGAAGATTTCAACTGAAATGTGCAATACAGTAGTATAAGATGTAAACAACCAAGAGGAATGCATACGTGCGCTATTTAGTATGGCATGTATATAAGTTTGTTTCCCGCCACCACGAGTCTATATACAGTTGATGTTTCACAGCATTCCACAAAGATATTGACAGACAAAATGAAACTACTCTTCACATTTATTGCGTGAGCAGAGCTGTACGGGACTGATGATGAACCATGTATGTTTGAAAAAGTAGTAAATAAACAGTGTGACTAGCTCAGCAGTTTAAATCAAATTGCTATTAAGCATAGAGATGTTTATTTTTTTTTACCAATATTAAATTTACCAATATTAAATTTACCAATATTAAATTTACCAATATTAAATTTACCAATATTAAATTTACCAATATTAACAGCAATACATAAACATCATGATAAGAAAATAAATCTATGCATTTTTTTTTATTGCTAATCTGTTTTTGTTGAAATTATATGTTCTAGTCAATATGTTGAAACATTTAATCAACAATCAAATAATAGGAAAAACTATTTTATCAGGCTTTGAAATGATCAGGAAACATTACTATGATTGAATACACTATTTTTTGCAATAATTAAAACACTAAGTTATTATTCAAAGGTGAAGATCAAAAACATAGTATGCATTCATACTGCAGTGAAAAGATTTCAAGTATGATAATGAAGGATAAAAACAACATTCAAAAGGTCAGACAGTATGAAGATATTGATAATAATTGTAAACCAACAAAAAAACCCACTATAAATATACTTTTAAGTGTAATTATTGTAGCATCAAATGATGGCAAAAGATATTTTTGTCCGCCGAGAGTTGATCACATTCATTTAAATGGTAAGGATAGTGTGTGACAAACGAATCATTGTTTCTGTTGCTGATAATCAGATACTGGCCTAGTCGACAGAAATCCTTAAAATCCCAATCGGTTAACAATCCCAATTTTATTATGTAGAAAGTGGATGTATGAAATAAATAGAATTTTCTTCAGATCATGTTTTCTGCAGTGATAATATATTATTAAGTACAGCTGGTAGTTCGCAAGCATGTTCTCATTATCATAAAATAAAAACTATGCTAAATTGCCATTATAAAACGAGGCTCGATTATTAAGTTCTAAATTATTGCATATCGAAAAGTGAAAAAGTTTTGTAAACTTCCAAAACCTTCATATCTATGAATCAAACATACTTTTTGAATAATTGATTTTCTGATTTATCATTTTCTTAAAATGCATTTGTTTATAGCTGACCACATGGTGGAAGGAGAGAACTACAAGGTGAGCTGTAAAACAATTGACAATCGCCATTTTTATGTTTAAAGACGTCATAACGTGCCAATATTTAAACGTCAAAAGTACTTTGTCTGCGACACTGTTTTGAAGAGGTAATAAATTTTGATTCAGGTTTTAAAGAGAAACATATATATAATAAATAGTGTGTATATATAATATACATATATATAATAAATAGCATTTAGACATTCCTGCGTAAACAAAACTATTATTTTGAAGATTTTAAATATAAAAAATTAATGACAATGCCGAGCTGTGCAGTGAAGACTTGTAAGATCCATAACAAGAAAAAAGATTTCAACAAAAATGTGAAATTTTTTAATGTTCCTAATAATCCGGAAATATGAGATTTATGGAAAATTTACTACAAAGAATGTAAGAATATGTTCCTTGCATTTTACTGACGACGACTGGTGTCTCAAGGACAAATTATTAAATACACCTATAAAAAGAGGTTCTTAAATTCAAATGCCATACCTTCCAATTCACTACCTGAAAATAATACGAATAAACCGAATAGCAGGCAAAAGAAGCAGATAGAAGATTATCCAAAAAGATATCTGAACAGGCTATCAAAGAATATAATGAAATAATGTTTGTTTCTTAATATTCGATTGAGTTATAATAGTATTACGTATCATTATTATGTTGTGGCATTCAATAAATTATTACTTTTCGTTTTTAGTGTACAACATGAATTAGTTAAAGATGATTCTCACGGTCCTATAGACGAATGTTTATAATACAAAAGTGTCGAAGTTCAAACCGAGTGAGTTGATTATATTTTATCAAGCACAAATTGTGTTACAAAAATACCCGGAAATTTTGAAACGGTGGGGGAAAAGCCGGAAAACTGGGAATAAACTGTCAAATACGATATTTTTCATTATTTTTCAACATATAGAGTCCAAGTGCACATATACTATGTGTTTAACATCGAGTTTACCTTCATACATAAATATAAGTAACATTTCCGTTAATATTTTGTGTTGGCTTCAAGTATACATAGATATCATTCGTGATCCAATATGGAATAAAGTTCCTTACTCTCAAGTATATAATCGAACTAATAACTCATCTTAACTTCAAATTTGGGAATTTTTGAGTTTTTTCCGAATTTTCCCATGAAAGTTTATCCCCGGTAAAAACCCAGTTTTTTCCCGGCTTTATATCATTGGGAACAATAAACAATTTTTTGATAACAAATAAAATTGTATTTTATGATGGATGTAGGATGCATGAGAGAATTGAAAATAATAGAATTGGAAAGTATTTTTCAAAATTAATGGTAAAATAATATCTTAGTTCCTGAAAATGTGAAACTACTATTTTTTAAAAAATAAAACACAATTTGTTTGTACTACTACTTGACAGCTAACACCTTAAAAGTATTATTTTTTAGATCTAGGATGTATTTTAGAATTAAAGATTTAAATAAGGGACCGAAACCAGAAAATTTATGCAAAAAAAAATAAAAATAACTGTTGAATAAACTGCTATCTATATATTTTTAGCATATGTATTTTTTTAATAGAATCCAAAAATATGTCAATTTTGAACACTAAGCAAATCATGCCTTTCGATAAATTTCCAAAACAAATCAAAATTACGATTGGCCCGTGGTGACGTCACATATTTTCCATAGCAACGATGCAGCTAACCTTCTCTCCTTCCACCATGAGCTGACGACTACTTTTGAAATAAAAATTCGATTGCAGCACAGAACAGGTTAGCTACAACTGCCATATAACATTCATCCTATAATGATTACATAAGTGTATAGCTTATCTGTAAATCTCCGTTATATTTTATCAACGAAATTCATTTAGAGCTCTCCTCTGTCATTCCTTTAATAAATAATAAGTTACATCTGGCTATGAGAACGATAAAGATTGCTTTTGGCAGAAACATGAAATGACATCTGCTGCCGGACAAAATAAATATGGGTTCAATTTTTTGAATATGAATTAGCACTCAAGTTACCACTGAATTCGTTGGCAAAAATAAGATGTCACATAGAAGACTACTTATAAAAATAAACTAATGACAGTTGATATCAAATAATATTCAAATCAGTTTTATAGAACCCATTACGAAAGCTTTCATAATCACTTCTGAACGCTGAGCATTCGGAATAATTTATCACCGGTTATTTTTATCTGAACTCGAATGTTGTGTAAGCATTAGAAAAAAAACAATATATTGTGAAAGTCTGCTTGTTAGTCGTTTGCTGAAAATTCATTTTTCAAATGGTTTAACTAAATCGCAGATACCCTCGAGTCATATTTTATTAGTGATAATAATATGTATGGAATATTTGAACCTAACAGGATTTTAATTCAGTAGCGCTGTCATGTTAGTTTAGTAATGGATACACCTTCAACGGGGCAACCTCGGAGACCTCGCAGGTCCTGTGCCCTCGAATCCCAGTACGGAGACTTCCATGAATTGATTTTTCAATCGATTTATGGATCTGAGTTTAAAGATATGGATATATTTGATGTTTACATTCCTTCCCACCCATCCGATTCTAAAAATGGAGCATAACGAGAACAATTCGCTAACTAATATTTCATTGTTAGATCTACATTGTCATCCTTACTCTTTCGAAAAAGAGTAGTTCGGCAAATGAAGAACAACCAGTTTTCGTGAAAACAGCTTCTATCAAGATGATCCGTTAAGTCAATATGTTTCACGTTGAGAGCGAACATGGTCAAACAAAGTTCTAACAATATCAAAAATAACTACATGTTATCAAACATTAAAATAAGAAAGTTTTATGTAGAATTAAAACAATAGCAGAAAATCACTTTACCTGGAAGGCGAACACTATGTATCCAGTGACATGTGACTCTTGAAGTACATCGTGCATGGATCTCAGTGTAGAACCGAGGTACACATTAATGATTTGAGCCGGCAACAGGCCAACTCCAGACGCCGTGTGGTAGCGTAAGCCGCCCACCGTGCTCAGCTGCAATGTTTATTTATGCAGTGTGAAAATAAAAACAATACAGTTTTATTACGCGGGTAATTCACAAATAGCTCCCTGCTGGCGCGAGACAGTCTTTTTGGCAGCACTATAGCTATGTGATCGAGCGAAAGAGACAGGAAATTTCAAGGCCGTAGGTCATCTTTTTTTATAATTTCCAAATTTATATAGAATGAAATTTAGGTTTTGAACAATAAAAAACATTGAACTGAGTCACTAAGTAGGAAATAATAAAACAACAGTATTTATATATTATCATTAAATTCTTAGTCATAGGTCTCTTCTCCTCGATTTGACCTCGAGTGGGTTTAAAAAAACAATTCTTAAAATATCTGGCGCCTGGGCTGTTAGCTGTAATGTCAGATACATATTTTTAACTGTCAAAGTTTAACACCAGATTCCATTTTTGTTCAAATGACAATTAAAATTTCTGGCAAAATTGATAATTTTTGAAACTTTTTACTTTTAAATTTTAAACAAAGTTATC
The DNA here is from genome assembly GCA_022494535.1 of Himalopsyche phryganea. Taxonomy (NCBI): domain Eukaryota; kingdom Metazoa; phylum Arthropoda; class Insecta; order Trichoptera; family Rhyacophilidae; genus Himalopsyche; species Himalopsyche phryganea. Next base: position 2,536,771 of record JAGVSL010000087.1, on the reverse strand, counting down.
AATGTTAATTGTATATTAAAAATCATTTTCCACAAAGTAAACACTGAATGCATCGAAAATGTTCTTGAAAAGGTTGCTTCTTTATCCATAGCAACAAAAATAAATATTTTGTTGAGGGTCAGGCTTGATACTTTTAATATTTCTAAAACAATGATTGTTATTTTTATGCACTCCATTCAAAGTTTAATTTAATGGAGTCAACTAAAATTCGAAATTAAACCGCAGTCCGATTTCTGACAATTATATTAAATATTTCGATTAAGAAAAATATTTTTTTAATTACTTTTACTGGAATACAGTGAGAGTGTTAGAGAGAATTAATAGTACATCTAGTTAATAATAATAACTGATAGTAAAAGATAAAAGTTACCAATTTCACAATAGTCACTAGATTCATAAGATTACTTGTGATATGTGGAAAATATCAATGTATGGCTTCACTATGAATACTGGACGAGACACTTTATCATTTTTTATTTCTTTCTGCATACATTATATATGAGTTTTTTTCACAGATTGTCTATTTAGTATTTGTATGTAAACCACCTTTGTCCTTTGCAGCTATTTCCCGAGTCAATATACAATATTATAATTATAATTTACTATGGAGTTAGTTAAACAAAAAAGGAACCTTTTGACTTCACTTTGACTATTTTCAGTTGTGAATGGAACCATTTCATAAAGTCACTATTGATTAAAATTAGGCTCAGCAACTGTTAAGATATCAAACTATATTTCTCATTATATTTGTATGTTTTCTATTAAAATAATGAATCAGTAGAACATATCGACTACCTCATGGAATAACACACTAACTCTAAAATGTAAACTTTGCAGGAGACTAAAACAACCATTTTATGTAAATATTATTTAAATTATAATTTACACATTTAAATTCAGTAAGCAAATGCTCAACTTTCACATGATATTAATTTAGAAAATAACAATCTAAATGTGTTCTTCCAAAACTATATTTGACGACTACAATTCAGTGACTTTTCATGTTTCTATTTTCTTATAGGTTGTAAGTATCTATACTTGCGTGTTTATATGAAAAAGAGTACAGGTAATAACACACCAACTCTATGTAGTGTCACATTCGGTGGTGTATAGATGAATTGTGTGATACCAACGGCAGACGGTGTTTATTCCACAAAATTATTTCAAGTGTTTTTTGAGAAAAAATCCAAAAAAAATGTCTGATGGTTCTATGAAAAAACAATAACACACCAGGACTCATAAGGAAGTTGACATGCAGTGTTGAAGACTTGAAGATGGTTAAATAAGTTTTGGTCTTACACAATATATAGAAATTAATACACAATCAATGTAAATATTATTTCCTTCTTGAATAAGAAAAAAATATTCAATAAGTGTTACAAATATGCCGGTTAGTAATCCTTTCAAAAATTAGCACCTGCAACTGTATGAGTGTATGATGACATAAAATATGATGCATGACAATTGATGAATCCTAGAGTATCAGAAGTACATACAGTATAAATTTAAATAATTGATTGGTAGATTTGCAGTAACGGAGAGTACTTTGACTATATCATATTATAGAGCGGTAGCATCTCACATGATAACATATCAATTTTGTCAACTCAATCAATCAAAAACTAATAATCAAACTTGGACTATGACAAATTAAATCGAGTGATGGTTTTTCATAGATAAAATAATATAGACAGATAACTGCCAAAATTTGGCAACAGAAAATTAATATGAATTAATTGCACTGCAGTTTTTAATGTTTGACACTGCAGAAATCAGGATTACAGAATGTGACATATTTTTATATGTGATTGTAGTCATTTTAAACTGAGATTTTTAAATTCGCATTTTAATAATAGCGCAAATTTTACTTTTTAATGAAACCGGTTTTGCTTAGTTCAGTTGTATTGAAAAACTGCTTCAATGTTGTGTTGTTTATCATTGGGAACTAAGATTTATCTAGCAGCGTGTGCATTGTTGCTATAAAATAAACTATTAAACATTTTACTACTGATAGCCCATTCGTATGAGCCAAGGACTTCGAGGACTGATTTATCTATGTACTCAGAAAATATTTTACATTTTACACTAAAATTTTGCAACTGAAATCATCATTAGACCGTATGAGGGAAATTTACATAAGTCTTCATAACTTATTAAAATACTTCAGTTTCTGTAGAGTCAAAATTTGTTGCCTTTGTGAAAAATTTGTGAGGAAGAAGTTAACATTTACTTCACAGTCAAATTCAATACATAGGATCTGTGTGATGGTCTGACTTTTTCATCAGAATTACCATTACTATTAAAAAATTAAGGATACCTTTCGTTCAGTGCAAGATTTGGGGGGGAGGTAAGAACGAAAAGTTTAAGATAAGGGGTAAATGACAACCCTTGGTGATTTCTTTTTGAATGAATGTCTACAAAACTCAGATTAGAGTAAAAAGAAAAGCTTTGTTGACCCACCTTCAATTAAAACTATTAATAAAACTATGAGGATAACAATATTAAATAAACAATTAATGGATTAATGCTTACTACTTGCCTACTTGATTATCAATTATACCAAAAAGTTCCAGGAATTTCAATTAAAGAGTCGCTGCAAATCTACCAATTGATGGAATCAGGAAAGAGTTACCCAGATAACTCACCGCAAATATTGTATTCTGTAGTCCGAATGGTATAGGTGTAAGCCGGGCAAATAGTACAATTTTGAAGGCCTGTGGTCCGGATATTACCCTGAGCATGGCTTTGGCCGTCTCACTTTTGATGAGACGATTGACTGGAAGTTTACTGCTGATAGCTCTCAGCGTGTAATGAGCAATCGCTACGCCAACATTTGCACTTATTAAAACAGTTCCCAGTCCACGTAGGATCCCAAAAAGATATCCACTCGTTATTATGAGCACCAGGTAACCGATGGTCACCGGGAAACTGACGACAGTAAACAAAAATATAAAAAAAACGAATATCAACCAAGGATTTTGTGTTTCCACCCAAAACAAAACTGCCTTTAAATAATCTTTAAAAAAATATATAACTAATATGAACAGCGCCACAAGAAACAGCGATATCGATATATTAAATATATATCCGTAAGTTGTTCTATTATTAAGTTTCGCGCAAAAACTTCTTTTACTTCTGTTGATGAGAGGTTCAGGGTTATCGTCGATAGTAATGATTTCCATTTTCATTGATTCCAATTTAAAGATTATTTCTGTAAACGGGACGAAAGTAACTTCACATTGTTTATTATATATGTTTGCGCACAACGTTGTACGCGAACGAACGATCACCCGATGAAGGCAAGCACAGAGCACATACGGAGAAATACATCTAACGCTGAAAATACTAATGACAGTGACAGGCATAGAAACGTTGCTCAATAACATAGATGTAGATGTAAACTAAATATTCCAACAAACTTCCAAAAAACGTAAACCTTTTTATCACGAGAAATAAAAAATAATATAAATATTTTATCGAATAATTATCTTATATTCAATTAACATCGTATACCTAATTGAGTAGGTAGTTAGGTGGACCTGCTTACTATTAAATATATAAATAGATTCACTTAGATTTACAACAATAATCTGGTAATGAAAAACAAAAAAAAAATTTCATAGCTCGTAACAAATTCTTCAAATCAAAATCAATCTGTTTTTGTTATTAATAATAAAATTATTATTAGTTTTAAGTTTGCAAAATATCAAATAAAAATTAAAACCATAGATTAGACATAAATATAAGAAACTGAAATCATATTGAAATATTGACAATCTCTGTAGAGTGCACGTTGGCTTTTAGCATAGAGAACTATACATTTGTTTCTAAATTTGATCGAGTCGTTTGCCGGTGAATTCTATAATATTACTATCATAATTTTTCGTTTGCAGGTGTGTATATTACGAATATTAAGAAATCGCAACGATTAAATACTTAGCATATTGTATAGCTTAATCTAGTTTGATGTATAAAAAGTTAGGTTATATATGTCAAACTGTAATGTGAAACAACTATTCTGCGTTGTTATTATCATTCTTTATTGATAATTTATTAAATATAAGTGTGATTTCAATTATATTAACAATACGTGAAATACATCTGTTAAATAGAAGCTGAAAATCAATCTCCAATCATGTCTGCTGCTATGCCAATCAACCCCAAGCCCTTCCTCAACAGTCTTACCGGGAAGGCAGTTCTCGTTAAGTTAAAATGGGGACATGAATACAAAGGTTATCTAGTATCCGTCGATGGATATATGAATCTCCAGTTGGCCAACACTGAAGAACATGTTGATGGAAATTGCACAGGTAAATAACAGATCACCTTACAAGTGTTTTCTTCCATTTTAGTTTTACAGTGCTCTAATTTCAAATTGATAATTTAGCATAACGCTACATCAATGTCATACTACAAAAATTCTGTAGTTCCAGAAAAGAAATAAATATTTTTTGCTGTGTAAACCGGGTGCCGAGCGAATCGAGGGATGAGTGTATAAAAAGTTTGGTTGCTTTTTTTATTGATCAACTTTTGCTATTGCATTCTGTAAAACTAAAATCAAATCCGAAGTTTTTCTCCGTTTCAAGTTGAATTCAAGTCTGAAAATATACTTGATTTTCAGGTAATCTCGGAGAAGTTCTCATACGATGCAATAACGTCCTGTACATACGAGGTGCCGAAGATGAAGATGAAGAAGGAGAAATGAAAGATTAAGATAATTTGTAAAAATACTGGGTAAATGTCTATTTGCAGGGACAAGGCCTAAAAATGAAAGCCCACCGGTGGTGTTATAGCGTGGGGCCCGAGTTAAACACGATGCGTAAAGTAAAGATAATTGAAATTGTAGGATTTACTGTTATTCCCTTATCGCCATGATTCTGACGTTTGTGGACGAATATGCGGCATGCCATCGTAAAACCTATATTCCGTTTCCTTTCGTGATTCACGAATATTTTCCATATATTTAGGTACATCAAAGATTATTCTACCTTAAAACATATCGTTTTGTTTAGTCTTCGGAGAAAAATATCATTTTTAGGCCTTGTCCCTACTAATAGACGTTTACCAAATACTGGTATTATTTTAAGTTTAATTTAAGAACTATTGTATAATAAAAAATAATTTCTTAAGATTGTGTTTTATTTGAGGTAAGTGATCACCACAGTTTATCAACTGTATGGATCATTAGATAAAATATATTTTTGATTAATTCTCCGAATACCGTGTCCAAATATGTGAAGTCATCTATTTTTTTTAGTTGTAAATCACAGGACATACCGCACTATCAATGTAATATGGTATATCCTTTAGATCAGCATTTGTCAACCTCTCAAACCTCACAAACATTCTGCAGTTTTGCTTAACTAGTAAGCGTTTACAACTGATGAGTCGTTGATAAAGTTATATAGATTAAAATCATGGTGGAATATTTTTATTCAACCAAAGGGTGTACATATTCCAGTCGCTCTGGTAATGTGGGTCAGTTATTTCAAGCGGCGATAGGCTATGACGATGGCAACATCCACCAATAGAACATTATTTCAACAATCGCTTCTTACCAAACTACATAACTATAAATACAACAGGAATATGAAAATAGACTTACTACTATGACAAATGACTACTTATGTATTCCATAGGTAAATAAAAAAGTACAACACAAAATAAACAGTATTTTCAGATATTTTTTTATTAGGACAATATACATGTGACATTTAAAAAATCTAAGAAACATAACACGTAAACAAGAACAGTAATTTCAATTAAATAATTCTATGTTATTTACAATTTTAGTTTATTGCTTACTCTGTGTAGTCTTTTGAATAAACACAGTATTTAAAGATGGCGAGTTTCTTTACGCTTGAAATACAAGTAGTCCAAAAATTACAAACATTTAAAGTTACTTCCCAATCCCTCTCGATGCGTACAATTTATATTATTTAAGAGAACTTTATTCTGCAGTTACGCAAAATCACACAAACTGAAAAGGGCCATCAAAGTTATGCAGCACAAGTGAACATATGCTTACAACTGTGTTGAAATATTTTTTTTCAACTGAAAATAACATGTTCAGGCATTGAATCAACGACAACTGAGAGTTGTGAGAAATAACAGGGCTTATATATGAGGCAAGACAGCTTATTGTGGAGGGGGCATCATGGAAACAACATAAAATAAGCTATCAAAACCGCTTCCAGGGACAAACATGTGACATTTTTTTAATCCAAAAACACAGTTGAATTTTAAAATTATCATTATTTTTTTAAAAACTTATATGGGAAAGATCTTTGAGTTTTCAAATTTGAGACATTCTAATCTGGAATGCTATATTTAAAATGGTGAAATAAAAATATATTTATTTGTAAATTAAAATACACAGCATCACAGCTTACGCCAATGGCCATGCATTTATAAAGTAAACATCATATGTAATATTATCAATTCTACCGCTATCTCCATGAAGAAAATTGATCCGTCCCTGGGACTGAAAATCTATTTCAGATATACATGCCTGAAGGGTTAATGGCATTATTTATTAGCCGTCTTAAGAGAAATACCCATTTATAAATTAAAGATTACCTGTATTAATGCAAAGTGTAAGCAAATTAATCCAGCTTGTTAAAAAATGTGTTGCAAAACCTTACAAGAGTAAAAACTTTTATCTGATGAAAATAGTAATATTATAATTCATTTCAGTGATTATTGACGATTATTTTAATCAATCAAAGTGAATTTATTCTGCTGATTGTTGAGCGAGTTAAATTCTTCTAGATATGATTTACTATGTGCGCTGTTAACACATTGAATTCTTGTGTTTATTTAGTGTATTATATTTTCTAAAAACCTGCGCTACCGTTGTTGATTAGAAAGATAGAATGTATCTGTTCACCACAGTATTGTATAAATACATCACTATTTAATATTGGTTAATCCATATTGCCCAATCTTAGTGGCAGCATTTTTTCTCATTCTTGAAAACATCTCCCGCCATGATGCATGATCTAAGAATATAAAAAGCAAGACATATGCGTAGTCTTATCAAATGGATCCTAGGATTTAACGTAACTTTATCAGTTGAAGTCATAGCATAATAATTGAAATTTTACGGTTATCGGAAATATATTTTACTTTTAAATGGGAGTGGTGCATTTTATTTAGATCTTGTTAAGTACAAAAATGGTAAAAAAGTATTCTTCGGTTAAAGAAAATCACATCCATACAAATGCTAAGCTTTTTGAACAATTCAAACCTAATATATTGAAGACAAGAAGACTCAGATGGGCAGGCTAGTCACGTTAGATGCGGTGAACTCCAGCAGGAACTCGACCACTAGGCCGCCCCCCGTGGAGATAGGCGGACAATATCAGGAAGACTGGGTCTGAATAAATGGCGAGAGGGTGATGCCTGGAGGATGATTGGAGGATGATTGGACACTTACACCAACAAAACAGTGCAAAACTTAGCTGTGTGTTTAATGTGAAGAGTAATGCGATTTTTAAATTGAATTTTAAAATATTCACCATTCAGTTACTATTTAGAACATCATATTATACAGTTTGCTTTTATCATGAGCATTAATTACATTGAATTTTTTTAAATTATCAACATAAAAATAACTTTTAAGCGCTCAAATATGTTCCGTTTTAAAACCACTAAAATTACAAACACACCACTGCAAATTAAAAAAAAAAACAATATGGCAACCTATTTGCTAATAAAACAAATAATGTCTAGTGTTTAAATGCATTAGTTATCGCATTATTATTGTAAAATGTCATGTGAGCTATGTATTCCCAGAATTCGCAATCTGCATACATAATGAATTAATGTGAATACAATAATCATTTCAGAATTTCTATAAATGCATCAGAATCAGGTTTAAAACATTTTGTTTATATAAACAAAATATATAAACGTGTGATGTCATTGATATTCTGTGTTCATAATACATTCATTAATATTAACATAAAATCAATGTCTTTTTTCCTAAAATAATAAACATATAATCAATGATTCATTTACTTAATTTAATAACCTTGTAAATCAGTATATATTATTTAGATAAATAATTCATCCTTTCAGTATAATATTCATCTATAATTGAATCGCAAATCATGCAATGGGAGTAACCCAATAAAATTACTGTCTATTATAAAATCTCTAGAGCAGGGAGTCTGAATACTTGAACTATGTTCAGAAGACGAGGACATCATTTGACTGCAGACCGTGACAATTGACCAATTCCATTTCTGATTTTAAAACATTTCTTGATCACTTTTAGTTCACACTTTGTCGCTTTCTTTCTTTTTCTCTTTCTTTTGAAGACTTTCATATGAAGTTGAAGAATGGAGATTTACTTAGATTTTAATGTTTATTTCAAATATAAAAATTAGTAGGAAATTTTTAACATTTCATACATTATACCCACATGATTTATTACTTTTTTATCAGTCTGCGTAATCAATACAAAGTTGTGTTCAGCACCATTAATTAAAAAAAAATTTCATGATTAAATAAATTTTCATGCTTCCCGACGTTTTGAACTGAACAGTTTTATAATCATACCAGAGGTCTACCCCTGTACCCAGGCTCGCAGGTTAGATTCGTTAAGATAATCACAATTGAGATTAGAATTATATTTTATTGTATTTAAAGCAATTAATTTATATTCTTCATTCAGCTTAAGGGATGTACACTTTTACAAAATACTGTACAAAGGGCTGTACACGTGAGCTGTACAAACCTCTTAACTTAATACAAATTATGGTGTAAAAAAAAACACTATTTTTTCCCTCCAACATGTTACAGTCGTGCCAGGGGGCTACTTTGACTCTAACATGATTAAAAAATGTTGGTGCTAGTAGGTTCAGCAACCCTGCCCTAGAGTTTTATTGTTTCTTGTATTATCATTTGCGGATTTCCACATACAAAGTAAAATTGACAATGTGTAAAGGAATAGTGGTCAGTTCCTAGTCATAATAAAAGTACCATTAGACCGTCATACCACATAATGCAAATAATGAGCATACATCGATGCTGGAGTGAACAATCACATAAGTCAAGTATTTAACTATCTTCACATGTGTGCCTAAGCACAGGTCAAATACTCAAAATTTGTAGTAAATAACATTGTTCAATAAGCACACGAAATAATATTCTTCAAATACAGGGGGGAATATCCACATAAGTCAGACATATGTGATCAGAAACATATTTTTATTTCTAGAAATGTTCTGTAACTTATATGACATATATATTGTTAAATTTTGTGTTAAAAATAAAAGAAAAAATGTCATGAGATTGAAAAAACGGTCTCCTCAAATCCATGCAATGTTGACTTATGGTATGGATTTATGCTCGAATGTCTAATGGCACCGTTCGCATTTGAAAAGCATGAAACAGGTTAGATTGTGAAATAGAAAATTATATGAATATTTTCTGACCAGTTTAACTAGATACAGTAGACACACACATTCGATATAATATCCATAATACTTTTTATATAAATTGATACATTATTGAGAATGATTTCGAAAACTGCAAGTATGCAGTAAGCGCACATTGGTTATTCGTTCAAAAGTTCGCCATAGTACGCTGTCAATGATATGAGCTTCTTGTCCAAGAAGTTTTGTTCGATTTCGACAGCCTTTCCAGGACCGGCTATCGATACCAGCTGTAAAAAATAAAATTACTTTAATTTTCCAAAAGTAGTTTATGTCAACAGATTACGCACAAGTGCACTATTACCAAAGTAAAATGGGCAATAATTTACTATAACGTACAAAAGTTTTTACATTTTTAATTTAATTTCTGGTATCAATTTTACGACAATGTTAATGACAGTGACAAAAATATCCATTAATTCAAACAGCTCGCTCTGAAGTCTCATTAAAGAAATTAAGGCTGATGAAAAGGAGTAACAAAGCATGTTAAGTGTATAACTGTTTCGAAATGGATCTGGATGTGTACTAATTAAATATAAAATTTATGAGAAACTTTTTCAATTCCATAATCTCAATTTTTTTAAACTTGATATATTCCACTTCATACTGTGTAATACAGGGGTTTCAAATGGGGAATAGATGTCATTTAATAAATATTTCCAATTTTAAATACATTATGCTTATTTTGAAAGCACCTTTTGAGTTAGTTAGATTATCTTGGGAAGGGGGGAATTATATTCTGGACATCGGTGAAAGTGAGAATAGAGCAAAAAAGCGTGTTTATTACCTGGTTTGTATTTGAGTTTCGAGGTAGGAACACGGCGATGTTTTCAGAGATATTACGAGCAGTGGCAATCAATTCCGTTGCGGGCACAGGTATAAGCATACTTTCTAAATCGTAACTGTCCACCTAAAAATTGAAAATATAATGATTCTACAGTTAACAAAATGAGACAGTTTCAAGACACACTTGCTCTCTAGAAAAGTCAACATGACAACGAGAGATTTTATAATAATTGCGGAAAAAGGTATAACGCTGAACGCTGCATAATGATGTCAGCAGTGCAGCGAGACTGCAGCGGTAATCTCACGTGAATCGCTCGGTCAAAAATCTCCAAGTTGACTTTCTCACGACGGTTGCTGAACAATTTATGTAACTAAAATATTAATCTGTTGTGATATGATTATAATACCAGAAATAAACATAGTTAATAAGGTTGCAAGTACAAAAATAAAATGTAATGCCGTATACTTATATGCAAAACAGCAGGTTGAAAGATTCACAGCCTTGAAGGCATAAGTACTAGATATCCTAAATTTATTATTTATATACATATAATTTGAATCTTTCCATTAATAATTACTACTAATGGTGACTAGGGCTTCCAATTAACCGGAGATTTTAACTAACCGGTTTAATCCGGTTTAAACCGAAATACCTCATTTCATTATTTTCAAAAAAATCATATAAAAGTAATTTTTTTAACGATACAAAATTTAAACAAAGAGGGTTTTTTTTACAACAAACAAAATTTTAATATTAAAACTTAAACTTAATGATAAAAAACTTTAATAATATATATTTTTTAAAATACGCGAAATTAAAACAAAAGGGGTTAATAATAAAAATCATAAAAAGAGTAATATTTGAATGTATTTAAAAATATTAGGACAGCCTGGAGAAATTATAAATACTTAGATTAAAGCAGAATATAGTAAAACAGTAGCAGCACATACTATATTTTATACAAAAAAAATGTAGTTATACACACGGAGCACAAATAAAATGAAATAGACGAAAATATCTGATCAAAATAGAATGAATAATAATTATTATAAATATATACATATGAGCAAAAATATTATTTCCGTATATTTAATGATAGAATTATCAAATACGTCTACAATAAACTAGAAAACTCAATCATAGTTTGTATGATAAAAAAACGTTTAAAATTTGTCTATTTATTGAAATAATACATGAATATTTATTTTAAATTTAAAGTTAATTCTAATATTTTGAAATCTTTCATCAATTCCTGAGTGTCGTTGTGATTTTGGATTAACAATCAGAACAATTGATATGCTCTTACATATTTCATTTATTGTATTGGTTTCGATATTAATGACTCCGGTATTCCATCAATTATCTTTTGGGTAAAGTTTTTTAGAAATATTTTTTGCGTACGAATCTACGGATGCTTGATTTTAAATATAATTTAGTAAATTTTTTTGATAGTTTTGGTGACAGTTCTGTTGTACAAATATTTCAACTAAGAAATCAGTGGCTTATCAAATTTCTTCATTTCAATAAACACCCGTGTTTTTATGAGAAAACTTTCAATTAATTCGAATTGATATTATAAAAAAAAAGTAGTTGAAATATTTCGTAGTTTTTTACAAGTTCTAATGATCATAAATCAGATTAGATACATTTATAATTTAGTAATACACACGGTTGATAATTTCTTTATCTGACTATCAGTATCTATGCTTTGGAAATAAGGTGTTTTGTCAAAATGTAAACAAAAGAATATACGAGTCCTACGGTCGAGAAAACATCTGGTTAGGTTAAGTTAGTGGTGTTATAACACCTTGCCGCTCGAATTTTTATTATTATTTATGGCAGTCATATTTTTTATAACTGTATATTTTGTCAAAAACATAAATTTGCGAATGGATATATTGTATGACCTGAACATCCGACTAATACAAAGTAATATACAGTTTTATTACAGAAATTTCTATTGCTTATTCTTGACACAAAACTTTCTTAAGTATTACTAGTTACATAAAAAATTAGCCCTAGTACAGCGTCAAATATAAACAATATATCTTTAAAAGCAGCAGAAGAATATAATTTCATTCCGACAAGTAACGGAAATAGACATGAAAATATTTAAGGAATTGTAAGTTATAAATATAATCGGCTCTGTGGTTCAGTTGTTAATGTTGTTGGATACGGTTACGGATGTCTCGGGTTCAAGTCCCGGCGACCGTTTCATAAATTGATTTTTCAATTGATTAATGGAGTTCTGTTCTTAGGCATGAACTTTTGTGATGTCTGAAACTCCCTACCACCCGTCAGATACTAAAAAACGGAGCGAAACGAGAGAGATTAGCTAACCACTAGTCTTGTCCTAGCCCTATCCTTCTATACCTACTCTCTTCGAAGAAAAATAAGTGGAGCAACTGAGTAACAAGCAGTTCTCGTAAAAACAATTCTGTTGAGATACCTCCATTAGGAAGACATATGCTCCACATTGTGAGCAGATATAGTAAAAAAAAAATATAAATATTTTGCTATTTTTCACTTCTTCATAATGGATTTCTACCAAGTAAATGCTAATCAATCAATTATTAAATAGTATGATCAGCCTATAGGAGCAGTCGACTCAATGGATTTTTACATTGGAAGACATGAAATATTTATTTTTATTATTTTATACGGTAAACATAAAACTAGCACTTAACAGTTATAAAATGTCAACATTATTTAATTTTATTATTATTGTAATCTCCTAAAAGTACTGTGTATCTTATTTTATGTCGCTAATGCATGTTGGCGTTTATAAAGTATAAAGTGTTTTTGGGTAAAAATTTATCAAAAAACTATTTTTTTGATTATTTTTCCTATAATCTCACCTGTTCATTGCATATGAACATATTTATTTTATTTAAAAGTTGAAAATCATGCATTTAAGCATAAATAATGCATGTGTCTTTTGATGATGCAGTGTAATTCTTTATTGTATAAAATATTTCTGTTCATAATTTCGACACCTTTGTGACAGAGGCGATTATTCAACAATATGAACATTTTTTCCTCTTTTAGGCGTTAAATTTTAAAAATAATATAAATAAAAGAATTTTTAGAAATATTTTTAAAAACGCGGTTAACCGCGTGAAATAAACCGGGTTTCGGTTTTTTTCAAAACAAGCGATAAACCGGTTAACCGGTTTCGGTTTAAACCGGGTTGGAAGTCCTACTGGCGATGTTTGACATTGCTCAAAATTTTTGTTCACTTTTTACAACTGTTTAAAATGAATAACAATCAGAAGTCAAAAATATTTATTGCCAAATGTATACCCTGTAAAAAGAGTCAACACACACCACTGTAGATTATTTAAAATAATTAATAAAAACCAAAACCGTATTATTTTTAATTTCGAGTATTGCATCTCGCCGCGAATTAAATATGCTGCTTTTTTTTTACCTTTGTGTACTGCGGGCCACCCCACGGAGGACTGAGGAAGACGACATCAGCTCGCAGCTTGGGAGCCAAGATAAGGAAATCACCGACGACGAATTCTATACGATCCGCAACGCCGTAAATCGCAGCATTGTGCTTTGCCAACTCTACCTTCGCAGGGTCTATGTCTATAGCTATCACTAAAAAAAGCAAAAATTACAAAAACTTTACATAATGAAATTTACAGAAATAGAATAAATGATTGGAATTTAAGCTACCTCCAATGTCTGTAGTTTTCGATTGAATATAAAAATGCATGGATGGTTGTAAGATCACATAATATTACTGAGCATAACTTTAGGATAAAATAAAAGAGTCAGAATCGTTCCACAATATCTTCAGGACAGCTACACTGTATTGAAATTGGGCATATGAAGAATACTTTCAGAACATTGATGCAGTTGTGGCTCTTTTACAGCTAAGTGTAAGAAGAAATATCCGAGATTACAATATATTTTAAATGTGGCAGTAAATAACAGGATGCTGATCACATCCTCTGGAAATGTCTGGAGATGAACGATTAGAGGGTCTACTGTGGGAATAACTATACTGCATTCAAAAACTTTTAAGTATCATAATAAATATAATGAGTTGGACAGAACTAATGTAAGCATTAATCCAACATACTGTTACTTTTTTCAGAAAACTTTATAGCATTCCAAAAAAATAATGGGACAATTTCTTCCGAGACTGGCATGCTAAGACATTGAAATTTAAATTCTAGCTACAAGCTTTATCTAATTATTGATCTTCCTAAAGTTCTCAAAAATAAATTACAGATATTTATAGAAGACAGCTTACCTCTTTCACACGTGAAAGCAAATTGAATAGCATTTCCACCAGCACCACAGAAACCATCGACAATAAGATCACACTTGCATCTCTCCGCTAAATGTTCAGCTACCTTTTCAGGAGTGACACTGAACCAGCTTTCCAAATCTAGCTTGATACCCTGGTCGAACTTGGAGAACAGAGAATATCGTTTATACCAGAACTTAGTGAGGCTTGGATCCGTGGCCAATTCGGCTGGCAATCTGGTCGGAAGCTTCTTTGCTCCCTTACGGCGCTTTCTCTTTTCTCGCTTCCCTCTAGCGAGCGAATTGTCAAAGCTATTTGCGTCAGTCAGTTCACTGATACCGGTATCTTCATTCAATTGAAATAGAACGTTATCATTTACTGATGCCATGCTATATTTCAAATTAGTCGTATTGGTATTTTTGTCTTGATTTGAAGTTTTTAAAGGCTTGTCGGAATATTCTCCCTGTTGATCCGACTCACTTTCCATCATTATATTATCGTCAGCCTTGTCTGAACACGGTAGGTTATCGATATTTATTAAAGCTTTAGGGGGTTGTTTCGTAGATGGTAAACAGTGAGAGTCATCATCTGATGTGTCACTCATATTTTGTGCATCTGCAGTTTCATCCGTTGCTTCTTTCAAGAATTGTTTCACCTATTCAAAAAAAAAATTGCCAAATATGCACAAATATAGATAAAAAATAATCTAGAGAATATTATGCTATGGAAAATCACTTTCAATAATGCAAATAGACTTCAAAGTTTTGTCTTATGCCACTGCATTCATTATAAGTAAATTTTATTTTTCCATGTCCGCTCCCAACGTGGAGCATATGGTCTCCTAATGGAGGTATCTCAACAGATTTTTTCTATGAGAACTGCTTGTACCTCTCTCTTGTTTCTTCGAAGAGAGTATGGATAGAAGGAAAGTCTAGGAAAGGACTAGTGGTTAGCTAATCGCTCTCGCTACGCCCCTTGAGGATTGGATGGGTGGAAGGGAGTTTTTAGACATCAAAAACACTCAGACTACGAACAGAAATCTATAAATCGATTGAAAGATCTATTTACGAAAACCGTCCGCACTGGAAATTGAACCAGAGACATCCGTAACCGTAGCCAACAACGTTACTAACTGCGCCACGGACACCGACAATTAAATAATATATAAGTAAATTACTTTTAGAATATTGCATTTAATTATTTCTTCGATATCATCAATATATTCTATGAAGATTATTAATTTGTTACTCAAATACTTTTCACCTTTTTCAAGAATTGGGTTCTGTAGAAATGTTCAAGTGTCATAAATATGGATATAAATCCATATGTTGAATGAAAATTTGACATTTGTAAATATCCTACTTCATTCGCCTGACAAAAATATCATGGATTCTTATTTATTACACATGATTAACTAATATACCTTATCAATAGTAGCTGTCATTGCATTTCCTTCTTCATCAAAGTATGTGTGCTTAGACGACTTTGGGCGATGAAGTTTGAGCTTTAGCTGTCTATTCTGCTGCCGAATATGTCTCTTTCGGTACACCACTTCGCCCAAAAGCTGCTGCGCTCCCGGTATAGCCCCGCGTTCGGTGAACGAATAACCCATCAAGGAGAATGCTGCCTTCACTTTATCTTGATTGGATTCTTCAGTGTCGCTCTCGTGGCTAAGAAAATCAGAATTGATTTATAATGAAAACTTAAAATTTACTAGTATCGAAACATAGATTATATCACAACATGGTATACTATTGTGTAATTTTTTCCTTTAATAAGTCTTTCAGCTTCCTTTATTAAGAGAAGATTAATACACTGTCTTTAAAAAGTTAAAACTATGTTTCCAATGAATTAATCCATAAAAAATCGGATACTATAAAAAATATTAATAAAACGAGTATGACACAAAATAGCCCCGTGTTAATCCTTGGTGAAATGACTTTATAAAAATAGAATGAAAGTAAACTATGGTTATTATTTTCACTGAGATACAAAGTTCAAATGTGGCAACATTATAAAATTACTTTTAAGGTGTTAACTGTCAATTCTTGGTGGAAAGACATTATATTTTAAAAAATAAAACACAATTTGTTTGTACTACTTCCACATATTTATAATGATCAGGACCGGTTTCGCTCATCACGAGCATTATCAACTGATAATGCTCGGCAGTTGATAATGCTCGTGATGAGCGAAACCGGTCCTGATCATTATAAATATGTGGAAGTAGTACAAAATTGTGTTTTATTTTTTAAAACATTATAAAAGACAAGAATATTGACGATATTTAATTAAACATGTAAAAAATAAAGAAAACTAAATTTTGTAAATTTATTGAAAAATCAATATTTTTGTTTTCTTTATTTTTAAAACATTTAAAAAAAAAATTATGTAGCATACCTTCTTTTCAAATTAGTCGCTCTACTGTTTTCTTCAGGAGGTTTGTCCCCGCTGCCACTCGAGTCATTATTTTTTGTAGACGAGTTGTTTGTGTTATGATTGGAGTTGTCGTTTTCGCTTGACGTATTATTTGAAGAACACGACGGGACTGTTTTGTTACCATTGCCACCGCCATCATTATCACCGCCATCGCAAGGAGGTTCATTAGTTGATGTGGTACTTTTGGAGGTATCGTTCACAAGAGATCCATCGGATAGATTTGTTTTTTCGCTAATATTTTCATCTGCACTTTGAAATGTTTCAATATTCAAATTTTGAAGAAGATATCCAACAGATTCAACATACTTTTTTATTGAATGACGGCTATTCTTTTTCGCGGCGCTTGCCTTGGTAGCTTTAGCTAGTTGACTTAACCTGTCTTGTTTATTTTCAGAATTAGACTGACAAGCTTCTATCACCGAGGGAAATTCTTGTGAATTGCTCTCACTCTGATCTACAATATCTTCTATGAGTGATTTAGTTTTATCAGAATGCTTTTTTCTCTTATTTGTTTCCTGTTTGCCGGGATTTGTTTTTGAATAATTTTGAAAGTGTTCAGCATACTGCTCATTGAAATGCTTCTTCCACAGCACTTGCCAATATTGATCGACGTCCATTGCTGACGTGCCATCATCGATAAATGATGAATTGGCATCGGCGAAGAGATGTTCTTTATCCGAAGAACCCGTCGAACTCAATCCGCTCGCTTCTGAAGCTTCGGCGGATGAAAACATGCTTAAATTTGACTCGGATGAGTCAGTCGGTAAGTGACTGGAATTCACATCGTAACTAGTAATTTTCGTCACATTTGTCATAGAATCGCACGTGTCTACGGCTTGTAGAACACTACTCGAGATGGACTCGCATCTCGGACTTATCAGTTGATCATTTTCTGAGTAAGAACGATGCTTGTGGTGACCGTGGCTCCAAGTTTCATCGATGCTCGCCGGAGACAGAGGATTCCAACCTTCGCTGAGTGAAAGCTCGTAGTTCATCTCTTTGGCCCTACCCGGATCGGACAAATTTTCTCTGTCTTTCTCCAATCTCTCAGGACTTTTTAACTCGTTGCCAGAAAAATCGAAGGCGAATTTTCCTTCTTTCTTAGATTTTATTTTCTTTTGTTCAGAAATATTAAACTGTTGACCGCCGCCTAATTTAGGTTTACCGGTATTAGCATTTTGATATTCGTCAGAAGATATATTTTCAGGTTTGCTCTCTTCCAAGAAGGACGGGTTGATATAATCACTATATTTTTCGATCCAAGAAGCCCATATCAACCGTTCACCATTGATAGACCAAAATCTGTCCCAAGTGTTATCAGTGTAATAATCATCCAGCAGACCGACTGTATCCTCCGCAAGCGCGCTTTCAGCGTTCTGAGGTTTATTTGAAGACAGAGCTTCATCTATTTTATCTAATGAATCGAGATTATTATAAGGCGGTGTTTTGTAATCTTTAGCTGAACTGATCGAATGCTCTCGAGTTTCACTCAATCCATCCAAATATGATAAGTCGGCACCGCTGTCACTGGCCTGCAAACCTCTGATGGACGATAGAACATGCTGCGATAGATTCCCCACGTCGTGTTCGTCAGTGGAATAATTATTATCAGTATGGGAAGCGCTGCAATAACAGCTTGCTATTTCGTCTTTCTGATGTAAAAAAAAATATTATCCAAACGGAATAACAAAACTTTCTTGTTTCCTGTATGATGTCAATTGTGATACTGTTCTTAGTAACAGACTTAGAGTTAATATTATTACAATATAAATACTTATTGAATTAGGCTAATTCAATAGTTTTCATTTACTAATGTTGTTGAAATAATGATAAATTTACCATAATACTGAATTCATTATTGGATTTTGGCTATTACTATAGGTATACGGAAAGTCTCAGTGTGGCATGATGTATACCATGTAAAATATTATTTCCGTATTGTCCTTTACCGCACAATGGATTAAAAAAACAAGCTCAATATAAATTTAGATTATAATTTTTATAAATAAAACATTCTATGATTTCGACACATACAAAGTCAAAAAATCAACCAACTACGTATGTGTCAAAAACTAATAATGTGCTAAGAAAAAATATAAAAAAGCTTCATATAACAAATTGAGTAGAAAATTCATGAAAACCCTGTCTCTAAACATGAGAAGGTTTGTAGCCATAGCAAAATGAATGTTCCTTTGAACATCCTTATAAAATTACAAACGTATAAGGAATGTGAATGATGTAGAAAGAAAGAAATAAACAATAATAAAAAAAACAATAACACAAACCTCTTTGTGTGAAGTTTCGCCAGAAAAGTGGACATGAGTGGAAGGATCCCAGAACTGCTGGTTCTTCAGATCATCAGCATCGCTTTGACTCGGTTCATCCTTATCGGTTAGGATGGAAGCATAGACTTCCGATCCGTTCCTATAAAAACATCATTGAATGAGGACACAAATCTTGTAGTAAAATTTCGATGTCAAAACGATTCGATAAAATTTACCTTAAGAATACTCTGGAGCACAGACAATAAATATAGTTGACTTCAGATTTGGCAGGTCCAAGATTGAAATGGACTTCGGCCAACGGCTCCCACTGATGATCACACATGGTGTCTGGCAGATGACAGATCACTTTGGGATGAGGAGAAACTATCCACACACCAACTCCATATTTAAATTATTGACATTTAAAATACTCTTCTGAAGCTAGTAGCAGGGTATTGTAATTCCACTTATCCCAACCGAAAAATAATAAAGCAGGTATTATGTTCTATCTACAGTATTATATGTGATTCAAAAAATACTTTTTAAATTTCTTTTCTTGAAAACTATGTATAGACATATAATCTTTATTATTATTAGTATCTATGTAATGTTTTCTCTGCAACTGAATGTTTTAATGTGTTAACTCTCAAATATTAGTGGAAAGACAATAGTGTAAAAATAAATCACAATTTGTTTAAATATTAAATCAGATGCAATCAAATATAGTGATATAATTATTTGGTAAATTTCAAAAAATTTTAAGAAGCCTAGCTACTTTTATCATATTTCCTCTACCTGATTAATATGCACATTACCTTATCAGAACATATCTGAATATAGTTTGTGTGCAAAAATTAATTACTTATATTGTTTGCTCAACCCTAAGTTTAATTTTCAATATATTGTTTGTAATTGTCAGTAAAACAAGGATAATACCACCTAGCAAATTTTGACGATGCAAAAATAAACAAAAACGATTAATGTAAATGCTTTATGGTATTTAATGTGTTTGCAGTTTTTTTAAAAACCATATCCGCTCCCTATTCGGAGCATATGGTCAGCACGCGGTTCCTCCAAGCTTCTCTGTCCCCCGCCAGTTTTCTCGCTTCCTCCCAGGTCATCTTAGCGTCCCGCAGCTCCGCCGAATACATCCTATGGATGGTCATCAGCGGCCTTCCAGGGCGACGGAATCCATCTGGTTGGTAGAGAGAGAGGCAGGATTCACACTCCCCTGGGGCATCCGCAGCACGTATCCAAGCCAGGTCCGTCGTCGCTTTTTTATTTTGGATGTAATAAGAGGCTGGTCCATCCGCTCTCTTAACTCCGAGTTCCTGACAAAATCAAACCACCGTACTCCTAGTATTCGCCGCAAACATCTGTTTTCAAAGCACGGTTACCCTGTGCCTTGGTGAGGTGCCATGACTCGCAACCGTAAAGAACACCGTCAGGATGCATGTATTAAATAAGTGGCATTTGGTTCTGACCCAGTACAACCGTGAGTCCCAGACTTTCTGCATTGAGTTAAAAGTTGCTCCAGCTATCCCTAATCGGATTGCGAGCTCTTTACGCGGATTGCCATCTCCCGTGATTTGTACCTCCAGGTACCTGAAGCCGTCGACTCTCTCTATGTCTTGCCCCGCGCTCGTCAGAGTGTAGTCTGGGTCTGGACAGAAACTGTTGCAGAGCACATTGATTTTACTCGTATTGACTTTGGGGCCAATGCGATACGAGTTGCTCTGCAGCCTGTCCATTGTTTCCTGAATACCCTCGACAGATTCTGCATACTCGAGGTCGCATAGCCTCAGATTGGGGGCAACAGCTACTTCTCGGTCGGGTGGAATTGACTTCCTCAGGATGAAGTCGAAGATTATTATGAAGAGGAACGGAGCCAAAACACAGCCCTGTCTGACCCCGGTTGAGACTCCAAACCATTCTGTCGTTACGTCGGCGATTCTAATACAGGATTCACTGCCCTCGTGTATGCACAGTACATGTCAAAAAATCCAAAATCGATCTACACTCGCCCCGAAAATGGCAAATTTAATATGTAATGGCTCTGACAAGGCAATAAGTAAATTCATTATTGTGCATTGCATTCATTGTTATTAATAATTGTGCATAATTCACATCTTTTTGCAAATATGTGCCCTAGTATCTTTACCGTTAAAAAATAATTTTTCATATACTGAGATTTCTATATTTACCGTTAGCCGTAAACAAAAAGCGCTTAGACCCGACCCCGCTATGGACAAGTTTGTATACTCCAATCTCGAAAAAGTAAATGTTCTCGCCGATGCATTCGTCAAAAACATCAAAATTCAGTTGGACACGGACTCCGTTACGAAAGCGCTGGTCCATAAAATCAATAGATTCACTTGCTAAGCAAGACATCATCCCGGATGACGTTAAAATCGTTGAACTGGTCGAGATCGAGAAACTCATCAACACTCAAAAAGCGCCCGGAAGGGATAACATAAACAACGCTATTCTGAAGCGTCTCCCTCAAAAGGGAATCATCTTCATAGCTAAAATATACACCGCATGTCTCCTACGTGGCTACTTTCCAGTAACATGGAAAACGGTTCACGCGATTCCGAAACCCGAAAAATACCAGTCGTTAACTGTTAACTATAGACCTATCATTTTGCTGGATTGCCTGAGCAAACTGCTCGAGAAAGTGAACTTCGAACGCTTTCTCCCCGCTAATAACCGTATCCTCCCTGAATCCCAATATGGATTCAGGAATGGTCTCTCTACCACCCTTCAGTTAGCCTGGATCTCCGAAGACTTTTACAGGGGCAGAACCACCGGAATGGTACTGCTCGACTTAGAAAAGGCATTCAACACAGTCTGGCACGACGGCCTTGTGCACAAGATCGTCGTGACCAACACCCCTCTCTACATTTCAAAGATCATTCAGGACTACTTGAAAGAACGAACTCTCTATGCAGCGGCCAAGAAGGAAAAATCCTCTCTCCGCACAGCCTCTGCTTGGGTATCCCAGGGTAGCCTCCTGGGACCTAGGCGATTTAATCATTTTATCTATGATCTCCCTAACCCCATAAACTGCTCTTTATGGCATTGATATTTATTTCATTATTGTAAAAAAGCATTCTCATTTAACAGATGACAAAAAAGCTTATTTTTAAAAAAGTTTTAAAAAAGTTACATTAAATTTTGTTATATATATATAAAATAGAGGAGCGACAAGCCGATTTGCAATAATATTGTAATTGACCAGCTACAATATAAGATTTGAAAAGCGCACTCTTACTCATTTGTTACAGCTGCTTTATTTCCAATAATGAAAGTGATAAACTCAAACAACTACCAAAATTTGCTTTGCTCTTCATCATTTCCTGTAAATTTCTATTCCTTTGAAATAATTTGAATACAAGTATTAAATTGGAATTACAAGAAACAACACATCTGCTTTTCGAGACACTTTTATTTTATTAGAAACCATACATAATGTATGCAGGTATTTCACTGTTCATACATATAATACATAAATAGACTCAAATTTAGGCTAGTTTTTAGATTCCATTATTCAGAATGTGACCCCCTTTTCAATATGGGATTCTAACCTCACCATTCACAGTTTCCATATCCACATTTTTCGAGGGACAGAATACCCGCAAATAGCGAAGTTTTTTAAATAATAATGTTAAAACACACATTGAAAAATTATCATCTATTTAGTAATAACATGACATTTTATATCAAGGGACATAAATTCCCAAGGTGGATATTTTTTAATTTGAATTTAAATCATTCAAGACATTTTTTTGAAGTTACTTAATTATAATAATAAAAATATATGTTCACAGTCCATTTCCTTCAATGATAACCATTGATTTTATTGGGAACGTACAAGTTAATGGGTTAGAAAGACAATTTTTTTGAAGAATATGTTGCCCTTAGATATTGTAAGTTATTTTTATTAAAAAGTGTTTAGATATTAATTATTTTATAAGAATGAATCATAGTTCTCCTATAGAATGTATATAAAAATATTATTTATTATTAGCAAACATTGAGTGTAGAATTAATGAACTTTTGCTGTATATTTTTTCCTCAATTCTGCTGATTACTGCGTTGACATGGTTGTTTTGCGAAATTATTTTTACTTTAAATGATCAATAAACACACATTATCTAGAAATGAAAGTATACATATTAAAATTAATCTAAGTTGAAAGTTTTAAAAATGTCTTCCATCACAGTTCAATGAAAACCAACAGGGCAGTCTATCTCGACCATCACGGGTTGGCCGGAGGTTCCTTTTTTCCATCGTCAGTACTGCTCACTTTCATGTCTTCTTTAGAGTCTTCAGCTGAAAATAAAGCAAACCAAATTATATATTATAGTGTCTGACAACTGATTTCCTTCACACAGTCTCGGAAAATAAACCTACAATCTGTAGCAGGAATAGCTACGTAATATTTTAAGATTGTAGCCGTGGACATTGACAGTTTCGTATATGTAAACCTTGGTGGACAGGGATTTAAGACTCACATTTAATTTCGTCCTTTGGTGGGAGAAGCGCAGGAGCAACTGCAGACGGTGCATGAGGATGGGCTTCCTGCTTGTCTAAACGTGGACGCTTTCTGGGCAGCGCTCCTTTGAAAGATCGGTTGTCACGCCGGCCGCCTCCCGCAATACCTTCATCCTCTGATTCACTAAGCTCATTATCAGGGGCGATGCGCTTATCTTTATCACTCTGCGGGTTGCGATCATCCTTGTCAACCTTGTCCTCGTCCTCAGAGTCATCATCGATGGCATCTTCAGGTACAGCTTGGACTTGCACCCCGGGAGCGTGAGGCAGCATTCTAAGATTTTCAAAGAGGCGATTCTTGATCTTGTCTAAATACTCGGGCGTGTTTTGATTGGCCATGTTACTGGGGCTGATATGCAGTTTGAAGTCTGGCCCAAAGTATTCAAAGTAGTCATTATAAGGAAGTTCATTGGCGATCTCGCAGCCTAAGGCAACGGATGTTTCATACGTCCAGCAGCGTGACACATTTCGGATGGTGTACCCGCCTCCTCCTACGAGAAGGAACGGAAGTCCAAACTTCTTCACCAGTTCAACGCACCGCCCGTGCCCCTTCACTGTCAAGTTGAAGCAACCTAGACGATCGCCCGTCAAAGAGTCAGCGCCGCATTGGAGGACCACAGCCGAAGGTTGGAAGGTTTCCATTACTTTTGAAATGATGGGGACAAATATCGATTCATAGGACTCGTCATCCATACCGTCTCTCAAAGGAATGTTGACAGCAAAGTATTTTCCCTTTCCAGCGCCAATGTCACGAAGGTCGCCTGTATTGAAAGTAAACAGTTAGCTGACGATTCTTGGTGGAAAGATATAGTACATAAATAATTAATAGTATTTATATCTAAACATATGCTTGAAGGGTTACCAACTCATCCATTCAAACTAATAATGTAAGTTCATAATTTTGAAACAGCTAATAATTAACGGAACATTGAGCCAAGTTACATGACATAGAAAATTTATTCACCTGTGCCAGGGAAGTATTCCCCATATTTGTGGAAAGAAACAGTCATGACGCGGTCAGTGGTGTAAAACGCTTCTTCTACTCCATCTCCGTGATGAACATCAATGTCAATGTAAAGTACCCGCTGATGGTATTTGAGCAATTCCAGAATTCCCAGAACAATGTCATTCACATAACAAAATCCAGAAGCCTCTGATTTTTTGGCATGATGAAGACCACCACCCCAGTTGATGCAGATTTCTGAAGCCTGCAAAGCGTTTAAAAATAATCATTCCATTACATAAAATTTATTATGGAACATGATGGAACAAGTTTTTGAAATGGGTTTGATCGGCGAGGACAACTTTGCATACCTGTTTATTCAACTTGACTGCAGCCGCAACTGATCCGCCGGCAGATAATTGACAGAATTCATAAAGGCCATCGAACACCGGACAATCCTCTCCGACATTAACTGTTGAAAGGGGAAGCATATGTTAAAAAATGTATAAGAATAAAATTTGTAGATCAAGAGAATTGGAAACCAGCTTCCGGAACACAAGTAAATTTTCATGCTTCAATTCAAATCTACCTCAGGTTATAAGATAAAAATAAATGATTTATACATACAGCAGAAATTGATACTAACTTTAGTAATAAATATTATTTTCTTCTTATTGAGGTGAAAGACCACGATGGTCACAAATGGCAAACAGACACCAGTCAAATGTTGAACAGACACGTAATTAAAAATATACTTACAGCGCTGCATTTGTTTATTGTATTCCGTCATGTTATCAGGTCTTATGGAGCGCAAAAATCTGATATAGTCATCCGAGTGGAACTTCGTCATCTCATCAGCAGTTGCTTTGTGAGGACGCTGCAAAATAAATGAGATATTAAAATCAATGATCACATTTTAAAGTAGGTATTTACTCTGAAAAATCATTGAGACTACGTACATAAATTTCCATCTTTCTGTATAGACCATAATTCAACAGTAAATTGTGTGTCATACGTATACGATGAGGCTTCATGGGATGTCCCTGCCCATAGTAATAGTTGCCGATATCACCTGTAAAAAAAGATTTAATGCTGCCTTTATATTCATTAAAAAAATACTTGTAGCTATGGCACACGGCCAAGGTGTATTATATTGCATCAAAGGCATTAAAATGCATTTAACCTTTGCATGTATGATTTATTTTAGTTATCTGATAAAACACATTTTTTCAACAAGACACTTGAAATTCTGAGATTCATTATTGAATGGATATTTGCAAATTATTATTGTTGATTTGAAGGCAAATTTATGAAATAATGTGTTTAATTTCTCAGAAAATAATGCCAGTTTGCTAAGTGTAGATGGAAATTTTGTGTGTTGGAAATTAGTTCCCAACCTTTTTTGCTACAATCCCCTTTTCATCAATGTTCAGAATATAATTCCCGCAAGATAGAATTAAATTAGTAAAAAATATTTATCGTCCGAAATGATAGAACCTTTATCTGGCATCAAGTTTGAGAACCACTGAATCAATATAAAAATCGTCTATAATACTATTATTTTTTTTCAAACATTAAGCCGAGGATATAATCTTGGAAGAATTTCAAGGATTGTCTAGGAAGAGTGCACCCGGTAATAGGCACAAACGTTAATACCTATATAAGGAACGATATCGTAATAATGATTTTAAAAATAAATAACAGGGAGTCAAATCTTTTCATTGATAATACAGACGATAATCGTTCCGACATTTAAATTATTGACGTTTCAAAGAAATCATTTTCACCATGTCTATTTGGGATATCGTTGCTTCACTTCGCAGCTTGTGCTTCAGGCGCGACAGTAACAAAGCGTACACCAATCAGAGAAGGCGAAAACTACAGACGCTCTAGTCAACTGACGATATATCGCGCAGGGAGGAGGAATTTTGTCTGATATTTTGACAGTTCTCATCTCTACATTCTCGAGTTCGATATTACAATTAATGTGATATCTCATGATAACTTGGGTATATAATGGATAAATAAAATTTGATGTTAATTTTCTAATGAGTTCACGCTATAGGCACCGTAAAATATTTTTCCAGAGTATAAAGGGATTAGTCCTAAAGTAGAGTAAAACATAGATCAACTTACTGTCGTAGTAATAGCAGACACGCTTTTTACTATGAGGTTGCATAGCCATTTTTACGGTAGTTTAAACAATGTTTCCAAACAACAAACAACTCCCCGACTCAACGCGTACCGCCATCCACACAAGACAGCATCACAGACAATGAAAGAGGATGGAAAGAGGCATGGTCAAAGACTATAGAAGAGTATAGTAGTCTATGGAGTATAGAATGATGGTAGTTACCTATATACCTACAACCAGTGGTGTGCGGTGACTTATGATGTAAGGCATGCTGTGAGGGAGGAAATATGCAATATTTATTTTGTTTTTAAAATTCAATTTTATTCTTCTCACGAGTTTTATACCTTAATTTCGAATCCTTTACAGTCTCTAATATTTCATATTTAATATTCCGCTAATGTATTTTTAAATCCCCTGTATTTTCATTTCTGTTAATCCATGTTGAGGGTAGCGCCAAATTAAACACGATTTATTGGACAATCCTAATCAAAATACTAACGGTGAGATGCTAAAATGCAAGCGCATGCATCCGCGTACTAACCGTCATGCGCGATCCATAGCGCAAAGCGGATTTTTCATTACTGCGCATGCGCGTGTAGAGCAAACTTCTTAGCATATGCATGTGAAATTTAAACAAATTTCATCAGAGGCCGTACGTTTATCGAGCGTTCACGGCTTAATAGAACGAAAATAAATGCCAATCAGGACACGCACACTTTCTGATAATTACGTAAAATTGTGCTTTAATAGCTTTACAAAGATGAGAAAAAAAGTCTTTTCATTTCCGAATTGTAAGGCATGCGGTGCATCTACCGTATGTATGGAGGGCACGCCACTTTCACAAACGTAGCAGAGAGAATTCATAAAATGTCAACTACTCCAATAATTGCGAATACAAACTTTTAATGTTAAATTTCAAAATATTAAACAAAACTGAATCATATAGAATTTTACCAAAAATCACCAATTACACCACTTCTCCCCAGAACGTGACTTCATGTATCAACGGTGTTTTGGCCAATTGATGTAACCCTCAAAATTGAAATTTTTCAGGAGAGAGTAAAAATTGTTTTTATCGAAAACATTATGGTGAATTGCATTATGAATCTTTGAAACGCTCTCCTGTAAATTTTCATGTTTACAAATACATGTTTATACGTATGAAGTGTCGATATAATCGCAGCTTGCATTAAGTGGGGGGGGGTGTTTGATTTTGAAACCTAAAACCAATATAAAATGATGTTTCCCTTCCAAAAAGTGGTAAATTTATTTTTCTAATTTACATCATTTGGCCGAGACCTGCTATATCGTCTTTAACATGAGATTCAATCATTAGTTCATTTTCTTACTTTTTGAGGGTTACACCAATTGGCCAAAATAACATTGATATGGTCGACCCCTAAATATATACATATTTTACTATGTCTTATCTGGAAGTGTTCAGTTTTTTTTAATCCATAGTTGCATTCAATTTGCGTTGTTGAAAAATTAAAACATACATAAATTATTTTAGTCTTTACGTACTATTAAAATTAAATTGGTAAATATGTTCTTTCGTTTACAACCAAAAATGCAAATTAAAAACTAGAGTCGTTGTTTGCGCATGGCCGGCTTTTGGCTTATGATGAAAATGTACCAATGGGAACAGAGCACGAACGGAGTAATGGATTTGTGAAAAATACACTCTTTTGACAGCTAAAACTTACATAACTTAAGCATTTTTGCTCGTGTTTTTGACGTTAAATAAAAGCGTAAGGAGCCCTGTTTATGCCTTCAATCACATATTTTAACAAGAAAACTATACCGATATATTTAAAATAAAAATTTATTCATTCAATCGGTTTTTTAAAGTTGATAAAATCTATGGTCAACACATAATTCGACTACCTTTTCTACTTAAAAAGGTTATAAACATATCTATTTCTTTGTTGCAGTTGCACAATGGCCACTGTAGATAATAGTATCGAACAGCAACAAGTGAGTAATTTTATCACTCAAACAATGTTGGGTGTTATTTGCCATCCCATGGAATACTCAAAAGTGTTGATGCAGCTAGGATATGAACCCATCGCTCCGAGAATGTCGAGAACATTAATGGGTCGCCCCGCGCTAGTCTTGCCCAATGTCTTTCAATATATAAGACACATAAAGAAAACAGATGGATTTATTGGCTGCTTCAATGGCTTACTTCCAACATTAATAGGCAACCTCGCTTCTGCTAACTTTACCATGAAAGTGGTACAAGCGTTAAATTTGTCATGGCCCGAAATCGAAGACCCCCCCAACATCATCACTGATGATGAACCGAAGCAGGAAGATTATATCAAATATGCCAGAAAAGAAGTAACTCTTCATGCAGTATCTATCGTCATATCATATCCCTTCAGAGTGGTCACCGTCCGGATGATGGCATCGTTCATAGGAAAAGAAGAAGGCTACCAGTCGATGATCGGGGCCGTAGGATCCATATATCGTGACAATGGAATTGCTGGATTTTTCCACGGAATCGTTCCTAAGCTCGTAGGTGATATATCATGCATTGGTGTATCAGTATTTCTTGCATTCCTTGCAAATAAATATATTGTTAAAACGAAAGAATCCCGTGGCTATACTCTTCCAGTTTTAACATTTCTCACAAGCACTGTAACTTATCCTTTAATGTTAGTCTCCACTTGCATGGCTGTCAGCGGCAGCAGTCTCTTGGCCGGAAATCCTCCGCTGATGCCGAGCTACAATACGTGGCGTGTTTGTCTCAATGATCTTCTATCGAGGAAGCAACACAAGCGCGGCGGATCGCTTCTGTTTCGTTATTATTCCGATCCTTCGTTGGGGTCCACCATTTTAAAGATTAATTAGAATACCAATTAATAATTTTATAATTCCTTAAGTAATATATCTATATAAGTCATCAATGTTTTTTTTTTGTTTTACATAACTTATGGTATAGTAGAGATGCCAAACAAAGTTGTTTGATAAAAAATTTTCGACTTCATTGTGCACATAAACAGTAAATATCACTAAAAATTGTGCACATCATTTAAAAATCAATACAGAATTACTGGCTATTACTTACTTACTTAACCAGCCAAAATGGATTTTGAGACACCCGTATTATCAACTCAAGTCTACAGACAAATAATATGAATTATCATTGATTTTGCATATTTTTATAGTACACAAACTTTGAACATTCAAGTCTATTTTATTTATGGTAGATATTTATATCATTTTTATTGTTTACTTTAGGGAATAAAAATGCCGGTGGGCATGTGTTACCCGCCGCAGCCTCCTTAAAGTAATAGAAGTTTATGTGTAAATGCGTACGAGCTGTGTATTGTATCTCAGGTTTTTCACTAATAAATCTTTAATTATGTCATCAAAATAAATCAATTTCACTTTCTATTGACGGTATTGCCATATATGTAAATCAGTCTTGACTTTTTGTGTATCAGGGGTCGGGGCTCTGCAAAATTTTTGAGGATCTTTTTTAAACCGCAGTTGGGTTGTGAAAAATGACAGAAGTTACCATGCACCTACTCAACTTAGAATCGGAAATTTTCTCAATATGCATTTATTTTACACTCAATTATATACATATTTTTTTTCAATTAGTTTAGCCATAGTATTACGACTTAGAAATAAAGCTGTTTAACCAATATATATAATATCTAATGCAATGCTAATTTCTTTGCTTATTTTCGTTGAATGTTATATTTACAGTAAACTCCTGATTATCTACCATTAGGGGAGGGGTCCATTGTTAATTGGAAAACACTTACAATCCGCATTATTAATTTTTATTTAAAAATACTCTTATAAATATTAAAGCAGTTATCATTTTAACATGTTCGATACTTAATATTTCGTTACCTTAGTTTGAAAAGGTTCTAACTGCACTTGACCATGTTTTGAGATACGAGCGTTTGAAGTTTTGATTGATCATATTTTGTAATTTAAATGAAAAAATGTACTTTTAATGATAAGCAAGTAAATGGATATGTATATTGCTTGTTTTAAGCATAATTTTTCTCAATTCAAACTTTTCTATTAGGAAGTAATGAGTACCTAAAACTGTAATTAGAACCTTTTCAATCTGAACTGACAATAATAATTTGTTTGAAAAGGTTCTATTGGCTGTTTGAACTTTAATGGTACAGATGAATAAAAAAGATTTATTTGAATGATATTCCATATAAATTTTTTTTTCACAGAATTGTTTTAGTATTATTATGATTTTTTCCTATGAAACATAAATTTTGTATATTTTCACTCACTGTTTATTAAGCTTTTTAAGAACATCTCATCTCGTACTAACTTGTATGGATCGAAAAAATATATATTTACGTATTTATTGAATTTTTTTTTAATAAAATATAATAGATCGTTCATTCATCAGCGCTATCACTTACAATTCAATATTTTTGACTCTTTTTTTAGATCGGTTGTGAGTTTTAATTAACGGAGAACTCTGGAGTATTTTTAGATTTAGGCTTTAATAAGCGATTGTTTGCTTTTAACGTATACAATATTACGTATTTCGTGATAAGGGGCCAATATCCGTTGTAATTTCGTCTTGAACTTCAAACTTCTTTCCATTATAGGATCATTTTCTATAAAAAAATGCTGTAACCTTGTTATAAAAAGTGTGTAGTATAAAAATATGTCACAATTCATCTACCTTGTTCTATCAAAACAGAGTTATACGAGGCTCAAGTGTACATTGCTTTGAACCACAGAATGTCATAACTTGTCCACAAGCAGAATAAGTTCCTTCTTTTACATACAAAAACTGAATGTCTATAACCTTACAGCTCATCTTGCAACAACTAAGATGGTGTTTTTTTGCTGTGGTGAGAAAGAACTTCTGGTAGGGTAGGAAATGAAAAAATATTGATAGTGCATTTAAACAAAATAGAATGCATTTTTAAAGAAAATTTCAGTGTTTTTACTATGTCCACTCTCAGTGTGGAGCATATGGCCTAATGGAGGTATCTCAACAGAAGTTTTCTACGAGAACTGCTGTTACTCAGTTGCTCTACATCTTTTTCGGAGAGAGTAGGGATAGAAAGATAGGACTAGTGGTTAGTCAATCGATCTTGCTATGCCCCGTTTTTAGGATCGGATGGGTGGAAGGGAATTTTAGACAACAGAAACATTCATGCCTACGAATAGAAATCCATAAATCGATTGAAAAATCCATTTATGAAACTGTCCGCATCGGGACTTGAATCCGAGACATCCGTAACCGTAGCCAACGATGTTAATCACTGCACCACAGACCTGGATTACTTGGATAACTTGGATTGATTCTTGCGTGCCCCAAAACTGAAATTATATCGTAGCGAATGCTGTGGTAGATTTTCTTATAGACCACGTAGAAGTCAGCAGTCCAGCAGTGAACATGGAATACTCTGTTCTGGGGCAGTCTTGCATACAAGAAGTGAATTCAGCCCATAGTGTAATTGAAAAGGCTTTGAGTAAAACAGAAATATTCTCCCCGGTGTCTTTACTTAAAGTATTGAGAACAATAAATCAAAAAAAAATCCGTACACAGTGATTTCTCGCAGTAATTTAATTTAGACTCCAATTTCTTTCTTGATAATAAAAAAGTATTCAAAGGAATATTATCGACAAGACTATTATCCTGAAGTAGGTCTAATCACACAATTTATTAAAGTCGGTCGTGTTGTGTGCAAATAGATTTATTCATTAGTGTTTAATGAATTAAACAAATTGAACAATAAACTAAATTGATAAACAATATTAGATTACCAACAATAGTAGAACACAGAATAATATGAGAGCAGAATATTACGATAAAACTTTAAAAGTACGAACGTGTGACAACTTTCAACATAGAACATTGAGACGAACTGTCAAACACATATTTCTAATCGAGCGAAGAAAATTCAACCGGACGATACAACCTTTTCAAACCAACTCTGCCGCGTGCATTTTTATTGCGTGACGGTTGTAATAAGTTGTATCGTATTTTAGAACCTTTTCAAATAAGTTTATGAAAAAAAGTGTGTAGATAAAACTCCGGAATTCTGCTAACTTCGATATTTAACAATACATAAATCTGAAATTAACATATATGGTAGAATGTGGCTAATACAACAATTTCCGACCAAAAGGTCATTTTAGGCCAAAATGTCAGAACCTTTTCAAACTAAGGTAACGATTTATTTAAAAAATCTGTGATTTTTGTTGTTTACAGTATTGTTTTAAAAATTTTCTAATAGTTTGAATTTTCCTAAGAATTTTATATCATTGTATTTGAATCCCCATTGGTCAATGTACTCTTAAAAAGTGTTAATATAAGTGAGTGCTGTGTTGTGACTTATACGATTGATAATTTCTTCTTCACTTGCCTTCTCACTCTCTTCTGGTTGACTGAGATTGGAAATAATATCTGGATCACACATATGTTGGAAACCCGGATCATATAAATCATATTATAATCACTCCTCAATGTTTTCTTTGTTGATGTTTCAAAAGCTTTCCAATTAACTTTGCCATTAGCTAATATATTTCAGATATTTTACTCAGGCGAGTTCAAAAAATCTGGTAGAAATTTCTTCTACAACCGAATGAGTGTTACTGACTTTATTTTCTACCAAGATTGAGTTACTCCATGTATCGCATCCAGTATCTTCATTTTTTCCATAATTTAATCAAATCGTCATCTTTGTTACAAAATTTAAGACATCGACATAATTTAAGACATCGACTGAGGGTGCTTGATGGAATTTCAATATCAAATTTGGATTATTGAGATTTTGTACACTTCCATGTATTTTGTCACTAACGACCCGGGTTTCGACTTTCGGCATCTTCAGGCATTCGAGACACGAATGGACTTAATATGGTGTTTACAAAATAAGGATTATTACGATTCCCGAAATTTTAACTCAGGTATCAGTGTGGCTCTCAGATGTATAATATCTTACCTCGTAAATAATATTAGTCGCATTTGTATCTTCTATATAAACGTTAGACACTGTTTACTGTCTCTCAGTTCGAGTCCATTCGTGTGCTCGAATGCCTGAAGATGCCGAAAGGCGAAACCCGGGTCGTTAGTGACAAAATACGTGGAAGTGTACAAAATCTCAATAATCCAAATTTGTTACAAAAGTTTTAAGAAGGTCAGTACGTAATGTTGTTTCATTAATGAAATAACACCTTGATCAATAGATTGAATTAATGATGTAACATTAGATGGTTAAAAGTTTGCAAGCATATGTCCGTCGTTTATTTTCAATATGCTTTCATTTGGATGAGAAGAAGCATTATCTAATAATAGCACTGCTTTTTGTGTGTGTTTTTGTTTTACTTTTCAAAAATTCTTGTGGAACCCATTTAGCCTAGAACCAATCTTCAAAGATCTTTTTTATCCATCCATGCTGTAATAAACTACAGGAAGACGTCTTGAATCTGTTCCCAAATGATCTTGGTATTTTTGCTTTCCAATCACCAAAATTTTATTTTGCGAGTTCCAGATCCATTCCCGCATGTATATAATATTTTTTAAGACATGTATTGAATGCATGCACAGATAACCCGCACAAAGAAAATCAAGAGTTTACTGTATTTAAAAGATGTACTTATAAACCAAAAAGTAATTGTTGAATCTATAAGAGAGGAAAAAATGTAAACGGATCGATTAATCCATATAAATAACAGAGGTTATTGTTAAACATGTAGAAATTTAGTGATCAATACCGTTCCAAATTTTACGGAGTGGGTTTATTAACATTTAAAATCGACAAATTCATAGTGGGATACTTTTTATCTAATGGTTATCCAGTCTTCAATAGAAAATTGCATCCTCAAGCCATGACTTCATAAAACAATCGGGTGACAAAATGGTGGAATAATTTTAGTCGGTCCTGTTGCAGACTGGCCAACATTCTTGATGACAATAATGACTGATGTTCAAAATCACTCTATACCACTCATAAAACTAGTCACCATGACATTGTATAATTAGTCATCTGAATATTATCTTAAATACCATCTATGTAGTCAGCTATTCATAGGGATTGAATAAGTAGTACTATTTAACTGTTAACCCTGTTGGAAAGCCAATTTTACTTTATACTTTCTTCAAATACTGCATTTTGTCGTATATATTTTTTGCAAGGACTGAAACATCACAATTACGTAATATTATTTCTGTTTTTAGTTTTATTCAAATTCAGTTGAAAAATTAAGCTTCAAAATGACTTCAATTTTTTGTTTTTTTATGATTACCTACCTATATCAATAATATGATTTTTTTCACTTGGTTAGGTCCTGGAGACATTTTTTTAGGATAATTTATAATTCCATGTTTTTTTAATTCTGAAAAATATTTATTATTCTTCTAATTGCATATTTATAGTAATATAAAATCTATAAAAACATTATTCTGTCTTACGAGGAACATGAAGACACATTCAGTAGTGCGGCATGATACTGTTGTCATATTTGTAGAACATATATCTTTGATGAAGATACATAAAGATGATGTTGTAATGTAATTACTATGACCAAGTTTATGCCTATGATCAAAAAATGCTTAAATTAATATACGAAACAAACAAAAAGATTTGAAATATATGTGAAAGTGATATAAATTTAAATAAATCTTCAGAAAAAATAGCAGCTATAGCCTGTAACTGTTTGTATCACTCATGAAAGTTTCATAAATTATTCTCTGGCATCTGTAAACGAAATCAATGATTTGAAAACTCTAACCATATTCACTTTCTTTTTGTATTTGTTTACCCCTCAATTGAAAATATATATTTTTATTATTGTGTTCTTTCATTTTTTAGTAATGGTAAATAATTGCTTATATGATGATATCTATCATCAAAGATATATGACATGCAGATATGAGATATATACAGATGCAATAACCACCTAAGCAATATGTTACAGAAATCAAAACTATGGTTTTAATTTTGCTGTGGAAAAAAATTTACATGTCTCCCACCGCATATAGTATTGAAATCTAGTCTGTAGGCAATATTTTTTCATTTTCTCGGTGAGATCGTATTGAATGGGATTTTTATTAACTTTATGAGCCTGGAGGATTATTTTTTTCAGTTTTAGTCTGAGTGAAAATCAAATTTATAATTATTCAAAAAAAAAAACCCGTTAAGTATGAATATTTAGCTATTGAATTAAAGAATGAATGAAGCAGATATTTTTAAATAACTTTATAGTGTGAGTAGAATCAAAACGTAGCTCTAAATTACCAGCATTCTGACAAAAAGAATTATTTTTAAAATATAGTACCTTTCCATCGAGAATTGACAGTCGACACCTTAAAAGTGATTAAAAAGAATTACATATGAAAATACTGAAAATTGATATTTGACGAAGTTATTTTAATTTGGATGAATTAGTGTGTCTGAAATTTCAATATTAATCACTCAAAACATTGTTTAATAAAATTGCTGTATATTTGTATAATATTTCCAGACAAAAAAAAGTATATTTGTTTTTCATCAAAATAATTCCTCATATTTTCTCTTGCTGTTTTATTAAAATATGCATGAAGCGAGAATGCTACAGAACTGCAAACTAATATTTCACAATTGTATTGCAAAATCAAATCAGCGCCAAAGGTAATCCAGGTCAGCAGACAGCACTGAACCTTTGATTTGTTTGCCCAAAAATAATATGTTAACAGAATCATAAGCGCCAAATAGTGGTACAGGTAGATGAAACATACAAAACAATATACAGTGGGATGCCAATCTATCATTCTCGCATTTATCGATATGATTATATAATCCCACTAAATAAGATAGGCGTTAATTAATCCCCATTCATTCTATTTTTTGAATGGCCTGTAAAAAACGATAAATATTTGGGTTCCACTGTATACAGTTTCCGCCTATAGTTCTGGTACACTTTAATTCATTGACCCTGCACACTCAGTTCCATTGTTTTGTGACTAATAATTTTTTTTTAAATATTGAATTTGATTTCAAGGATACATTATGACATTACGTACATATCAATTATAGTGGCTTTGTTGATATTTTTAATATTCAATACCATCTTTATTGTGAATGTTGAAATATTAGAACTAATATTATTTCAATATCCATAAGAATTCGGCGCATCCCTGTAGTATCCGAATATTTAACAATCCCTATTTAAATCACTCGGAAAATTTCAAATTTGGAACCCAATCGACATTACAATTTTTTTATTTTAAGAACTTCATTGCCTACGTCTGCTGAATATTGTCGACGTCAACAGAAAGCTTTCTGAAGTATCCATTTGTGCTCGTGATAAATTTTTTCACTGTAAATCTTATATGGAACTTGAAGCTTCTCATCCATTATAGTAAAAATGTACAAATTACATAATATAAATATAGTAATATTTTCATTGTTATTTTGAAGGTATTATCAACATATTCCATACAAAATTTCGATTTGGATACGTTTGAGCCTATGCATTACGATAAATTATTTTAAAATATAGATAAGTAACAATTGAGGGCAAATTAGCCAAAGAAGTCACATTTAAATGTATACATTGTTTATTATATATATAATATGAAAGATCTAGGTATTCACCATAAGAACTTTGTTGATATGTTTTCTTCTGCATTTAAAAACTAGAAAACTATGTATTCTGTACTGTAAAATTGTATAAACAATTACTACCCTTTGAATGTTCTATGAAATTCCATATGTATTCTTATGAAGTCTTTCTACGAATATTGAATATAATATATTATTTTATTTATTTTTTAAATCTGTTCCTGCATGTATGTTATTATAATTCAGTTTTGTTTCTGATTATCTTGACATTCAATTTATTATTAAAAACACAATAATAAAACAGATGTTCATGTAAATTGACAAAATAAAGATTTATTTCTTAATCAAACGTTTTCTTATTCGTTATTATATATTTCTAAATGCTCATTCCGAAGCTGCAGTTATGCATTTCGATGAAATTGAATGTTTCATATTTACTCCAAGTAGCTATCATTATAAATATAATGATATTTACTCCAAGCAATCGAACATAAAGAACTATAATGTTATTGTGTAGGCACTCATCGAACCTACAACCACAACAGTCATATTTGTAATGTCATGGGAAAGGAAAATTATTAATGCCCCGTCCACACGCTTATGCTTTGTCTCAAACTTAACTGCGCAATCCGGTTTGTATCGGAAAACCCGTGCGTGTGGACAGCAAAACTGTAGCTCGCGCAAATCGAAAACGCGGACTGTGTATTATTCGACTTGTTTGAAATATTAACTGTGCGGTATCATCACAATCTTCTCTACCACCAACCTCCATTAATTTATCAAATCGCTTACATACATACGTCAAAACCTTTTATAAGTTAGGAACAACTTCCTACTTGAATTTGCATCGCCAAAACCCACAATACTTTGTACCTAGTGGCTGCTATGGCGTAGCATACAATTTGTTAAATAGCTAACGTCAACTGGGGTTATTTCGCCTACCAAGTAGGTAGGTATAATAATCCAGCCTAATAAAATTTATTTTGTTTATATGGCCACAACTTAATTTTACAGTCGGGTAGACGAAATATTTGTTTATGACATTATTCTCAAACGACAACATTTAAAATTTATTTAAACGTTATTGTAAAAATTAACTTTTCTTATTATTTCTGACATATAATGGAATGGAGAGTAAAAATATTAATATTGTTACTTTT
Source organism: Himalopsyche phryganea (assembly GCA_022494535.1). Lineage (NCBI taxonomy): Eukaryota > Metazoa > Arthropoda > Insecta > Trichoptera > Rhyacophilidae > Himalopsyche > Himalopsyche phryganea. The sequence continues at coordinate 2,498,227 of JAGVSL010000087.1, read as the reverse complement.
GTATTTCTGGGAGATAAATGATGATTTGTCAACAGTTGAGGTAGGTAGGCAAATGCATATGCACACACCATTCACAAAAGTAAAGTCTTGCAATAACTTACGAGGAATTATAAATGTTTGAAAGGTTCAATGGGATTAAATGACGATTAAGAATAGAGTCATACATATTTGTCTACCTGATTGTAAAAGTAAGTTGTGGCCATATAATCAAAATAGTTTTTATTAGGTTAAATAATACCGTTTGACAGTATCTACGATGAAAAGATTCTAATAAAATTAATCGTCGATTTAAAATGTGCTTTGTATTCCCATGGAAGTATGTATACAAGACATTATATCTCACAAAATAGCTGTGAACGTAACCGGATGTTGGAAATTTCTGAAATTGACGTTAGCTCCTTAATTTTCGTGTAGAACAATTTCTTTACAGTTTGGCTGTGGTCAGGTGAGCATCGATTTAGAATTCTATTCTCGTAATCTATCGTAGGTGCGATATATTGTAAATTTAGACAATAGACTTTCATCTGTTGACTGAATTCAATTGCAAAAGGATTTAAGATCGCTATTCTAATACGCTTGTATTTTTATAAATCTTTTAGAAACGACCCAGTACATCAATCCATCCGTCATTCCATTCGGGACCTACAACTAATCCCGGATTACCTCCTGTGTTTTTTGCAATCCGCAAATATACAAACAATGTAAGTAATTTCTGACGTTTTAAACATATTCTAGATCTATTATTTTCTTGATCAGATGGAAATTTCACTCGAATTGCATTGCGCGTTGTCTTGGCCCGTCGTCATTTTCAAAATGGCCAGGTTTTTATATCAGTTTCGGCCGTGGTGTGCTTTTATCCGTAGATCCATTGTATTTAAATACGTGGCGAATCTTTCTGGATAGCATACATACGTTTTTCAACTCTTTCATTTCGTCGTCCTGCAGTAACGACATATGCATTTGATAATGTATCATGTATGATAAGGATGTAGAGAAATATCAACTGGACAAATTGCATGTACTTTCGTTTGAGGGAACTATTTGCATTTAAACCAGCCACAGATATTATTACCGTGTTGGAAGTCTTTCAATCCTCAGTGTAAGGTTTCGTGTTTACAATCATCTTGGGTTGTCAATTTGGCACTCGCAAGATGACGTAATACGCACACGTGTTCAACTTTGCTTGTTACTTACAACTAAACTCAATTTGATTTTATTCATCGAGGCAGGATAATGTAGTGATTTTTATTTTTGATATTACGATGTGCGCTCATGTATCAATTTTTTTTAATTTTTTTTTTATTTAACAGGAGGGGAGGACATGGAGGACGGTTCGGATCTAAGCCGGGTGGTGACAGAAATGGCGGCGGAGGTGGAGGAGGGTTCGGCGGAGGTGGCGGTGGACGATTCGGTGGAGGTGGACGTAAGGAAGACACTTTAGGGAAAGGACTGTCTCGCCCTCAATGGAGCGAGTATGATTTAGCCCCTTTTAAAAAGAATTTCTACGATCCCCATCCCGATGTGCTCAACCGCACCCCACGTGAAGTTGACGCTTTCAGAAACGAGCATCAGATCACAGTGAGCGGTCCCAATGTTCCCAACCCAATTCAGAAATTCGAAGAAGGCAAGTTCGCCGACTACGTTATGACTGACATTCGCGCTCAGGGCTACCAGGAACCTACACCTATCCAGGCGCAAGCTTGGCCAATTGCTATGTCGGGAAACAACCTTGTTGGGATTGCTCAGACGGGATCCGGTAAAACTTTAGGTTACATCCTACCTGCTATCGTCCACATTAACAACCAGAGCCCAGGGCGCGGCAAAGGCCCCGTCGCTCTCGTGCTGGCTCCCACAAGAGAATTAGCCCAGCAGATTCAGCAAGTGGCCTCTGATTTCGGCGGTCGCTCATACTTGCGCAACGCTTGCGTATTTGGAGGTGCTCCAAAGCACAAGCAAGCGCAGGAACTGAGACAAGGAGTGGAGATCCTTATTGCCACTCCTGGCCGTCTGATCGATTTTCTGGAGAAGGGGACCATCAACCTCTCGCGGTGTACATATCTAGTTCTGGATGAGGCTGACCGGATGCTGGACATGGGATTTGAACCACAAATTCGGAAAATCATCGAGCAAATCAGACCCGATCGTCAGGTTCTCATGTGGTCCGCCACATGGCCCCGTGAAGTCCGTAAGCTTGCAGAAGACTTTCTGGGAGACTACATGCAGATTAACATTGGTTCTCTTGAACTCTCAGCCAATCATAACATCCTTCAGATTGTTGATGTCTGCCAAGAACACGAAAAAGAGAACAAGTAAGTACCTATTGCCTCCACTATATGGATTTAATAGTATGTTTGGGAAGTGAGCCTTGCAACATGCTCCTTTTTCTGCCTTTAAATATTTTGGTATTTTTCTATAGGTAATTAAATTGTCTACATAACTGTATTGTCAGCATATAGTAAATTATTGGAAGAATTAGAGTAGCATGTTGTCTAGCATATTACCCCCAATTAAATGATGACTTTGAAAGTATGAGTAAACTTGATTATGGCTAATTTTCCTCTAAGAAGATCTGATGGTTAATTTGTCCTGATCAAGTCAGTTTTTTGTCATTGCAAGGTATTGACTTATTTTACATTTGCAGGTTGAATGATCTTCTCCAAGAGATAGGCAACGTCCAAGACCCTGGTGCCAAAACAATTATATTCGTGGAAACCAAACGGAAAGTAGAAAATATAACCCGTTCTATCAAGCGATTCGGTTGGCAAGCGGTGTGCATGCATGGTGACAAGACCCAAGACCAGAGAGACTATGTTCTCAATCAATTCAGACACGGAAGATGCAACATATTAGTGGCCACAGATGTTGCAGCCCGAGGACTTGGTGAGTTAACTTTTTGCAATAATGACAGAATCCATCTATTGTGAGCCTGACTGTTCAGTCTTTAAATATTTCTCAAATGGTTCCGCATTCTCCGAAGATAAAAATGAAGCTGTGTTTAATCATAGTAAATTACTAATATTCAGTATTCTCACACTTAATTTGAGTTTTTATCACTGTTTCAGAGGCACTTGCCGGATGAGTATTGTGTTCTGCATCGGTGGTCGATCACCGGATCTAGTTAAAAGCGACAGATCGATGGCTTTGTATTGCGTAAAAGCTATCACGTGTGGCGAAGCTAGAATGAGAATGCAATATCTCGTCGTGTGCCTCTGCACTGCCTTTCACTGATCCTGAACCTGAGGCCGAAAATCAAATCGAGAACCCGATGATGGATAACCTCTGGTCGCATTGTCAGCGCATTCGGCCTCTATGAAGGTTTCGCCTTTTCTGATGATGAATTGTTGAATAAATGTCTAAGTGACGAGGCTCAGAGTGCCGGATGGGTTTTCTGTATAATTTCGGCCACGATGGAGTTGAAACCTGCGTTGATATGATAGAAATGATTTGATATCGCGGGTTACAACACTTCCTGGGTTCGTGTGATGTGTCAGTCAGGCTATTAAAACTGTGATAATACTTGCATGACAAGAATTGTCAGCAAAGTAATTGAATAGAGAGGAACGTTACGAGGATGGATCTGCTGAGGAATCGCTGAGTGAATGGAAATTGAGTAAGTTGATGATTTTACTTTAAAAAATCAAACAGCTCATGGATTTTCTCAGTAATGAATTGGCGTATTAGCTTTGATCTATTTCAGGTTTTCCTTGTGCTCACGTATTGTGTTTGTTTGGCAGATGTGGATGGAATTAAGTATGTCATCAATTTCGACTACCCCAACTCTTCGGAAGATTACATCCATAGGATAGGAAGAACCGGACGATGCACTAGCAAAGGAACATCTTATGCTTTCTTCACTCCTTCAAACAGCCGTCAAGCCAAAGACTTAGTTTCAGTACTCTCGGAAGCCAATCAGGTAATTTATATTCTTGGCATATAGTAGGAATAAAAATATTTGGAATTATATGTAATTATTTTGGTCCTCTCACCTTTGGCATGGGTCTGCTCTTTTAATAGCAAAACATGAATGCGCGTGAGAGGTAGATCAACTTATAGGTGGACTGGAATGCCTTCGGTGTCCACACTTTCAATGTCTGGATCCCATCCTCAAAAGTTTCAACATTTTTCTGTTTTCACATATGGCCATGATTAGCTTACTGTTTGTTTTTATATGTGACTTTTACTAATGTTAACCTGTTGTTTTCAGGAAATCAATCCCAAATTACAAGAAATGGCAACCAGATTTGGTGGATATGGTGGTGGTTGGGGAGGACGTAGATACGGCGGATATAATGGAGGAGGAGGTGGTGGGGGCGGCGGCTCGTTCAGAAGGGGCGGCAACTTTGGGCGCGGGGGTGGCGGCGGAGGTAGTAGCAGACCGGCTGGAGGTGGATCTTACAAAAGGTTCAATGAGAATTGACCCTTCAATCTTAATAAATAATTGTAATATTAATAGCCACGTTTCATCGATACTTAATTGCTGAAGTCATCATCCACGCCCTCTCTTTGAAGACGTTCTCAGTATTTCACTTCGATAGCATTCCCGGTTTGGAATTGTTTGTGAGTTTGTCCTAATTTATTGATATGAGCTTTTACATGGAGCTCTTAAATATAGCTAATTTTGTTTTTGCGGCCTGGTCTGTGTTTGGGGGACATCTTTGTCGACAGAAGCATTTTAGCGATTGACGATTGATGATTGATGAGGGATGGTTTCCAAAGTGAAGGTGGCAGTATTGTGAGTTATGTTTTCTGTGATAAATGCCGACAAATTATGTTTCGGACACCTTTGTGCCGAGTGATGGACGATTGAAAATCTACCGCACCTATCTGTGTTAACTATATCAGACCATTGAGTCTGGGAATTACTTACTGACTAATTAAAAAACCTAAATGGATAATCGCTTGTCTTTCTTTTAACCTTCTTTCCATCAGCCTTCTCCCAATTACCACAGCATATCGTTTCCATTGTAGAATTGTATATCTGTAGAATTTTTCTGGATATAAAAACAATATCAAAAAAATCGAAAATAAGAAATGTAAATACCAGGGGTGTCAAGTAATTATAAAAATGGAAAAAAATTGATGAGACCTTGGCCTAAAACAATGAAAAGTCAATTTTTCAGTTTATTGCATTTCCCTATCTATGACCTTACGACTGCAAGTCAAGGTCTTTTTGCATGGACACATGAAAGATCCTTTGGAACATGTTTTCACACTTACTAGTCAACAAGAGTTCGGGAACAGTGCTATAGCAAGGTCTTCAATTAATTGTAAATGGATTCTTTGAACGGTTCCAGATATAGTGACAATTTGAAAGAAAACGTGATCATGGTGGTAAAAAAATTGTGAGAAAGATGTAATAGATTTTTAGTAACGGCTCGAAATTTGATTAACCCTTCCGCATTCACGGTGTAGCAATGAGTTACTTCAGCCTTAAAACCCTTATAATTATCTGAAAATCGGTCATACAAAAAATTGAAAATTTTGCTAATTGTGAATGCAATATAGTTACGTCGTTGTATAATTAATCATAATTTCAAAGCCTCGTCGATTTTACCATCGAACAATGCGTAATTATATATGGATATGGACTTTAAAGCGAATTCCAAAATGCTTACTAATATGTCACTCACCAAAGACGTATTTTGGGATGATTCATCTAAAGGAGGGGTGAGGAAACTGGGGACTGTATTTTCCCGAACGAGTCATTGTATGGCGGCACGCGGTATTATACGATCTCGCATTCCGGAAGGTCTACATTTTTTCTGTTGGGACGTAATGTAGCAGAACGATATCAGGTAGTGTATGCGGCCTTAGAATAGGTACCTGCCATATTCTACATATTGTAAGGTATTTTAGCTAATCGGATTGCGGCTTTCGAGGTCTGGTACAACTAGTTAGTTACCAGGAATGGAGTTTGAATATCAAATTTGAATTGTTTTGAGATATTGTACATTTCCATGTACTAAACTTTCCACGTCACTAACGACCCGGGTTTCACCTTTAGGCATTTTCAGACATTCGAGTACACGAATGGACTCGAACTGACAAATAGTGTTTAACGTTTATATATAAGATAAAATGCGACAAAATATTATTTATAAGATAAAAATACTATACTGAGGCAGGAGTTCAAATCTACGTATGTCCAATGTCTGAAATACACCTTGACTTTCGACCCGATTATTTTCGTTGCTTCAGTAAATCGCGTCCGTATGACTGATTAAAAAAGTGGCCGTATAATTAACGATACATGCCTAGATATGACTCCTTAAATCCAATAATACCTTATTTTCGGTAATTTATTTACGGATTTTTTCATAGAATGCATTATTATCAATTAGTCAACTACTATAGATTATATTTATGTAAACATTCACGCAATGTGAAATGGTGAGATAATGAGTGAAAAATGCCATTTTAGATGGCGCGTGGACTAAAGTGTATGTTTAGTAAAAATACTAGTAATCTAGTATTTTTACCCGGCTTAGCTCACAATAAAGAACGCTTATATTGGGTCATTTAGACGTTGGATTACTAATGTTGAAATTTTGTTGAAAGTTGAAAATATCACCGTGCATCGGTCCTCATGTATGTCACCCATAAATATACATATATAATATAGCCCGTTAATCAATAGTAATGTTAAACGTTGAAAATAGCACAGTTGACCTAGAAATGGTAGCCATAATGCAAATTTCACATCGCTACTGTTCACCGTTTGGGAAGATTTCTTGGAAGAGCTTGAAGAATCCTGTTGATGTCGTGTTTGGTGGATTGACCACACGTTCCAGATGTAAGAATATACCACGTTCACTTTCTACCAAGCCACACACATAAAACTCTTAATGCAGACATCGAAAATACAAATATTAGCGTTTGCGTCAATATTTAATTTTATATCTATCTATTTTAGTATTGAGCGGGGCTGTTAAGCAACCTTCCTTTGCTATTATTTTTGCTATCGATTTTTTTATTCCGCACCGAGACGTCAAAAATACAGTTTTCAAGTTTAAAGTTAAAAATTGAATATAGCACAATTGACCTAGAAATGGCATCCAGAATGAAATGTGAAAATTTCACGCCGCTACCATACACCGTCTGGGAGAAGGTCTTGTGACCGACAGGAGTACAACATATAGGCTTATACATGTATTTCCTGCTATATATTATAGTAGAGATACGTAGATATTTATGTTGATAAGTATCATAGCAACTGGACGCGATCTCGACTAAATAATAATCGTTGCTACAATATTACAGAAAAATACACTGCATTAAAAATGGATGTCACACCTTCCGCAACCATATTAGATGTTATTGAAAGTAACTTCGAAACTGTGAAAGCTGTACGTATCTTGGAATCATATCGAGCGTTTTACAGCGCCAATTTTCTTTTTGTGCGATCGCATAGTAAATAATTAAATGTGGATATTAAATTTCTTGCAGAAATCGTACGTGTTGCGAGCTATTTACATAGGTGATCACAGCTTTCAACGACCGTCTATCCTAAATGATTATTTTAAAAAAGTAATACAAGAAGTAAATTCATCGTATTTTGATGTTCCAGTTAAGGGATGTGTGATAATTTATCGAACATATTACATTGCAATTATTGAGGTTAGTATTTAGAAAATGGTGAATTTCGAATAATAAAGGTTTTCTTATTATTTTCTATGGACTCGGTTGTAATTTTGTGGGAGGTTCATTTTTAATATAAAATTAAATTAAAATTGATAACTTGCTTGCGGATATTTTCATGGATTATTTCGAAAATAATCTGTTTAAATCAAACTATCCCTTAATCAAAAACATTTAAAAATGGTATCGTTTTGTCGGCGATATCTTTTGCATTTGGACAGGCACGGACAGACAACTTAACACCTTCCTGCAGCATATCATCTCGATACACAAAGACATTAAATTCACTTTAGAAGTCGAACATCAAAAAATGCTAAATTTTATGGGCATTAAAATGTTTACCATTTTAAAATGTTTTTGATTAAGGGTTATTTTTATTTAAACAGATTATTTTCGAAATAAACCATGAAAATATCCGCAAGCAATGATGTCATCATTAAAAATGTCAAAGCTGTTACCGGATAACTTGCAGGCAGCTTTTTATACAGTTAACAATTTAGGTAAAATCTTATCGAAAAATAAAGATATAATAGAATCATTGTCACAGTGTGGAATATACCGCCTCTCTTATGAAGACTGTCAAGCTTCCTATATAGGACAGACAGGTAGAAGCTTTAATATTTGAGTTAAAGAACATATAAGATGTCTCAAAAGTAATAATTTTCCAAAGTTTGCGAATCATTTAATTGAAAATGATCATACTTTTAATAAACATAATAACGTAGAAATACTCCATCGTGTAAATAAAAAATGTATTAAAATGAATAGCTCAGAATTTTTAGAAATCAATAAAACCATTAACAGTAATGGAGGATTAGTAAATAACATTTTAAACAGAACAGGCGGCTCGTCATTGTTAAATTTATTCCCCTTGGGTTTTTAACATCCAGGTGCCAGTAATTGATTTGTATATAGTGTAGAAGTGTTTATATATTACCCCCCTCCACACGTCCAGTAGAATATAATAAAACCCACCCCCACCCTTTTAAGAGTTCAAATCATCGTTTACCTTAGAAATAAATAACCTTGCGATACGGTTAGTCTGAAGATGCTTCTTAAAGAAGCGAAACGCGTCACGTCAGTGATAAATAAAGTGGAATAACTAAGTCATCAATTTTAATTTAATTTTATATTATAAAAGTTTTCATTCAGTAGTAAACGATAGTTTTAATGAATGTATAAAAATCTTTTCTGTTATAAACTAAATGTTAAATCAGTGGCGTAACTAGACATATATGCCTCGAGAGCAATCAAGGCTACTGATATATTGTTTTATTATTATTATCAGTCTGGTTTTATATAGATAAAATATAAACATTTATATAGCATCGTTCAAATGAGCTATCTGTGTATAGAATTCAGCTAGTTAGATTTTTTCGATAATTTCGCCAACAATGTAAATACTATTTTTTGTATGGTCATAGAGTTCAATACATTAAGAAAACAAGGCGTTGCCTACAACATATTGTGATACATACCTACATAAAATTAACCCAGTTTATCTGTCATGGATATTTGAAGGGCTCTGAGGAAACTGTAACTCGTCAAATAAATTTACTCTTTGCTAATGATATAAACGGATTGCTCCAAGGAAGATCAAAACTCTTGATTGTCTACCATAATATTCTAAAGGTAATGATGAATTATATTATATGATTAATTAAATGGTCTATTGTGTATACAATTGGAAAATATGTTACAATGATAGTATTTTCAGCGATTATCAGTAACATGGCAAAGCGTATTTGCCGATCACAAAGATTCAGTAACGAATTTGAACCTGGAAGTGGATCTTAAACTCCAGTATGAATTTTTAGAGAAAATCATTTATAAAATTGATCAGGTTTATAGAAAGATTTTCGAACAACGAGAAGTAAGTTAACCATTAAATAATCATGAAATAAGTCGCACTAAGCCACCACGCTAAACTACAAATCTTGCATATCGTTGCTTAATCCGACAAAAGTAAAGATTGAAGTAATTTACACAAATATTCCCAATGGGTTTTGCTAATAGTTTTTGAAAAAACAATTTCAACGTTAAATTTTATATCAGTGTTATACCGCTTGTGAGCTTGTGTAACTAAATTTGATACACGTTTCACTTCTTTGAGAAGCATCCACTGACTAAATGCATCGATTTTTAATCATCTAATCCAGGCCTGGGAAAACTAGGGGCGCATACGGGCTGATCCGTTTTTGTGCGGCCCATTCATCTCATTAAATTGATGGTTTTCAGAGACTTACTTATTTTTCTTTTATCTTGAAATTCTTTTTTCATGACAATACATTTTGGACACAGTATTTTTCTTGTGACCCGCCGTTCATTTTGAATTCCTAATGTTGCTCTTCAGCCAACAAGTTTACCCAAGCTTGATCTACTATAATAATTGATTGATTGAATAGAGATTTGATCTTCGCTGTTAAGTAATTTGAATAAAAAATGTATTGATTCTTATACTTAAACCGTACTCAAAAATTAAGAATGTGGGGATTTTCCTTACGATCAGACAAAAAGAGATGAAGTGGTCTCCAACCAATTTTACATTAATAATCACTTGTATCCTAGCTAAAATAAATAATAGTTGCGGGGGGAGGGGCTAGCTCTCTGTTCGTAGTTTTTTACGAATCAGTTTACATCATTAAGATTCTTATAAAATTATTTTATTCCAAATATATTAAATATAAGAGAAAGAGAGCTGGTTGTCAATGAATTGCCGTTATTTAGTATTTTTTGAATACATTGGCCGGAGAGCTAGTATTTTTCAGAATTTACAATTCGTATAGTAGAAGTTAATCATAATTTTAATAAAAATAACAATGTAAAAATACACCATAAAAAATTGTTTGAAAATGCTTTTACGCATGTTTCAGGATAACTCTAGCAACCTGGGAATCGCAGACACGAATTTAAAAATCTACCCAGAAAACAATGACTTGGAAACTATTTTAAATTTTCAATATGTTATGGATTTGAAAGAATATGCTGCCATGAGTCAAACATTACCTGATTACACTTATTCTTTCGGTAATAATGCAATCGTTTTAAATTAACTGAATATTCGTACAGAGGATGCGATTGATTAGCTTACGATTGATACTTTCACAACCCACCCTTCTTTGCTAACCTCGGTGGTTCTTGATATTTACGAATCTAAAACAAAAAAATAAATAAATTAGGAAACTAATAGCAAAAATATGTAATCACACTTTTTATTTCATATTACCTATACAGATTACATATTGGTGAAAATCATAAAACTTTCTATCGAGAACGGGGCGGGTTTCTCATAATTTCGAGGAGCATTTGTGCAAAAGTACGTGGAGTATGCACCGACTAAAAACAGCAGTCTCGTCCTCTTCAAAGAAAGATAGGTTGAGCAACTGATTCAATACCGGTTCTCGTTAGACGACTTCTGTAAAAATTCTCCAGTTAGAAGTCCATATCGTCGCTGTTCTGAAAGAAAACACTAAATCGAAAAATTGACATATTGAGTTAGTTATACCAAAATGTTTTGTTTGTACAGATTTGTACAAACAAAACGAAAAAACTATAGCATTTCAAACATTTGACAAACTTCAAAGTCCAATTACTCAAAACTAGTATTTTTCAGTTAGTGTCTTCTTCCAGACCAACGACGATATGCTCAATAGCGAGAGAGAACATTGTCAAGAAACATATATTATATATGTCAACCATTTATTGATATAATCATGAGAAGCGTGACAAGTCCGGGCAATGACTAGCTCAAACCTACGTATATTCAAAGAAGCCATCCATCAGCTCGGCGCCTACGAAATGTTTGTCCTTCTATGCCATATGGAATTGCTAGACAATCTTCACTTTTTGAAGGCTCATTGTTGTTCACACCGTGTACAATATATATGCTCTAACCAGCGCAGTCTCCCAATCTTAATTAAAAGGCAGCCATGCAATCATCGTACCGATTGCAAGTCTCAACATAATTTTTTTTCCAACTGTTGCCATTCCTGACTTGTTCATAGTCTGTTGTAAAACCAATTGAGTCCACAAGAATTTCACCTGTTGCGGTCGCTGCCGTGTCCGGCGGGCATATGATGGTTTCCCACCTTTCTGGATCTCTTCTTTCTAGAGGTTGTGTGTTCATTACGTCGGGGGTCACCACTTTAAGAATCTTTCATTCGACTTGTGTAATTACAGATATTTTAAAATTTTGGAATAGATCTGCCGCCAACTTTGCGGTCAACGGCTAGTGAGAAATTATTGTCACCCGTCTCAGTGTATGGTATGACGCGTTCTGTTGGTGTCTCTGCTTTTTCCAGTGTTGTCAATCGTATTTATTCTTTTTCCACATATATTTACAATATTTCTTTAGCTTTAGCTAGCTAGAAATTAATGATTACCAATCTAAGAAAAATGTATTCGGTTTGGAGTTTTGAGATTCGGATACTCGGATCTGTACTTTGTGTTACACATTACCTTGTTTAATTAAGAAAATTGAATGCAACTAATAATGATTATTAACGTCAACTTTCTATACTCTTTACGAAGTGTTACCAATTCCGTAAGTAACAGCTCACAATTGCATGTCTCAATTCGTAGATATGTCATGTCGTAATATTAATAATAATGACTCTTGTTGCGAATAATAAAAATAATGATGATTTGTCGGCTAATATCATATCAGCATAATACACCTTCCCACTTCTCACCACCTACAGGATAATATGGGACTTGATTAAATATTGCATAGGTGCAAAAGTCACATCAGGGTCAAACTGATAAACAATCGAATTTATTCTCGTCTCAAAAGGGTGACAGTGACGCACTTACAATGTAAAATAACTAGTGTATTCCGCAGACAAAATGTGACAAAACAAATGCATTTATAGTTTTTTCGACAGTGACATGATTTGGGGGTAACGTCTTAAATAAATTTAACAATGGCGACCAAGCGATTTTAAAGTATGAATTTTACTGGATCAAATCCCAGTACGGACACTCCTTCTATCCTTAGTATCTCCGAAAAAGAGAAGTTGAGCAACTAAGTAACAAACAGTTCTTATAGAAAAACTTCTGTTGTGATATCTACATTATGAGATCATATTCGTCCCATAGGGAGAGGACATGTTTAAGCAATATATGAAACCATCCCATCGACTAACCTGAATTGAACTTTGAATATATTTCAGTTTAAAATTTACTATTGGTAATCGATAAACTCTTTGTTTTATAGAGAAATGCTGGCCTACTCCATTCGATTTCACACCGAGAAGATATTACGATGACTTGAAAATAAAGGATGTGTTTGTTGAGCCGCTACCAGTAGAATCTGATATTCGAAAAGACTTCGATGCATTATTAAAAGAGCCAGATGAAAACGAAGAAGTTATTGAATTAGTTGATGAAAGCGAGGGTTCAGCTATGAGTTATAACTCCATAAATTGAAATAAATTCATACATAATAGAAAACATTTTCCTCTTACGTGATAAATATACGAGAAAATTAATAATCTATTCGCCATGAAGAATTTTATCGACCGGCATTTTTTTAACAAATATGAATTATTTCTTGATCATGTTTCATAAAAGAATTTTTCCACGTTGTGAGATTTTATAAGTGGCAGAGCTTTTACTAAATTAATCCTCTTTCACCATTGGAAATTATATCAACTTCCTGGCGAATAAAATATGTACACCCGTCAATATGATGCCACGGCTTTTCAAATAAATTGTCTAAAATGTCACATGTTAAACGATTGATAAAATATGTACTATTCTAATTAACCCACCTTTATTAGAATATTAATGGCAACTCCTTGATAATAAATTAGAATGACAGTACGATACAGATGGATTGTTCTTTTTAACCTTGACATCAATTTAAATGTGGTAATCAATAAATCACAAAAATAATATATGACGATGTAATTATATTAAACGAATAAAAGATTAATCTGGTTATAACATTTATTATATATTTTAAAAAAATAATGATAAAAGGACCGTAGGAAACAAATTTGTTTTGTATTCTAAAACACATAAATTAGGTGATATACATTTAATTTAATTTTAAATAATATACTATTACGATAAAATTAGGGTTCACAACAACAAAAAAAATGGGAATTCTTCATAAGGTAACTATTTTATTTATATATAATGTGGATAATATTTTTCATGAATCGTTTAACGTGACTTTATTAATTGTTATGAAGGGGTTACGTCGACCTATCTCTTTAACATATTATATCTTTTGGAGAATTCACAATACACCAGATAAAAAACAATAAAAACTTAACGACGAATTTCGTATGTATCATTATGAACTATTGTATGAGACACGAAAATATAGTATAGACATTTAATTTATGTATAAGAAATAGTTTTCAAGGATTGGAATTTTTCTTAAGGCTTCTAGTAAAAAACTCTTTAGAAAATTATATGGCTGATAGACAACGAAGTGAATCCTATTTTATTTTACGGACAAGACTTTAACACAGATTTTTTTCTAATCGTATAAGAATTACGTAGGTAAATATTTACAAAAAATATTTGGATCTCTAAAATTAACCAAGAAGTTTAGGTTTGACTCGAGTCAAAAAATATTGCGTTGCTTATAAAAACATGACATTACCGGTAGATATGGCACATCACGTGTTTTGATGATTATTACAAAATGGTGAGAGTCATATGCTTTAAATAAATTAAAAAAGATTATTCTACACTGTGGTTAGAATAATTCATAATAATTAAAATTATCGAAAAATAATAAATAAATGCATTGTGCCTTAGAATAACTAGAACTGCTGCCATATTGTTATTATTGCAACTTTGCTTGGTTAAAAAAATGCAACAGCCGCTATTAATAAAAAAGCTATGTCTTGTTTAATATTTTCCATTTAAGTGTACTTACGCAGGGCTAAAAACCTTAATTTGTCATCATTAATAGCTACTAAGCATTCATTAAAATTAGACACTCGATCAATGGAAAAACTCGCTAACCACATTTGTCTAACAGAAGGTAATATTTATAAAAATAATACACAGTATTTAGTAATTGGATAGATAACAAAGTATTTAGTTCTACAAAATTTTATTAGGTAGGTGATAGCTATTTCGGCTTGACGCCATGTCAGAACTAGTTATGACTATTAATAGTTATGACGACGGCGTCAATCCGAAATAGCTATCAATTACCTAATAAAATTTTGTAGAACTAAATACTTTGTTTTTGTATCTTATTATAATGAAGTTATACCAAGTAAATGCCAATTCAATAAATAATATTTAGTAATTATTCCAATTATTATAAGCACTGATTGAATATTTCGTTGTGCTCAAATGTATTTTACAAATGTTATAGTTGACAAATGTTATAGTGACCATTGAAATGATTAAAAATGAAAATCTTCAGCCTGTGTGGTCTAGTAGTGAGAGCTGTACCCAAGTGATTAGATCGGTCCAGGTTCGAGTCCCAGTGAGGTCAATACCAGATATTTTTTTCCAATCTAAAATTTGAGATCTTGGCCATGGGTGTTTGTGATGTCTTTTCTCTCCGAGTAGATCTTGAATGACTTTAAAAATTCTCAACAAATATTATGTGATTTAAAAATCGAGTCTTTTATACAAATTGTCTTCGAAATGTATTTATTAATAGAAACATAAGAGTTGCAGGAAGAATCTGCGTACTAATTTTTATGGAAAGCTGTGTCTTTGACTCAATTTAGATCAGAAGTTTGCAAGTTTTTCCACGAGGATGGTCTACGAATATAATAAAATTAATATAAAAAACTTAATATTAATTGAAAGTAGTCCAAACTAATGTGTTTTGTCATAGGTGTTCTTGTGCTGGTAGCCTGAAACATATCCTGAATTATCAGGGAGGTCTTTTCTTCCTGATATTCCCTTTCCTTTTCCGGCGTCGTCGAATCGATTTTTGTGGCATCCGGTGTATTTTGAAGTATCTGTCAATCGCTCAATGGTCGCTGGCGATTTGACAACCTAAAATGAGAAATTGACAAACATTAGTAAATTGACAAACATTCATTATTGGTTGATGATTTTTTAATAACATTCAGTGCCGTATACTAACTATGTATTAGGAATACTAAACTAGTTTTACTAAAAAGAACAGGTCGGCAAGACGTTTCCATCGGATAGAATTTAACGAGTTTGCTATGAGGCAGCAAAAATGAAGTATGTTAAAGCTATCGAATTAAGGTTGAGTAAAAAGCTCCAGATTTAGATACTGCGAATCTATTAATTAATGAGAATAATTGTCAAATGATTTTATTTATAAATACTCTTAAGTTTAATTGACAATATCCAGCTAAAAATTACTTTAAAAACATCATAGTTGATTGAGGCATTCCTTATTAAACTATTCCACTAAACATTCACTTAAAGCGCCCAAATAATTACATAATTTAGGCACCGTTGGCGATTTTAATTCCGCTTTTCATGGCAATAAGGTTGCCGACTCCTGAATTAAATGATTGAATTTACTAATCTTGACATCCAAGCACTGATTGACTGAAAAATGTGTAAAGAGAGCATTTGAACTGATTCTGCAGAAATTAAAATTTGAGCATTACGTTTATGAGGAAAACGAGGACTGTTAATAAAGATTGTAAACATCACTTCATTGGCATTGGATACAAGTTTATGTAAAATGTGTGTTGATAGATAATTATATATAAGTTAATATCTCGGTATCACCCTGCTACGGAATAAGAAAATGAATACATTAAAAATTTTATTAACCAATTGAAAATATTACGCTGTAAAGTAATTATTAATTAATGACTGGGAAATATCGAAATATAAAACTTAAATAAAATAGTTTTTAGATATAGATATTAGAGTTTAAAAAAGACAACGAAGAGACTAAATAAACAAGTCAATGAAGAAACTCTATCTAAAAAATCTTACTAATCAATTTTAAATGGGATATGCTCCTTCATAATAAAATGGTGAATTTATAAAATGTTTTCTGTCACCGATGTGGAGAATATGAATCCCTAATCGAACATTAAAATATAGTACGTCAGTTGCTCAACCTCCCTTGTTGAGACTAGGATAGCACTAGTTGTTAAATGCTCGCTCTTTGTACAGCCCGTTTTTCAGGATTGAGTAGGGTAGAAGGAAAATAAAACATGATTGATAAAATTTTGATAATGTTCATGCAGGTATTCGAAACCTTGAAACGGATAACGATAACTTAACCTCTATTAAACTGAATATATTTCTGAGTGTAGAAAATCCATTTAGATGTTTTTGAGAACTAATAATATCCTACATACTCAATACTTATCGATTATACTTTGTAAAATATTTCAAGTAATTCATTATAAAGTGCAAAAATAAATAAATACCCCTACTCCAGTGTGGCCAGGCGCTCCACAGTTAGTCAATTTATTCTTAACTTCTTCAACATCAACTTTCTTGTTCTTCGCCAAGTCATCCAAGAATTTCTTGTAGTCTTCCACGCTGACTTTCAGGGATTTCAATTTCTTGAAATAGATTCCTGTATCGGTGGTCGTAATCTTTTTGCCATCGATAACCTTAGCCTGCTTCATCCACTTGTCACTCTGCGAAAGGGTAATGAGTTTTCCATCAGACTTGATGTCCCCGAACTTAGAGAATGCCTTGAAGCTGTCCTTGAAACTGTTTCCTCCTGCGGGCGTGGGAGAGGATTCTCCATTAGCTGGTGCAGGGGTGTCTCCATTACTGGTGTCTAATTTTAAGCCAGACAGTTCTTGTACAGGCGCTACGTCTGTATCGGCCATTTTGAAATGTCTTCAATAATACCTGAAAAAAAAAGAATTATATTAATGGAATGTCGTCTTAAAAAACCTTGTAGTCTCTAAAAGACTGTCTTTAGTTTTAAAGAAAAGATATTTTAAGTTCACAGGTTTTTTTTCAATATGATAGCTAGCGGTCTTTTTGGAAAAGTAACTAAACTGACTAATTGGAAATGTATCTAAAATGATTGTAGAATGGTGATGGATAGACTTGATTTATGGTTTTAGGCATACTCATGTAATTCAGAACCCGACTCGAAAGAATTCTTTTTTATCTCGCAGTTGATTCAATTTTATGTTTCGTATTTTAACGGAAATTTATAAAACTTTTCAGCAATTTATTTAAATTCATTAGTATGAAAATATTTATAGGTATAAAATAAAAGGGCTCCGACAACTATGCACGAATAGCCAAATTATAGTTATTCCTCCTGCACACAACATGATTGTCTATAACATGTTTATATTATTACAGTTGTGATCCATCTGGACGGACTTATGTGGACACTCCACTTATTTATTTTCTTCATATATGCCGAAATAAATATAATATGTGGATAGGTTCATTTCTCTCCGAGATTTCAAAATATTTAACGTACGCATGTCTGAGAAAAAGCTAGTTAGATAAAGCTTCGTGTAATATGCAATAATAAACCCACAAAAACTTTTGAATCTTTCCGATAAGGTTACATTTCAAGCGTTTCTCAAGTATTCATTAATAATGTATTGGATAGAATACTATATTATTGAATATAATAGAAAAAAACATTCGAGAATGTGTAATTCAATTTGGAGAAAATATGTGCCAGTGATCAGAGGAAAAATCATATAACAAAACGTCTGTCGAAATTATTTACTTATTTATTTAGTGTGCATCTTCAGTTTACTTCACTGACATACTAATTTATTTGGTACTAGTCACTGAAACTAGCTATCTATTGACTATAATCATTATGTAAGGTTTAAAATGCAATATATGCATACATACAGCATATGATTCTCAATATTACCACAACCGCTGAACCGATCATCATAATAAAACCTTGGGTAAGTGACATTTATCCCTATCGAATTACTTTTTTCTTTATACGAGACATTCGATCAATAAGAAAATAGTACAAAAGGTCGGACGATCCTATGCCAAGCGTTGCGCTTAGCACCGTAGGTAAAATAATAGTGAAGTATTTTTATTATCTATGACAAAAATATTGAAGATAAATAAATTTATTGCAACTAAAACTCTGCTTCTGATGTGCGGGATTGATATGGGAACGATAGCATGACTATATCATAGATATATAGTAGAACGACTGTTTTAAAAATAAAACACAATTTGTTTTGTACTACATCCACAGGTTTATAATTCACATTATAAACACCTGAACGTAGTACAAAACACATTGAATTTTATTTTTACAGTGTATTGTCTTTCCAAAAAGAATTGACAGTTAACACATTAAAACTATAAAATAAGTGTATTCAAATGTCCTTGATCGCGAAAGTACTAAAAATTTAGAGCATATATGGCCAACGTTACAAATAGCAAATAATTTTTTAAACGAAAGGAATGATGTTATTAGATTGATAGTTTACAAACCGATTGTTTGCTCTTACTCTCTCAGTCGCTTAGATTGGAGTTAAATGATAAAACATGAGACAGCACTATAAATGCGTTATACGTATAGATCAGGCGCGTGCCATGGTTTTCTCTCTTTCTCGCTCAATCACATGTAAAGTGAAGGGTGCGAGCGAAATGCAAGAGCATGCGGGCGCATGCATGAGGTGGTGCGATAGAGATAGAGATAATTCCGCTACACGCCGATGGTATAGATATAGATTTCCTATAAAGATAGACAAGAAATCACTATTTTGCATTCGTTCAGATAAAACATGCCATTTTTGTATATGTCTGATTTAGAATTGTTAGCTTCGCGGATACGGGTCGACATTCATGCATTTGTTTTTAATAGGTTAGGAAACTTTAGGTGGGGAAAACCATTGTTACTGAAAAATAAATGAAATCTGGTATTATTACTCCATTTATTTTTAATATAAGTCAATACTAATAACTACTAAATACTAATAACCAATAATATAAGACTTGACGGCTAGAAAAGTAACGAAATTTTTGAACATTGAATGATCAATTTTATTCGTTTTGTAACTTGAAACATGATTTACGTATTTGATTTATCACCGATTAGATTCTGAATGGATACCGTAACAACAACCTGTGTTCCATCTTGCAAATTTGATCGATCATTTATTTGATGTGTGGTTTTTTGTCTCATTCGACAAAGACACCACCGCAGATTATTTAAATAAAGCAGTCAACTTATAAAAATTTCCAAAAATCGATGTAGGTACACCTTTCCTCTCTCTTTTTTTAAAAATATCTTTCAGATTAGTATCATTCTTATGCTCGATAAATTCATCAAATGGCTCTGCATAATCATATCCCAATGCAGCTACGTGTGTTATAGTTGCTGTTTCTAAGTGCCAGGAACTTAATGTAAGTCCTGAAATCTGTATGTCTAGATATCCAAAACTTGTTTCGGGCCTCACATAAAAGCTCGCTGGGCCGCAGTTTCAGTATGGCTGGGTTAAATAAATAGGAAACTGGTATTCTTCACCATATTTGTACTTTAAATAAATCACTACTACAATTTTTAATCATGTTAGATATTTGGTTGAACAAGTTAATGTATGCGTAGATACCTACACAATTGTACATGCTATTTATTATCGTGTTTCAAGACTCTAGACTTGATTGTAGAAAGTGGTGAACTACTTAAAATATTGTTTTTACAACGGAGGCACTTACTGAAACACAAATCGCACGAATAGAAAATAAGCAATTAGTGTTTATAGAATAAAGAAAAAACAGTTAGTACTAATAGCCAACGGAATCTACATAAGATGAAACAAGTTTACTTTTCGTGCAAGTAAACTTGGAAGTAAACCAACTTTTACTTTTTTCATAAACGCCTTACACTAAAAACGTAATTGACCTGAAGTTAATTGTTAAACTTGTTCAGGTATACTATAAAAGGGAGTCTTTAATGACGGATAGGGCAATTTATTTTGTAGAGATAATAAGAGCATTTTAGTTTAGCAGGCAGTAGATATAAAATAAAGTTACAATTATTGCATAGATAGAACGTAAAAAGATTGTACTTAGTTGCTTAGGTATATTATGTTAACCACCACAGAGAAATAACTACAGTTTTACTATCAATGGTAATGATATTTTATTTTAATGAACCATACAAACTTTATATTTTCAGCAATAAACCGATCAATATTCTCCAATTTAAGTATTATAACCGCATGGAACTTAGGTATAGCAACTTAAAAATGTATTCTCAACAATGCGAAAAATAATTAAATAAGTAGGCGGGTACATCCGGAGGTTCACATTAATGAGAGTCTCTCAGAGAAAATGTGAGTTCTGGGGGTCGGGGGGTTGCAAGTGTTTTCGAGACCACTAAATTAAAAATTCTGAATTTTAAGTAATAAAATATCAGACTTAAATAAAAAAACAATTTCATTAGGTATATTAGAAATCGGATTGCGAGTTCTGTTCGAGGATTGCCATCACCCGTGAGATTACCTGTCGAAATATCTGTCCAAGTACCAATCCGATTAGTGATGCTGGAGCAACCTTAAACTCAATGCGGAAAGTCTGGGACTCCTGTTGTACACGGTTAGAACCAAGTGCAATCTATTCAACGCATGCATTCTGACGATGCGACTTTACGGTTGCGAGTCATGGCACACCACTAAAGTAGAGGGTAATCGTATATTGTGCTTCGAAAACAGATACTTGCGGCGAATACTAGGGGTACGGTGGTTTGACTTTGTCAGGAACTCGGAGGTAAGAGAAAGAACTGACCAGCCTCTTATTACGTCCAAAATAAAAAGGGTGACGATGGAACTGACTTCGACATGTGCTGCGAGTGCTCCAGGGGAGCCAGAATCTTGCCTGCCCCTTATATCAACCGGATGGATATCGTCGCCCTAGAAAGCCGCTGATAAGCATAACATGAGATGTACTTGGCGGAGCTATGGGACAATGGGATGACCTGGGAGGAAGAGACAAGAAGACTGGCGGGGAACAGAGAGTCTTAGAGGAACCGTGTGTTATACCCGAATATGGAGCGGATATGGTTAAAAAAAAAATATTAGAAAATATTTAACAAATTGTAATCCCCCTAAAAGTGAGACCCATGGCAGCTTCCCCTTACACCCCAACTTCTGTATCGGCCTGATTGGGAGTGTATCCATTCATTATGTAATTAGCTAATCGCACAGAAATAATACACCTTTTTTCGAATTTAGGAAATGCGAAATTCGTTAGGGAAGAAAACACTGAATAAATAAAACGATGACCATCCGAAAAAGTTCTTCGTAAACTGCTTAAGTAGAATTAGATTCTTTTTGATGTTATAATAAATAATCTTGAAGTTTGTAATATACCCATTTATATGTATTATAAGTCGCAGTATGTATAAATAACAAGATGTGTTAACATCCGTATATTTTGATAGGGATTCAAGAAGAATTGTAAGCGAAGCGATCATTATTTATATTAATTTTGCCATCGGTCCCTACGTAAGATGATATTATACTTTGTTTTTATGGCGTAACAAAGTTTACATCAAAAAATGAAATAAAATAGAAATGACCTCATACGATGGACGAATACTTTTAGAAATCGTGTTGTCATAGTTATCTGTACAATTTCAACAGTGTTGGTATTAGTATAAAGTATTGGTTTACTTGTTTGCATATACAAAATGACGTAATTTGACTGCTTAAAACATACATAACACAATATTGTGCATACGTCTAAAATATACCAACCAGTTTTCGTTGTCTATATATTATATTACGTTCAAAGGTTGTGAAGAACACTTGCAAGCCGGGATTCAATTTTTGTCAGTTTAATGAAATGAAAACATTGACTGAAGCCTGGGAAATGAGGTTATTAAAAAGCGTTCACAAGAAAATCGTTTCAAAATAAAACAGTTATTGCATGACAAGAGGAGAATATGTTTTTCTGTAAAGAAACTTCGAGTTATTCCACTAATTTTTTATTATCTTAGTTCTACTTGTAACCCTGTAGTTTTTTGAAATTGAATCCTAATGAATAATTTAATAATCGAGAATAGTTTTTGGCTCGAACTTATCAGTCTACATACAATGTCTAAAAATTGATTAATTGAAGAATAGTAAAAAATTGTAGATAAACTTAAGGAAATATGTAGATATGGTATAAGTTTATATTGTGTGCTAGAATGTCATGAGTAAAAAATTAGATTTTTTATTCTAATTTTATGAAAATCATAATTGAGGTGTTAGTTTAAAAAACCACTTATCCCATTCTGGTCTTTGAAACCGATTGCCTCAATTATTTTATTACGACAGACTACCGATAATCCAATGAGCCAATCATCTATAATTATGTATTATATTGATTAGGTGTGTTATCCAATGGACTACAAATTTCTTTTTCTGAAAACATGAGCCTCCATAGTTAATAATTAATAAGTTTTGGCTATTTGTTTTATCAATTTTAATGATAGAATGTTTGTCACAAAATATTACAAATGGAGTCGTGCAAAACGTTAGTTTTGACTCAAAAATAATAATAGTTCCATAGGTATTTCAAATTTGGGTAGATTCTAAAAAAATCTCAATTTGGAACATCACAATTTAAATGACAATTCGATAAATATATGCGTTGTATTCGACGGGAAATTGCGTACTTAATTCTGGTGAAATTTAAAAGTTAAGTGAGCAAGTGTCGGTACTGATGTATTCACAGAATCTAAATGGTCATTATAACGCGGGAATAGTGATTTTACTTTATGTTTTTGAGATAGAATGAAAATGTTATGCAACTTATCGGACGATGTAAAACTTCAATTCGGCTAAATTCGATGATTACGCAACAATGAAAATTAACTGCACACGAATCCTCAGTATAATACGAAACCTGAATAGATAAGTAGGTAACTAGTTGCCACAAAAGATCAAAAGAACAATAAGACAATTGATTAAACTATTTGGAATAGCATAAATGATCAAATCATTACGATCGACATTTCCAATGGCATTATGATCGAACAAAAGGCTTAGAAAATAATCTACAGGTTCTTAATTATTTAGCCCACGTCCCCGCCATTTGTTTTTTTTTTAATTTATTTGAAAATATCAACATACTGTGTATTTCAAGAAAGGCATGCACAATTTAAATTAGTGCAGTGTCATACACACATAATACTTACAAAAAGATTTGTAAAAAAAAATAAAAAAAACATATAATTATTGTAACCATAAGACATGCAATATAACCGATACATTAGGGATAGCAAAAGAGAAGTGTTTTGATTTAATTTGAAAATTTACAGATATTATAGTGTACTCTTTTGATAATTTGATTTGTCGGATGCCAGGCTTTCTCAACAACATAACTATATAAGTAAACTGCAGTTTCATCCAGAAGTGTAGACAACGGCTGTATTATTGTATCTCAATACAATACAATAAAATAATATTAGCGAAATCTTAACAGAAAATAGTCTGAAGTGTGAAATTTCATTTAATAATTCACCTTTTCAAACTCATAGTACAAATTATCGTTTATATCAAAAGAACAAAATTATAAATGTAAGTCTTCTTATTTTGTTGTGAATATTTAACGATAATTGAAGCCAGTAGGCTGATTTTACTAATTATGCAAGTAAAAGTCCCTTTCTGTGCGGTTCGGTTTTTATTCCGTAATTATTTATTTGCAAGCACAGCACTGTGGATTTTACGTGAATTAAAAATAACACCCTCACATTTGCTATAAAACAAAAATAATACCGGAAACACGTAAGCATGTCCGACAAAATTTATTTTTATCAATGGACTGCTACGCGAGCTGTGATTTTAGTGAATATGCAAATGATTCCCAAGGTGTGCAGCGAAAAACATATTTTTTGACGAAAGCTTTAGAAAAAGTTCAAAGCAGTATAAAAATATATTTCATTCAATGTTGAATGGAGTTATAATAATTATTAATACTTGCTCATTTTAACCTCTTTAAGATAACTAGAAGTTTTGTAAATTTTGACTTACGACCTATGAAGTGAAAAAACATGCCATCGTAATGGCTAACTATTTATCAAATAAAAAATGGTGTTTCCATTACGGGAATAGTATACACATACATATGAAGCATTAGCTATCCCTTCGTGTGTCATCGACTTGTAACTAGCAGGTATATAATCCGAGATATTGTTTACAAATGAAATTGTAAGATTTCTAGATGTAATATTGTTCGTGTGTCGTTAACACGTCATAGAGAAAGGCAAACCTGCCCTATTTATGCCATACTGAACTATTGTCTCTCGGTTGGAAGTGTAGAACTACGGCTAAGATTTTAATGTATGGTCATTTACAACTGATTAGCTTCGCAGTTGCCTATTGGCATCTTAAACGCACATTATTAACTAAACTCGTGTGTAGAATTATGTTGTGTTATTTTACACATGTTAGTAATAGAGATGTCCTCTAGTCGAAATCCAAAATTAAAATTATTCGAATATCATTCAATTGACTCATTTTATCTAAAAATAAAACTCAACATTCAAGTATTATATTATTATCTGTACACGCTTGTATGAGTTTTGAATTTATAATGGAATAGCTTTTTTGAGACATAGACAAATTTTGCTAAGCCCATAAGTAGCAGCTTTTTTTATTGAAAGAATATTTTACAATCTTTATCTGTACAATATTTTACAATAAGCAGGAATACACAAGGCTAGAAAGGAAAAATTTCAAGAACCGGAAACGTCTGGTAATTTAAGAAAATATCGACTTGTTTTATCATCGTTATTGCTGATATTTTTTCAACGATATTGAATAGAATTTTACCAAAAAGGAGATTTGTTTACCAAAAAAAAAAAAAAAACCACGCTTCTCTGCGCGGAATTCACGAACTGGTGCGACGCTCCGTTCGAATTCGAGCCCGGTCTTAAGTAAAATAACAATAATTAATCGTAAAACACATCTTCAAGTTTAGTTTATTTAGTGATATCGTAAGCCATCAATAATAAATGACCAAATTAGTAAATAATAAACAGCTAATTTTGCCATTACTCGGAATGTCTTTTGCTCTTAGCTGTTTTTATACTTATGGCGTATACTTTGAAAAATAATGTATAATAATGAATCTTAATTTTATATATTGAAAATTACATTTTTTGAAATTATTAAAAACCGCCTTGGTTCAACTGCGTATATTCTATATAACATTATAACATATATATTATTATACTGGGGACTTCTCTAACAGAATGTCATACGCTTATAATCATTGCTCATCAGTGAGACGCACACAATTTATTATAATATGAATTGAATTGGAGTCATCACTTCCTCTACTATCATGCATACGTTTTACGAGAGTAAATAATTAATTCTGCATTAAATCTAACGTAACCATATTTCGTAGTTCCGGATGTGACTAGAAATTTTGTTGTTTTAATTGCTTTCATCGAACGCGGGCAACTATTCCGCTTTGTTAATGGAATTGGCTCAGTTGGTAATCGAGGGATACATTAAAATGTACACGCAGTACTTTCTTTAAATGATATAAACATACAAAAACGCTAGTATCTAAATCCTTTAATAGAGGAATATAAGAACCGGCGAAAGTAAATCGTCTAGCGGTCTCCTAGTTTTTCTTTAGATGTCAACATAATTCAAATCGTGGCGACGCGTTCTATTTTCGATCGAGGAAAAAAGAATTCTAGTAAGAGAAAACTCAATGTTTATGGTACATTAAGGTTTTTGTTATCTCAACTAAAAAAGATATAAAGGACACATAATAATACATTATGACAAACATACTAAAATATCATTGGATGACCTTAAGAAAATTACACATCTTAGTAGGCACTATCCATTCTTCGAATTCAATTTGTTATTGTAAAATGACTTTGAAAACGAAAATGCGTTGAATAATTAGATTTGTTTTGTATTATTTATTACAAATAAGCTTGCGAAATGGCGGTTAAGATAAAAATCAGAATAAAATTTCGAGGCATTAAAACAACATTTGCTTATTTTATGTTCTTTCACTCATTTTTTTCATCGTTTATTAATTAATGTCAAGCATTACCTGAATCACGAAAGTAATCAAATTCTCTTTTTAAACTGTCGATTGACTTTTAGCAACATCCCTTTTTCTTGCTTTTATGATTTTTATACAATATTTGCTAAAATTTATTTTGAACTTGATTAAGACGAAAGAATGGTTGAAGAGGACCGAACTAATTGGAGAAGTGGCGCACTATTAATCTGTTTGAAATAACAAAATTTTGTTTAATTAGTGTTGGGTAATTGATCCTAAGCCAAGCCTGGCAATTATGTGAAAGTTCTTAACACTGCTGTGCTAATGAGTACCGGAAGGTAGAGATTTGATAGCAAACAGCATATTATACAATAGTAACTTCTCAAATCCTCACTCATAGTTTATGAAAAACGTTAACAACCGAATATAACATTATTTAGCATATATCTCCTATAGTAATAATAATATATCCATAAACTCTCGTCGGTTACGATACAATTACAACTTTTAGGCCGGTTTTTGTTGTTGCAAATATTGTATACTTAGCTGGCTTTTTCACAATTTCCAATATTTTCACTTCAACTAACTCACTCGTTCTCGATGTCCTACATAATGGTCTCGATTCTCTTTTATCTTGTATTCAATATTGATACAGTACACTATATTTTGAGCCGAACCGTTAAACTCTAGGTTTATGCCACTTCGCAATATGTGAAAATAAAATATTATCTTCGTAAAGAATATTTTTCCATCAAATGCAAAGCTCCAGTTCCGTAGGGATAATTATCACAAAAAACTATTAGTAAGAAATTCGTCAGACAACTTTTTTCAACTAATTTGGAGGGTTTTAGTTTTATGATTTCCAGTTGTGACCATGAAAACTTATTCACGCTTAGGCGAGTTTTCCAAAAAAAAACATAGCATTCTATGGATCATTTAAAATGGCGATTAAAGTTTTTCATTCACGCAGGCGTAATAATAAACTCCATTTTGATTGGTTGGTAAAAAGCTCCAGTGTATTTTTACAATGACTATGTGGTCGTATTTATAGAACAGAATTCAATCAACAAATCTTTTCAGAGATTGGCAATGGTAATTATCTTTTGAACGGTGGTAATGGAATCTATTTAAGTGATCTAATATCACTACAGTTACCTCACCACAACTCGGTTTTTAATCAGCTCCATGTCACTCTGACCTAGGGAATATTATTAAATGTATCTAATGTATCCGAATAGTGACGTACGTATTGTTCGAGCATAATGCGTCAGATATTAGATCCATTACTGCCAATAGTGCCAATGAGGCGCTTCTCAGAGCATATATACCTACTGCAGATTTAAACTTACAAAAGTCAATGGGCAAGAGTTTTAAATTAAGAATTAAGGTAAACAATTTTGAAAGTACTAGAACAGAATATCGTTAACGAATTCGAAAAAATGAAAATTGAAGTTCCGTATTTATTTTAATATGGTAAATTATTTATTATATAAAATTATAACATATATAAAATTAAAAACGTTTGAGAATACTTCTCTACTACATAAATTATTTGCTGCGGCAATGGCTACATTTAGAAAAATTCCACACGGTCAAGGTGTGGGATTTTCGGTTGGTAAAATTATTATAATCTTGCAACCAATCTTTTAAGTTGAAAGAATTCAAGTACCTACTTAAGTATGGCTGGAAATTGTCCAATTAAATATTAAAATAGCTATTATTGTTCTCCAGTTTTTTAATATTATAGCTATAATAGTAAGATATGACGCCCATGGTTTTTATGTAGTTTTTTCTACCCGCTAGCTTTGTAGTTGTATGACCATGGACGGTGATGTTATCTAGTGAATTTTCGGACGATAGCGCAAAATTGCTTGTGATCATTATTATTTTGTCAGAATTTCTGAATCGGAATTTTTCATTAAGTTTGTCAAAACTTAAAAGATATAGTTAAACAAGAGCTACTGCAAATGGATAATGGCGTATATGAAAATAGTTCGAAACCATGCAAATGAAAGAGTATTTATTTATTATAAAGTCACAAAAATAATAGAAGTGAGCCATCAATTTTCAGTGACTTTCGTGAGGACTTTTAATAGAGTACGAGATATATATTCTACGAAGAGATTACCGAATTTCGACTACTATTATAAAAGAAAAAGAAGGGATACCTGGCCAGGGCTTTAAATATCGAAGATAGATGTGAAATAAGAAAAGTAAAATCAAACGTTACCAATTTATTCGTAAAAGAGAATATACCCAAGCGCTATTTCTTATGGAGTGTAGACCAGTGGTTCTCACGGAAAATTTTTTTGTGGCCGCATAATGAACTTCAGTGGTCTTTTGGAAATGTCTAGGAGATAGCACCAAATTTTTCAATAGTGATTTAAAATATTAGGCTGATGCATTTACTAAAAAAATACATGAATTTTTTTATGTATTAATATAATTTCTTTAAAAATACGTACTATATTTTTATAACCTTCTCATTTACAAATGTCATATTTAGTATTAACGTTATAGAGTACAGCAGGTTTGTTTTAAAATATGTCTAAAAATATATTAGTCATTAGATTTTTACACTTTCATTCTTCTGAATGATTGTTTATGGATAATTTCTTTATCCATTTTAACTCGGAGATTGCATCAAATTCCCTTCAAAAATAGAAAAATAAAGAATAACGTAATATACAGAAGCTTCCACATTTATAAAAAAAATCAGAAAATAATCACTGTTACACTTTATGTATTTGGAAATTCTCTCGCCAATGATAAGTATACGATTGCAAGATGAACGGCGTTTGTTATCGTACAACATACCAAATTACTTAATGCACTGCAGCACAAATTAGCCCGATGGGGTTACCGTACTGATCCCGATTAATTTTTACCTTAAAAGGATCCCTATTTTATTAAAAATATTCATTCACTACAAATATGTTTTCGGGTCGCATACGTACGGAATGCGAATACACAAGTGATGTATTTATTTTATAATTCTCATTTTTTTAATATCAATATTTATTACTATTGATCGGTTGGTGGCCACAGAAAAATCCTCTGGTGGCTGCACATGAGAACCACTGGTGTAGACCGTATGACAAACAAGTACCAAAAATCTTAATCTTGAAATCGATTTAACAACAACAAAAAAAAAAACAAACGCGAATGTTTTTTCTATGATAATTTATCGTTGTAAACGAAGGAATGTGATTAACGAATACTATAATTTAGGATTTTTCCACAGTTTCCATGATTCGTTTGACACGGTTAACTTTGAAGTTTTTCCGCTAATTTATTGCTAATGTATAGGAAACCGTCGGTTCGTGAATTCAATTTAATAATCGCCAATGCTGAATATAATGTTTTAATTAAATATATGATTATATTATTACTGTTACTATATTTTTGATCACTCATAATTTAAATATTTTAATATGCCATGACATAATCATTCGAATATAATATCTATAACTACTTTTCATCCACGAAGAATTGAAAGAAAACTGTCAAAAATACATCATGTGTTATCATTCCACTTCTGAAAAAATTCTCCAGTTAGAAGTTCATGTCGTCACTGTTCTGGAAGAAAATGCCATATGTATTGAGTTAGTTATACCAAAATGTTTGTCAGTTCGAACTCTACTGTATGGAAGAACACACTTTTTTATAAATTATACTTTTACTTAAAAACAATTTTGTACAAAAAAATTAAATGAAAAAGGTTTAGCATTTCAAACATTCGAAATACTTTGAAGTTCAATTACTCAAAACCAGTATTTTTCAGTTAATGTCTTTTTCCAGAGCAACGACCATATTAACAATAAGACAAGTTTCGTTGCTCCACATAAACTGCAACTTTATATATGCAATTGATAATTAGTGTACTATGGTGTTAAATGGGAATATTACAAAAAAACAGGAACCGAGATGTGAATTTGTGTTTTAATAATAAGGTTGAATATTTTCTATTGATTCGGCGGTAACTTTGTGGAAGTTCATTTTCAATATAAAATTAAAATTGATAACT
This sequence comes from Himalopsyche phryganea, assembly GCA_022494535.1. Classification (NCBI taxonomy): domain Eukaryota; kingdom Metazoa; phylum Arthropoda; class Insecta; order Trichoptera; family Rhyacophilidae; genus Himalopsyche; species Himalopsyche phryganea. Next base: position 2,467,647 of record JAGVSL010000087.1, on the reverse strand, counting down.
TAGTGGAATAACTAAGTTATCAATTTTAATTTTTTATTAAGATGGTTTAAGTTATAATATTTTTTTGTCACAAAGAGCAATCGTAGAATGTTATTTTACATCTTATAAAGACAGTTTTATAGTTTAAGCATATTTTTTGGAATTTCTTAAATTTTTTGTCAACTATGTTATGAGCTTTCTACAGCTTTAATATTTAGCAAATAATTGTATGATATAAAGTAAAGCTTATTAACATGTACAAATTATATTGAATGGGTTTACATAATACTTGAATGGTATTGTAAAAATAGTTAATCGATAGAATTGCAGTATCAACTATATCTTGTAGCTCTTGTAGAACTTTGCTATTTTTAACTATTAATAATCTTAAACATCCACCATAAAAATAACTGTATTTTTGTACTTTTTCGTGATGTTTTTCAATATTTCTGTAAGACATATTAAAATTGTTTTGGAAAAATGAATAACATGAAATTGTTTGAAGAACTGCATAACACCCATTTTTAAAATAAAAGTTTTTATTATTTTACCTAAAATAGGTCATAACGAATATTTTACTCACATTAAACATGATAATATATTATATTTCTACTGTAGGAAAAAAAATTCACTGCTTTCAATTATCAAATGAATGTAAACGCCAAGGCTAATAAAAATGCCACACCTTTGGTTTGCCACAACCATCGTCCACTTTTATTTATGTCGTTTTTCCTCGGAGCTTTCATTATTATAAACATGCACGATAAGCTTTCGCCTTGTAGGTCAGGAAACTTTAAATGTCGGCTTTATATATGTACACATTTTACTGGAGAACGGAAAATAATCGTGATAGAAAATGTACGCTGAAGGTATCGATTTTAGCTAAGTTGAGACTGAAAAGTTACGTATTTAACGGACTACAGACACTTGCAATATTTAAATATAGCATCACGAATAATCGCGTCATGTTATCACGTGTTATGCATATTAATATTTAAGTAAGTATCCTTATGTTACTGTAGTCACTAGTCACACATATATTACGCAATTTCGTAGAAAGTGAAACATGGTATACTAGTATAACGTTTTAAGGTAAGTGTTTTCTAGGTCAAAAATATCATATCAAACCTTTTCTTTGATGTACATATTGGGGATTTATTTAGTGGAAAATGAATTGTTGAATTTTTAATTTTACTTATCCGATAAACATTTGAATATATTGAAAATAAATAGCGCTGTCAAATGATCAAAAATCAGTTACTGTTTTGTTCGTTGGGGGCTTGGGGTGTCGTATCATGTGATTAGGTGTGACATTTGTTTCGCCTCATTGAAAACCTTTTTTATATTCATCTAGTTTTCAAAGCGGTGAAACGTGAAACACTGTCAAAGACAGTAACACAACAACTGGAATATGCGTGTTCAGCTATTCAGTTAAACATGGCTACTCGCTTTTTCAAACCATTTCTATTTAAAAAAAATGTAGATTTTCTAGTGAAAATTATTTTCATAATTATTAACACTCATTCAAAACACACTTTTACAAGAATTATAATAGTTTGAGTTTATATAATAATAACTGAAATAGGTTTGACAGTAGGTGGGATAATTTTTCTGACTTTTTTTCTTGTTTAAAATGATAGAAAAGTATGAAAGATTCAGCGGTTCTCTTAATTTAAGAAATCAAATATTTCTTTCCATCAAAGCAATAAGTATATCTACTGATTTGATTTCATTGAAAAAGTTTCAACACATATTAACATAACGTAAGTGCTTATTAATTTATTTTTAAAAAGCAAACATATAACTTAAATATCATACAAATCTAAAAACTCTATTATTATTATTCAAACGTTAAAAAAACACAATGGGAAATTCGCGTTTCATAGTGTCATTTGGCAGCACAGTTTTTTTCCAACATCGCTTGATAGGCTAAAAATAACAAAAATATTTCAAATACAAATCGAAAATCATTTTTAAAAAAAAGCTAGAAACAAAATAAATCAAAAGTTATCGAAGAACTTCTCTAGGTTAACGTTTTTTGTACGTCTGGAATTTGTGAAAGATAATTAATTATTCTTGAGCATAAGCTGAGAATGTGTCTTAATAACGTAAACATTTAGTTCATTTCTAAAGAAGAATTTAATAAATAACGAGAGGCATGTTAATTTTTGAAAAATTTGAATTTTTTTATAAAGTTTGCAATTTGAATTTTCGTGGTAAAAATGATATCTGAAGTCAAATAATTTTCCAAGACATTTAAGGATTATCTTTTAAAATAAAACTTAGAATGTGATTTATTGTAACAATTGCTTAACGACTGTATTTGACCGATAATTTTTTTAGTTTTGTAAGTATATCACTTTTTTACACTACAATAATTTATTAAGTTTTGATATATTCAGTTACTACATTATAATATAAAATTACCGATACATTAAATAAGAATTGAGCCAGTTAGTTTACAAACGTGTACTTAAAGGCTCCATATATTGAAAGGCAGATATCGCATCGTGTTGAAAAAATAATGAAAACTGTATGCAAATTTCTGTAGCGAGTTCATTTTATTTTAAATCATTAATTGTTATATATTAGGCTATGGACGTTGATAAATTAACAATGGGTTCGTTCATATGTTTCGTAAAAAAAATGTAAGTATTCAAATTTTTACATAATCTAATGTGAGAAGTCGTACTGAGAAAGTACCAAATATCAATAAACTTAAACCTAAGCTGTTCTTAATGGTACTGGTGTGATTCCACATTTGAATTTCGTACCATTTTCGTTCACGCTTTTATTTTATACTCGCGTGTCAAATGCTTTGTATCATGTGTTTTGGATTTATCTTGAATCTAAGAATTGTGCGAAATCGAAGTATTTTCAAGGTTATGTTTTTTCGTAGCTGTGTAATATATGTACCGTTGCTATTTTCAATTTCCATTGTATTGGTTTATTAGCTTAACACATTGATTTTTAATTCATTTACCTTTTTAATGACTGCTAATATATTTTCCAGCAAACTTTGATATAATTGTGTTACAATTCTGTTAGAAAACAAAATCTCTGGACGATTTGCATAGTGAACTGGTAAATGTAACAATTAAAAAAAATAAAATTCTAGTATACGAACCAGTGAGCACTCGAGCCACACTCGACAAAAGAGGTCATGCAATTAATTAGAGGGTGTATATCTCTCAATGCACTGTGGATCATAGGAGGTCTCCGAAATTGATACCGTTTTAGCCCGAATATAATGCCACCTGTTTAGTTGAAGCAGAGTTGAAAGGAAAAATTCAAATATAAGATGGAAGTTGTTTTTTCAGCTTCTCTTTTGACAGACATTACGAATTTCATATCGTAACATCATCCAATACATTTATTGATTTTAGTGAATAATCGATACATTGATGATACACCCAAATTACAACAAGAAGGCTATGGGCTACACTGTACCCAAACGCGCCAGACAGGTTTTATTATAACTATAATAGAATCATACGACACTTGGAGGAGAAATACAGCTTAATATTATTCATGACGTGGTTTCATGGCGATGGTAAATATATATTAACGATAGATTGAATTCTTTGCGAATTGGAGGTACGTTCCAAAATCTGGGTCGACTGGAAATCTTGCAGGGTTGACCTCAAATCGTTGTGACGCCATAGTATGATCTCATCGCCATATTATAACGTATAGACATATATTATACATAGATATTTTATATGTTAGATAAAGAAAATGCCCTATACACGGCTACATGGCATACAGCTGATATACAGTCTTACGTGTAGTAACATTTTTTCATTTTCATACATATACCTGTTTACTTCCTAGCGAGCGTACCAATCGTAGAAAAATTTTATTGCGTGATTGGATATTGTTAGCGTTCACGATAGGTGTATTTATGTCATTTACAGGTGATATTTATTTGAGTTGCAAATTATGGTACCGTAATAAAATGTTTGAATGATGTCATCAAGCACAGCTAGTTAAATAATTGGTTGTCGGTAGAGTGACGCTTAGAACTTATTTATTTTTAACAATACGGAAAATTGTCCAAATCTTTCGATGCTGGCTAGGGCTTCTAATCCCGGGACCCCGATCAATTATTCAATCCCGTAATCCCGGGATTGATATTCAGACAATTCCGGGATTTCGGGATTCATTGTAAATGCTACAAATAATTCATATATCAAATTAAAGCTTCCTATATAAGTACAACGTGTACCTCGGTTTGTTCATGTACATAGTTTTTTTTTTAATACCTGTTAAATTAATTAAAATTTATTGTAGTCTCTCTCCTTCTCGTATTTCGTAACAGTCATTCTTAACCAATTTGAAATAAAGGATAAATTAGAACCACTTCTTAAATGAATGGAGGATAATATTTGAAGACCAAATTAAAGGACATGTCCTCTTTTTGGATACCATTTGGTAAAACCTACCACAATAATGCAATAAATAAAATAAAATAAAAAAATATTTTAAACACGTATTTCTTTTTTTTTTTGATATTTTTAGGTTTTTTTGTAAATGACTGCCTGATTTTAAATCAACAAAAAAACCATTCCAATGACCAAAAAAAAATTTAGCCATACACAAGTTCTAGTTGAAGCAATAACATGCGCAAATTAAATTTTAAATGTACAATTTTACACAACAACATAATTTAGCACAATTACACTTGATGACCAATCCCGGGATCCCAGGATTGAGAAATTCTGAATCCCGAAATCGTAAATAGGGTACGAGATTGGATGCCCTAATGCTGGCATATGTAAACGGGCAAGTTATTTTTACAAAAAATACGTATCTCGACATAAAAATGTTTATCTTTTATTTATTTCAGCTTGAACAAAATAACTCCGGATATGACATTAACAGATAGATATCAGGCTGTACCCGGTCAGAGAATGTTTGTATTATTATTAAATACCAAACATTAAAAGTGAACCGGTAATCTTCCACCTATGAATTGATTTCAATTGAAAATCATTATTTACTTCGCGACATCGTAACGTTAAAAATGGAAGAAGTATATGTGTCACGTAGAATAGTAATTTCGTATTCTTTGAGGGTTACATCAATTGGCCAAAACACAGTCGAATGGTATTTGAAACGAACACATATTTTAAATAAGGAATAAAAAAGATTTGTGTGCAAAATATTGACATGAACTTCGAAATCGACTTCCTTGCTTTAATTTTTGAATGCTCAATATAGTTTTTAGAATTTTTAGTGTTATATTCGATATTTTTTTCCCTTTTCTTTTTAGGCATCGTTCTGTGACTTCTTTCACATGTTACGTTCGTTATTAATTGCTCATATATCGATATATTTCAAACAAATTTCTAGGTAGCAAAATTGCCTTGAAAAACACTGGAGTCATTTAACATATTTTTTGTTATGCAATATATTTTTGGTCTCTATTTTATCTCCATTTCGATCCCTAAAAATATCCAATTATAGAGTTTCACGGTATTTTATGTGGTTTTGCTTTTCATTTAACAAAAATCAGCTTTTAAATAAATCTAATAGTTGGATTATTAAAAAAAATTAACCTGACAGATTTTGTTTTAAAGAATAAAATGTTGGAAATTTAAAACGAAGTACTAATGGGAAAAGATGTAACATGTTTAAACGGAACTCGCTCAAAGTCGTTATTATAATTTATTACTTTGGAGAAAATGAAAACATAACACAAGTAGTGTGAATGAATTCTATTTCCATCATTCATATAAAGCTACCCACATACGAAAATTTGAATATGACGAAATGATAGTCTACAAGCAAAATTATGAGATTTTTCCTTATTCAAAACAAGTTATGAATTATGTTATGTTCGAAACATATTGACATTTTTTATCTGTAATTGTCAGAATAAATAAGTTGCACCTGTTTAAGTAAAAAAAATAACGATTACATAAGTTCACCAAAATATGAAAATTATAAAATGTACAAAACTAACTTCGATCAAGAGTCATATGTCACAGTTAAATATGATATCGAGGGGGTGTTTTGGTCAATTGATATAAACCTCAAAATTGATTTTTTTCCGGAGAGAATAAACTGTTTTTATCGAAAACTTTATAATATAGTGAGTTGCGTTATGAATCTTTGAAATGCACTCATGTAAATTCTCATAATTGCAGATACGGGATTATACTTAGGGAGTGTCAATAATATATTATTGTGGCTTACATCAAGTGGCCGGGTCAGAATTTTAAAATCTATAACCAATGTAAAATGATGTTTCCCATCCAAAACCTGGTCTATTTATTTTTCTAATTTACATCATTTGGCTGAGACCTGCTCAGTCGTCTTTAAAATGAGATCCAATCATGAACTCATTTTCACCTTTTTTGAAGGTTATGTCGATTGGTCAAAACACAGTCGATATAGTTTTCTTACGATATGTAATCAAATATAGGAAAACATTTTTTTAAATAATTCAACCATAAACATTATGAAAAGCTTATTCATAATCAAACCCTGTAGCCAACGCGTCAAACGCTTTTTTATATTTATTTTATTCGGTAGCGGTGTCATTTTCTTAAGTTGATTTTTTAATCGATTTGTGATAATTTTTCAAAGATTACTGTCTGTGATATTAACATTCCATCAAACCATTCGATAATAATAATGGGGCGAATTGTGAGCGATAACTACTAATCCTTTCGTAGCCCCATCCATTTATCCTTACTCTCTCTGCAAAAGAGAGCTTGATCGAGTTAATAACAACCGGCTCACGTAAAAAACAAACACCGTTGAGATACTCTGCTGAAATTGTTGAAAATTTTTATTCAACAGCTACAATGGTGCTTATCGAGTACCTAAATGTTTCGAATGTAAATGTGAAGGTAAATAATGATTTATTTTGATCGTGATTTTCTGCTTTAAAATTCAAATATCTTAAAATACTACTAAAGCCAAAATGCCTACGGAATATTATAATCTATATAGAATATATTGTAATAACTTTAATATATTTGTATATGTACCCACATATGTATTATCTAAACATGAGATATGTATCTGATTATCATTGAAAGATAACCTACTAGTAATCTATAACACAATAAAATAATAAAATTGCACCCTTGTAATTCACTGCGTCTGGGAGAATTCTTTTACAGATTTGAATAACTAACATTGATTAAAACTGCAACACGATAACTATTATCCCAATTATTCAGTCACAGTAGTAAAAGTCGACGATAAAAACAATGTTCAGCCTTTATTACAATACAACACTTTTATTATTTTACCTGTTGGCCGTGAATTACGAGAGAATATCCCACAGAATATTATTATGTCAGCGATATTTATAGATAAACAAACGAACACACCTTAATGTTTTTACTTTTTGTTTTGTCTCTTGTTTATCGCTTATCAACCGTTTTGATGTTTTATCGAAAAACAAATTGCGCTCTCTCAATATCGCAAAAATAATGTCTGTAATTTGGCTCTTTTATTAGATATAGAATATCTGGAAAATATTAATAGATGTCTTCGAATTAAACATTTTTATTTTTTATATGACGGAAAGTTCTCTAAGCTGGTGATTTTATAAGGATATTACCAGTAATAATACAATGTTTAATTATGTTTTCGTTAGAAACAAATACATCTAATCCTCTTTTTGCAAGGTAATGGAACGTAATGTAATGGAACCTATCCTTAATTTACCTAATTCACTCTTATCTTTTTATACACGGGTTTTTTTGCACGGCCGTTTTGCATGGAACGAAGCCCCCCTGTAAAAAGAGGATTGGGAGTACTCTTCTCACTTATGCCGTCTCGTAATTGCAATAAAAACAAATTTGCATTGAAAACTCAATTTATATGTTAATTGAAGCACTTTTATGAAACATTATTATTGATTGAATTAGCTTTTTTTTCAAATTAACAATTTCTATTATTGGCTATCAAGGCCAAACGAACGCCCCAAAATCCTACAGTTGGCGAGATACGCGAATTTGGCAGAAAAATAATTAATTACGAATTACAAATAAAGTAATGTAACAATCATGGTTTCTTATATAGCTGTTAGTTGAGTATTAGATTTGAAACCGGAAATATTATAAAACCAGACTATTTTCTTACTTTTTAATCGATATAAGTAATGGTTGTTAATGAGACAAATCCATTTGTTAAAGATGTAGTGTACTAAAATACGCAAGTTGGTGAAGATTTAAAAGTGTTATTATTTTAAAACACAATTATAAAAATAAAACTGAATATCAATGTTGCACGATGGCTTTAAAGTTTTGTACTGTTGTAAATTTTGTAGTCTAATTAATTTAATTCCAGATTTAAAAAATTAGCGTGGCTATTAACCGAAAAGATTTAAATGAATAAATTATTCACATTCATTGTTTTTATGATTCCAAATGTGCGCCTTTTCAATTGATATTGCCGAAAAAATACGCTTGCTTTCACTTTAGAGTGGAGCCGACAAATAGACAACAATACTGAAATAAATAATCTCAGGCGTTGAATTGTCCATTGTATTCAACAATAATTATAACGCTGCACGAGCTGCGTACAGTAATATAGTTCATTGATCGTACAAACACTTTCCATGTTCCACCCAAACAAAAATAAAATCAACCCCTGTACTCACTTTTCGTCAGCGGCGAATGAGTATCCCTCCAAAATCAGGTCCTTTGTTTAGCTATAGATGAAATAATATCCAACAGGAACGGCACTGAGCAACTGAATGGTTGTTTAGCCAAGCAATGCACGAGTAGAATCTATTAAAAACACGGTAATTTAGAGATTAAAACCTCTTATTTTGCGTTAATGTATTATTTCACAAACACTCGGTAGCGTCCACTCGCAAAGAGCGTCAGTAAGAACTGTGATGCGTCTCGCGATGTGTGTATTGACGCCGAGAAAAACGGGATGGCGTTGCTTGCTTTTCCCCAGATATCGTGCGATCTCTCCGAGATGAGCGGCGTACCACAGCTGATTCCAGAGAAATCGTATTATAACTTTCATTCTTTTATTTCAATAGTAATTAAAATTTTCTCATACAAACGTTATAAAATTATATTTTTTCCACTGATAAGTATTGTAACTGTTGCTTTCATATCTACAGTGGGTCTACAATATAAAGGGCTTATAGTCAGGAAATAGTAGACATTTTTAAGTTTACGAAGATTTAATAAGATGTTTTAAATAATTATATATCTGTATTTAACTCGAGAATAATTTCAAAGTCTCTCGAGGTCAATTCGCTGAGAAAAGAGATCACAAAAATCCATGCTTAAGATCTCGAATGTTCAATTGAATGAAATCAACATTCAATAATGACCTTTAAAAGAACTGAATCCATTACCCTTTAATCACTTACTAGGTAAAGACTCTAGGCTGCAGATGTATTAATAATATGTAGAATAGTCTTTGTGAATTCTGGCTATCCATTTAAAATTTAAATGTATCGGTAAAAAGAAAACTTCCATAAAAATATTATCGGGTAGAATACAAAAACCCAGAAAGAAATTGACTGTTTCTAATCGAAGATGCTATTTACTGTAAGATGCGAACTACAGATTAAAAAATTATCTTTGCAGGACACTGCTATGATGAAGGGATGAAAAAAGCGGCAATTAATTATGCTTTTTGATATTTTTATTTTATTTAAGATACGCGATCCGTTCTAACTCCATACCGAAATATATAAAATCTATCAAAATTAATCGTTTAAGAATATACAGTAGAAATGGGTGTATTTCACCAACGACAATAATATATTTTGCTGTTTCACAATACCTGTGAGTAGGTGTACTTGTGCTTTAATTTATTACAAGCTACCGCAAATAATGGGCAGGAAATATCACTAAATAAAGTAAGTATTTACTAATAACAAACATTTTATGTACTATTTTCTGTCAATTCTTTATTACACTTGTTACATTTTCACGAATGCACCAATTACAAAGTCTGGAGCAAAATAATTACCACTCTCTTCTCGTGAATTCACGTATCAAAAGGTACATTCAAGTACTTGCTATACTCATAGAACTATGTACATACACACAAAAATATATGTTAATAAAAAATAGTACGAATTCTTTCGATGATTGAATAAAAACGAATATTTAATATTTTTAATTGTCCTATCGTATAATCAAATCATTTTTGTAATAAATTTCAACTCATTTTAAAAAGAAAAAAACTATGTCTAGATGTTTACTCGGTGAACGTATTAATTAGCTTTTGTTTGTATGTATGTGGTTTTGACTTTAAAATATGTCGGTTTTCCCATTTCCACAGTAAGTTTAATATTTCTAAAAGACTTATTTAGTCATTTGTTTCGAGAAATACCTTAGACTCCTTAGAGCCCTTCACTAGTGGTGTGATTACAACTTGGGACACACCATCAAAATTAAACATGGGGCCAGGTTTCGAAGTGTCATTGTAATAGACTTAAAAATGACAATAATAACATTGAATCTTACCTTTTGTAGACCCCCACAATCCAATCCTCACTTCTGTAATGCGGTTTTATGAACCCTCTAGTTACGCTGATGACCTTACGGTGACATTGTGATATTTCAATTATTATTCTATGGATACCTAAGGATGGCCATTTTTTCTGTTTAGCACATTAGCGACGTGTAATGCACATTACATTATTGTTACTAATTGATATTCAACATTTCTTTACAAATTAGTCGGTTTCGGACGTTCAATTCAAACGAGTAACGAATGTATTTTAAATATGTCGCGACGATTATATAGTTACTTAATATGTTCACTTTTACCATACTTTTACTTTACTGTCTTCAAAATCATATCAACGATCATGGTAGAGCACTGTCATTAGTCGTTAGATACAACAGCAATTTCAGATTATGGCCTCAAATTGTGGCTAAATTCGTTCAAATGTATCCGTAAAATATGGATTGACTGTGTTAGGGAAGTTTTTAGTTTTAACGGAAAACATAACCATCAAACTAAAGAATATGGCGTAGACAACCAAGGAGATTTTGTCGTCAATTAACTGCAACATGACAAATGTAAAGATTAATTAATATTTTTTTTAAAAAAATCATTACTCTGTACTCTACGCTCACTTTAACGCCGTTTATAAAATTGAAGCGTTGTAAAAAAATAAACATACGAATATATTTATGATATTACTTAGTCAGACATATGCTACAACTCTTGATAGCATTGTTATCCATAACGTCATATCTAAAAATACTATTTTTTGCATAATGATAAGAGAGTGTCTATAGATTTGTATTTTGAACATAATTATATATACAGTTATAATATGTACATCATATACTTATATTAAATATACAAATAGGATGACGTTACTGTTAAATATTTCATGACACTAACTTATCTAATTATCTTTGTCAAAGTTTCTATAGTGATAAACTATAAATTATTTATAGCGGTGTAGTCAATCTAATTGGAAGAGTATTTATTATTCTCTCCCGGTATTGCTCATTATCAAGGTTTTGTATACCCATTCACAGTATACCTAATATAGATAGTTTGAATCCATGCTGAGTTTTTAAAAATTGAATGTACACTTCCGACAATATTCTCTATGATTCTATTCTGATTCTATAATATTTTGAATTCTATTTTCAAAATAAATAATGATGTATGTATAAGCTTCTAGCATATTTTGGTAAGTAGATATAAAGCTAAGCGAATACAACGCTTACACTATACTCATAAATAATATACCAATACTTACACTATTATAACTAATAGGTACATATCGATGTCTAAATTTGCATCATCGAAACTCTGCTTTGACAAAAAATTACATTTTTATAATAAGCATCACACGTCTATTGCATAATTGTATTTTTACGACAAATTTCATTTGGTATGGTTATATGCAACGTTTATTTGCATGTGTATGCTTAATAAATTAATGCATTGACGTGCATAACTTATGGCCAAGCAAATATGTCGTAGATGGATATTCGTATTTACAATAATTCATAGTCTCAAGAAATATCTGTTGAATGTTGGCTCAAGGGCTATAGAACAAAATTCAACAGTAGATGTAATCCGCAAAAATGTAACAATAATATCGGGACAAAATATGTAAAATTTTCTCCGATATTTTATGCCGAAAAATATATGCGCAACTATGAAAAAATATGACGATTTTTTTAAATCGTCAAGCATTCAGGTTCGTGTAATGCTTTACTCTGTATCTGTTCTTTTTCTAGGAACATAATATCACAATAATTCATTTGGGTAATTTTTATTGTGAGAATGCTAAAACTTAAAGGCAAAAAAACAATTGGAACGGATGTATTTCAGGGAGATCGTTAAGCAAGGTAAGATCACCATTCTTTTCAGTTGAATTGAAATTGCTTTATGTTGAATCTGTGCAAAAGAAAAATATATATTGTTATTTCCAGGCGCGTTAAATCTGCTACGAAGCGGCGTAGCCAATCTACGGTGCTTTAAATAAGAGTGATTTACTAGTATGTATGATTTTGGAAATGGCACACTAACAAGTTATATTCATTGTAATGTGCTATTATTAGTTATCAAGAATATTTCACCAGTCAAATATATGTGTGTATATTTAAAATATGTATTTGATCAGACAAGACAATGAAAAGTATACCAATTAATAGTGAGAATTCCACTTGTGACTATTCATTCTTTCGTTATTGGATGGAGAGTGAAAATATTAAGAGATTGTTTTTTTTTAATAAAGCATTTGTTTTTCCTTCTTTTTATTTAAAATACTACATGGATCGCCTTAAAACGTTTAGAAATATCCATTATATATGTCAATAGGTTGATGACTATAGTTTTTCTACAATATTTTTCAATCAATAGTTTAATACCATTATTTCCTCGACCTTCTCCATCCGTAAATTACTTCGTACCCTAACTATAGGAAATGTGATGCGATGTTATGAAGTTTAGATATATCAATAATTATTTTATATAAAGAGTATCTCGGGGTAAAAGTATATATACCGATGTTCCATGAATGCTTTAATCGTTAACATTTTGTCTGTTTTCATGTATGCTGTATGCTGTCACTATAGTTTCATAGTTTGTAATTCAGCTCGAGTTTATCCATGTGCTTGAAGAAACGGATATGCCGAAAGTCAACACTCAATTTGTTAGTGACAAACCATATGAAAGTGTAAAAAAATGATGTATTCAAACGTGATATAGAATTTCTACAAAATGACGTCATTTGATAGTATAATTCTAATTATACAATAATAATGATACCGAAATCTAAAATGTAGCAGTAGGATTACTGAACAGATTAAATAAAATGACACCTATTAGTCTTCCAATACCGGCATTAAGTCATTGCGCCATTGTGCCAAATTTTTGCCTGCTCTGTAACAAGTGTCGTCGACGACTATGAAATATATCATAATAATATTGTCTGCTTGAATATCACCATTCCATCTATGTATTAATTACCTTTATTGTATATTGTATAGATAGAATGGTGATTTTATAGCAGTTTTTCCATAATTTATTTATTGTGCAAGGACATGGTATATTTGAAAAAGTGCTTATTTTATTATTTTATTTATAAAAAAAAAACACTACGAACGCTACTGAATGTGTGTTAGTATGCTAATGGATGGGACGTGTGAGTTGACAATCATAATACTCTACGAAGTGATAATAGTTGGCCGTTTAGCTGACATGATATTCATAAATAAAACGTTTAATATTCAGCTCATGGTGTCAAAACAGAATACAAAAATAATAATTAAAATTTTCATTATATTGTTGTTTGCTAACTAAGGAAGACAACTATTACCAATTGACAGATACAAATAATTGTTCATGATTAGTTACCCATTGATTGATGGTGACTACAAATTGGTGATGTATTTCATTTCTTTAAATCATGATTATCATCAAACGCTACAGTTTTATGTGGTATGTCTACCAATGTTCTTTCTAGTAAACGCCTTTCGATTATTGCCGGCACACACAGCTCCGTTCTACTTTTCCGCATCATTTCGCATCAATTGATTTAAAAAAAGCAACAGTTATAACATAATATGCATTCTCGCCGAGTGGGTTAAAACTTCTCTAAAATATTATAGTCAAAACATAAAGCTATAGCTTAAAACCGTGGTACAGGTACAATTGTAAAAAACCGGCCGAGTAACGATTTCGTTTTGAAATATTTGGTTATGCTTGACTATTAATAACCTCCAATAAAAGAATTTTAATTTAACGTAAAATGATAAGAGTTCATCTTTTTATAATATATAAATAAAATTTGATATCAATACCTCAGTTCCAAAGTGTAACAACTTAAAAAGCATAGTTCTGAGATAATTATGAAACAAGATTTTGGGCAGGCTTAATCTTTTACTGTACCTACATCTAATTTTTGTAGATTTTAATGAAATTATAGGATTATCTAAAAAAATATTTATGTTAATGATTATTATTATAAACACAATTTTATTTCTTTCTAATATTAATAATGGGAGTTTTCAGAGGTTTTCACAGGATTTTTGTAGTTTTTACAGTATGGGTCTAAAGTAACAATAACCACTGTCATCCCAAAATAACCACAGATTACCACTTGTCACATTTTGGAACTGGTAAATATCAGTATTCTAAGCATTTCCTCATAATTAACTCAAAACTGAAATTTTTGACTTGAAACTGAGGTATCGATATAATAATATAATCTATTATATTCAATTTTCATTTAGAAGACATTTCAGCTAATTATACCAGTATGCAGTCATCTACCTTTTCCATTTACATTAACTACCTTTAATATAATTAAAATTATACGAGACTACAAACTTCAATGGCAAATCAGTATTATTGTCTGTCTTTTAACAAATAAAAATCAACCGATCCATTTATTCTGTTTTTTATACAAATCGGCATCGTTTTGATAGCAAATTGTAGTAGAAAACTATTTATTATAAAATATACCTGACTAGCTCAACGATAAACAATAATATCGGAATTATTATTTCGTTGATAAATTTTAGCACATCTCTAATTTATCAAATTCAATTAGTATACCAGTATAAAGGTCTATGGTCGATGGTCGCTCGCCTAAATTGTCTCTACATATTTTCTGTTTACTACATGCATTCTCAGAATAATAATGCACTGTCGTGATTTCTGACTTATACGCAGGGAGGTGTCAATGTGAATAATATTCTCTGCGAGCTATCTTGGTTGTTATAACAAAAAAAACTCCAGCTTTTGTAGTTAATCCCTAATCAATTTGTTTACAATGGCTACTCTGGAAGATAAAATTTTGGGCAACAAATTAGAGAACTATTGCAGCAGCAGTGAAGATGAAGACGATGGGTCAGATTCCGAAAAGGCAACTCGCTCCAAAGTCGAAACTGCCTCTCAGCTACCCGAGCCTGACAAGTGGGACGGCGTATCGAGTAATACGGGGCCCAAAGGTGTCCTCAAGGATTGGCAGAGGTTCAAACAATTGGAGGCTGAAACAAGATCTGAACAAGACAGGGAGCGCTTGGACCTCATGAAGAAACTTAGCTTGACGTGTATGTCTAGCAAACAAGAGGAGGAAATGAAAAAGCAGAAAGAGATTGACGACGAATTAGACGAGCTGCTTGATGATGATTTTCTACTACAATATCAGAAACAAAGAATGCAAGAAATGCTTGCACAATCGGGAAGACTCCCGCGATTTGGAAGATTGCTTCACCTCGCATCGAGTGGTGAATTCTTAGAATCGGTAGATTCAGAAAACAAATCTGTCACAGTGATAATACACATATACGAGGAAAAAGTTCATCAATGTATAGTCATGAATGGATGTCTCATATCCTTGGCAGAAGAATATCCCACTGTTAAATTCTGCAAGCTCGTCGGTTCGACAGCAGGTATGAGCAGACAGTTCAAGGCTTACGGTGTTCCAGCGCTGCTTGTGTACAAAGCGGGTCAGTTGATTGCCAATTTTGTTAGAGTGTCCGATGAATTGGGTGAAGACTTTTTTGCTACAGATGTTGAAAGTTTTCTTTTGGAGCATGGATTGCTTCCTGATAAACGTTTCATCCCTGAAATTATTACTTCATCCCAGAATGATGAAGACGATAGTGATCTCAGTCTTGATTAGACGATTTGTTTTTTCTAGTTGATGTTTCTATATCTATCAAGTAATGAATGAATCCAGAACATAGAGTGAGTTAGTTTATACTTAATTTTATAACATAATGCAGAATGTCATTTCTGATTATGATCAATAGGTACTTACTGTGAGTAACTAAAATAAAAAATTGATTAACATTATTTTTTAAACTCTGTTCTGGGTCATTTTTAATAAGGCTGAAAATATAATGCAGTGACAAAATGAATAAAAGAGCTGTGAAATTCACCCATAATTTCATATAACTCAGCTTCTATATTGGTTCCAGGTTTTCGTTCTAATAAGGTCAAATACATTTTTTTTGTAACTTTTACCATCAGGGCACATTGTTGTGTATGTCTTTTCTTCTCGACTTGATCTTGAGAAACTTTGTTTAGGACTTCTTCGAGTTTGTCTCAAGTGATTTGTAATTCAAAAAAAAATCTTTTCCTTATTAAAAAGCAGTAATTTGTCTCTAATATATTTTTGATTGTGGTACTTAAATCTGGTAATTTATTTCAACCTGCTGCCAGTTGTGAATATGTCTTAGATGGCAGTATTAGCCACCTCACTATATTTTCAGCCAAAGAAAAGTACAGTTGACGAAGTCGCAGCCGAAAAATACACAGAAGCCATTCGTCTTTATGCATATAGTATTCCAAATAGTATTCAAAATTTGTGTTTTCTGCCATAAGAATGTAAACTATTACATAAGCACAGGCAGGTGATACTACCACATTGCTACTTATGCTGGATTGGAATTCTCTGTCCGGGATACCGGTTGGATAATACCACTACACCAAGAAATTTCAGAGAAAGCATCATTCTTTAAAAGTGAGCAGACATAACTTATCACTAAAAAACAGGAATTATTTACGAGTCAAAATCAAATAATAAATTGTATCTTTAAGTGTCTACAGAATTATCTCATAGTCAGAAAACAAATATGCAAGTAATGTTTTTAAAGATGTGTTGGTCCTGCGTATGTTCGTTGCTTCTACTGTGGAGTACACTTCTGATTATCCCGAGTCATCTGGATGAAAATTGATTTTCCTAAAGTATTTTTGGTCTATCTACATTTAAATTTCATCAATTTATGCCAAGTTTGCAGTGCTTTATGTGTCTTAAATTTCACTATTATCTGGAAAAATCAATTTCCCGTCCATTCTAGTTAATCAGAAGTCATTGTATAAATAATAATATTACTTCTAAATGTTGTAAATTTGTCAGCTATTTCTAATTCTCTAAATAAGGCAAAGTTAACGAGACTGATAAAATTTCTTCATATTTTTTTTGTTCTTTCAAATAATTTGAATGAATATTTTATCTTTACTGGGCGTACTAAGAAGAGGTTTGACATGTTATTCCTTAAAAATATTTTATGATGAATACCTGTTAAATGTTTGACTAACAGTAATAAAATTGTGAAATCATTCCTCAATATTATTTAATATCCACTGATGGTCTACTCAGGGACATTAATAATACTGGAAAAAATATTTTGGTTAACACGTATTCCTGGTTCAGCGATTAAGCAGTAATTATTTTTTATTGTGTAACAATTAATGTTTATTTTTCTGGTATTATTGATAAATTATTTAATTGTCCTTGAAGTATTGCACAATCCTCTCTTCAGCCAATGTGAAGTATATGACCACCACACGATGCTTAAAGATTCAGAAGATCATACTAGCGTCTGATAGGTCTGCTCAAAGAATGGGATTCAGTCTTCTCCGCTCAGACATCCGCAACACTTTTCCATGCAAAGTCAATGACCGTTTTTTTAATTTTAGATTTGTTAGGGGCTGCATATTGTGCTCCAAAATCAAACCACCTTTATCCTAGTATTTACTGCGAGCATCTGGTTTGTAAGCTCAGTATATGACTCTGAGCTTTCGTGAAGTTCTATGACTCACAATAGTAAAACAATACAAGTCAGAATGACCGCCAAATAAGTGGCAAGTGGTTCTGACAATCAATGGGTATTAAAAAATATTGTCTGTAATTCATTTTGCAATTGAGATGGAGTCAAAGATTGTGCTGTTATTATTTATTGTAAAAAATGAATTAAAAGAAAAGCGTTGCATAGCTAGTTTAAAAAAATGTTTTTATTAGGTTTATGAGTTGTCATAATTATATATTGTCGTTTTCATTATATTTCATTTCATTTATAAATAAAATCGTTTTAAACTAAAATATTTTTTTTAATTATCCTTGAATAAAAGTGTATGTTAATATACAATCATCACACTGATGAACTTGGCAAAGAAATTTCACGAAAATTCATATGGTGAAGCTAGAAAGTGAGGTATTATAATATTGGATATTCTGTTGCAGAATATTGAAATCACCTGACCTTGATTGCCAGATTAAATCAAATGCAATCAAACTTAATGAAACAAAGTGTCATTTAACCATCCAGATTATATTTTTCAGAAATTTACTTAAATCACTTCAATGAATAATTTTATAATAATCTGAAAAATTTACTTAATTGTGTAAAAACAAATCTCCAGGTGAAATCACAGATTAGAATATGATTTGTCATAAAGTGTATTTATCCTTATTACGGCAGCTTATTAGATTTTTCGTGTGATTTTTTATCTCCATTTTAAATATCTGCAAATTCAATTAAACTACTTGATGAAATTAAATGCATGATATTTTCATAATTTAATTTAAGACATCGACTGAGGGTGCTTGATGGAATTTCAATATCAAATTTGGATTATTGAGATTTTGTACACTTCCATGTATTTTGTCACTAACGACCCGTCAGTTCAAGTCCATTTGTGTGCTCGAATGCCTGAAGATGCCGAAAGGCGAAACCCGGGTCGTTAGTGACAAAATACATGGAAGTGTACAAAATCTCAATAATCCAAATTTGATATTTTCATAAGTTGACTACGGTAACGGGTGTCCCAGGTGCAAGATTTATGGATTTCTGTTCGTAGGCACAGATGTTTGTGATGTATAAAATTCCTTCCCACCCATCTGATCCTAAAAATGGGGAGTAGCAAGAGCGATAAGCTAACCGCTCTTGTCATAGCCTTATCCTTCTATCCCTACTCTCTTCGAAAAAGAGAGGTTGAGCAACTGATTAACAAGCAGTTTTCGTAGAAAACTTCTGTTAAGATACCTGTATTAGGAGGCCATATGCTCCACATTGGGAGCAGACATAATAAAAAAAAACTTTAAACACTAAAAGTAGTGAATTTCATGGGCTTCCATTTTCCTCCTCAACATATTCGTCTCCTACATACATACATATTTTGCAAGGTAAGCCAAAGGTATAATATGACAACTTTGGAATAGTTTGACATGTCAAAATATACTACACCCAGATTTATGGAAAGAAATAAATTGATGCAAGGAATGAAGTGTTTGACAAATAAACAGTCAATTTCTATTTAAAGATTTTTATTTTTGATATAAAATAGAATTGCTTTATGAGAAATTGAAAATGATCCGAATTCTACATTTCACACTCACATATAAAGATGAATACATACTAAGGATAAGTGTATTTATTAAATATTTCAAATATCTGTTGACATTTTTGCTTTCTCATACTTAACTGTCTTATTGTAAATAGAAAAATATTTAGGAGAATCACATTCCTTGCCATCCATGTCAATAAAAGAAATTGATTTGAACTTTTAACTTTCGACACAGGCTTTTATGATAAAGATGCATGTGCAATTTCATGATTATTGCATCAAATGGTAAATCTTGAAATATAAGTAATTATAAGGAGAGGAAATAAAACATTCCAGATATTTTTAATACATGTATCAATCTTTAGATACTAAAAGGCTTCACTGTAATATCAAAGAATCAGTCTTAAAACCCTTTCTGTGCCAATATATCCCATACCGAATTCAAGGTTGAATATTGTCTAAATATAATGATAGGTTTCCTTTTATAATTAAGAATACACACTAAACATCTATGTAAACCTACTAATAACATTTGTGCTACTTTTCAAAAGCAGCCATATCCAAAATGGATGAACTCGGGAAAAACCACTTTTTTGTTTGTTTTTGTAGTCATAATTTAGTTTTTGATTCAAGCCATTTTGTATAAACAAAATTGACACTAAAAATTTTGAGTTTTGACTGTTACCAATGACGCTAGCCAAGGATTTCCTAATTCAATAGTATGTCTGACGATGTTTTGTACATAATATCGTCATACATTGAGTACTTTAGAACTATAGTAGTGGATACAACAGTTGAGTGAGGCTACTACAAACATTTTACTTTTACAATCCCAGGTAAATACTGATTACAGTTTTTATGGTTTGTGATTGTGTAAGTGTACAACTTTATGAATTTATTTTTGTAAATTGGAAGCGGTCTGATTTGCACATTCGTATCAAATATCTGTGGCACAGAAAAGGTTAAAATAAGTCTCGAAATATGGTATTAAAATTCAGGTTAGTACTTGATGGTCCCAAATATGATATTAAAACCAACTGTGAAATAAATGTGATAAGATAATCTAGCTATTTCATATCGAAGATATAACTAGAAATATAAAAAGTTCGATGGTAGGTTAAATAAAAAGAGTGACACAATATACTATTATTTACCAAGTATATAGAATGATTTACTTACTCCAGGACTAAATGATTGTGAATCATCCTCAACTACTAATTAATATTAGTTTTAATCGATATTCTCCACATTTCAAAATGATTGTTACATGAATTGACAATGCTTTACAGATAATTCAATTCAATACGTCAAATCAACGTGTGAAATGAAGAAAGAGTTAATTTCACAGTAATGAAAATTCATGTATCTATAATATAATGTTGGAAGGAACTGGAACACGCTATGCAGTATTGAGATTTAGGAAAATACTCTTCATTTCCATACTTTTTATAAAAAAACTTATATATTATAATACTTATTAAATATTAGCACACTTCTACACACTAACATAGATCTACGATTTGAATGTTGTCTGAGGATGAGGCTTTTTTAGATTTTTTGCTCGGGTGGAGGTCGGCTGATTCGTTTTCGGCTGATTTCCTTTTCTTGGCAGCGGGTTCACCTTCGGTTTCGGGTTCTTCCTCTTCCACAATTTCCATATCGCTGTCGTCACTTTCATAAGCGGTAGGTTTGCTGGATGAACTTGTTTCAGCTGCTTCTTTGGCTGAAAGTGAAAATCATCATAAGCAATAGGCGGAACTAGGAATAGTATATTCGACTAAAGAGGTACAATAAAATCCATTATATCAAGTGCAGCAAGGTAAAAGGGCACAGTCACGTTTTCCGCTACGGGTATGATACTGTGGTAAAAGGAAAATATGCTTTGTTGATTTTAAAATCAAAATACATATTTATAGCATTAAGATTCTTCAACAGAGCCAATAAAGATGTGACATTGAATTGTGATGACATGAATAATACATTTGGAAATAAAATTTACCAGAATAGAATTTATGTAAGAGTGTAAATACCTGCTCCATTTCCATTGGCAGTACTCTCCTTGGGTTTGAGACTTTCTGGATCAGCTATCACCTCAAACTCCTTCGATTCAGGGTCATTTTTTATTATCACGCGGAGTTCATAATCTTGGTGGAAATCGTCAACCTGAAATGAATTACAATTTAGCAATTGCCAAATAATGACAGACCTAATCAGAGCCAAACTTAGGTTAACCAGTAATATTTTGCTTATTTTTTTACTGGTATAGTAATGAATAAATTATCGTCGGCCTAATTCTAACACATCGTAAGTCATTTTTCTACAGATTTCATGTTTTGGTGATTTCGGTTTACAAGATGACAACGCATCTATTTCATTCATTTAATATCCAAATATGCAAGTGGAAAGGTTATAAAATCATGCAAACTAATACAACGTATCTCAGTAGTGTCTTAACAGCCAGTCGAACATAACGTAAGTCATCAGTTTGGCAGTTATTTGTCAGTGAGAGACGGGGAAATAATAGAGTTAAGATGTACACTAGTTTACCATTTAAAATTAAATGAACAGAGAAATCCAGTGTGTAAAGACACATTGCGATTAAAAGAGTTAATGGTTCATAATTGGATACAGTTTCTTTTGGAATACCACATAAGGAATCAAATAAAAAAAAGTCGAAACAAGTAAATAAAGAACATAGCTCTTTGGTGACTGATGAACGCGAAATTTCCCAAAAAGAACACCTTAAATTATTTCGTGAGAGACTTCCATAATTGCCATCTCACTAAGGTAGAAGTTTATGTAGTAAATTGTTTTTAGGGAAATCTAATGGACACAAAACAGTTCCAATGTCAAACTGTACATTTTATAATATGTTTGAGAGCTTGAATTTAAACATACCCAAAAAAGGGAAGGTGTGACTTATGTTGTTCATATGATGTAAACAACATAGGTGACGATGTTTATCAACGCCACATTGAAAATAAAAGTTTAGCCACAACAGAAAAATCCAAAGATAATGAAATGGCAATCAAAGAGGAATGCATTGTATTAACTGTGGATCTCCGGTAGTAAAAATGTGCCCTAAACTAAATGCTAGTGCTGTTATATAGGATGAAGTTGTGCTGTCACAACTTCACTATATTTAGTTTAGCGAACAACGAGGCCAAATGTTACTGGTGGCATGAAGGCAAAGGTGAACTAGTAGCATTTACTTTTGCCTCTTGTATCATCGACTATCACCAAGAAAAGGTGCACTCCAATCTACCAGTAATTATTTACAGTGATGGGATTACCAGAATAGAAATGTCACAATGGCTAATGCTCTTTTGAACTTTTCTATGAAGAAAAATATACAAATAACTCAAAAATACTTATGACGGGAACACATTCAAATTGAGTGTGACTCAGTACATTGTTATTAAGAGAAAGATGAAATATGCTGACATACATCTCTCATCTCAATACCTGAACAAAACAGAGAATGCCAAAAGCAAGCCCCCAAAATATGAGACAAAATTTGTTACTCATATATTTTTTACGGATCTTACAAAATTACAACGTTATGTATCGATTCGTCCAGGAAAAAAGACTAGGGACTCTCTGTGACAAATATTAGAGAACTACAATACTTGACTACTGAAAACATAAAATGTAAGCTAAAATTTACTGATGGTTTACAAGACTTGCCTCAGCGTGTCTTGCGAATTCAAAACGTGGTTGAGTTGATTGCACCACTTAATGATCTTTAAAATCTTACAAAAAAAGAAGAATGGGATGATTTTTAACACTTGAAGGGTCAATTACCTGCTGGTACACATTGTTTTTATGATGAGCTATACCTTTATAGATATATTCATTCAATCATCTTTTTTAATCCTTTACTTTTTTTGTTTTAAGCGTCATTATTTCATTACTTTTTCCACCAATCAATAATGTTCAAAAATCGAAATAAATCACATTATTTCACATTGTATCTCTTTTCTTTCGTATACTGTTGAATCGATAATAACACTTAACTCATACGCTTGATAGTTCTAATAACATGTAAGTCCTGTATATACATTATATTTCAAAATTATTGAATAATTTTTAATAATAATAATTCAGAATAGAAAAAGATCGTTCTAAAACAAAAAAATATATTAATTTGATTCCGTAAGTTGAAATATTTAGTTTTAACTGCCTCTTGAACACTTAGGTGACTGACTTACGCTATGTTAGAATTAAGCCGACGTTATACTTGGTGTATATACATTTTTATTATATTTTATTGCATTGACTTTTTAAAAATACTGTTTTAATCGGATAGTATACTTTTTATTCTCTTATGTATTGATTGAATTGGCATTTTAATGAGGAAAATTCTAATGTCATAAAAACATATTGTTCTGGTCATATAGTGTATGCATAATCTATTATCACTAAAACTGCTATCAGTAAATCCCATCTCAGAAAGTCTTTCTCATGATCATACTATTGCACCTTACCAGGTACGTAATATAAAGATAAAGCAATTACCATAAGTACACTGCCGTCAGCGATTCCCAGCTCTTGCAGAGTTTTGTCATTGTTTTGCTCAGTCTCCCCTTCTTCTGAAGATATGATGACGCTTTCTGCACCGACAAATAGCGCATCGGGAGCCACCATGTTTAATCTTCCGATGAGAACGGCCGTATTTAACTCCCCGCAGGTCATTCGGTTAATGTTACACGAGAGGACAACCGAAGGTTTGTTTGAGCAAACGTAACATTTAGGGTTCGGTGGATTCAGACCTGAAAATTTCATGTAAATTTAAAAATTACAGCGGCTATGACAGTTTTTGTCTTCGTCTTCCTTTGTCAGGACTATTTCAATGGTTTTAAAAAAATTACCTCTTTCGGGAACAAAGAGCTGACCGCGGTGGTTGGCTTTGAGGCGTAGGTAGACAGATTGACATTTTTCAAATTCTGCCATGAGAACTCGGAACCCGTGCATCACTACAATTCCGGCGACGATTGCATTTGTCGTGGCGATTGCGGGTATGATGTTGCCGGCCATTGCTATAAATGTAAATTGAGACATTTAAAGTATACAAATTCAAACATTAATAAGTTTACATTTTAATTATGTTCTAAAAATCACTTCTGCAGAACTACAGATAGGTTTAGATAATTTTAAATCCTGCTCATTTGCTGCAGATTGTATATTTTATCCATTTAAAACTAAAATTCAAATATTCAATAAAAATAACTGAATGCAAATTTTTTTTTGTGGATTCATTCTAGTGGTGATATATATTTTTAAATATTAAAAAAAGAGTATATCGATGGTTATAAATACTGAGCTACAATACAGAATGTCACAGTCATCTCAAGGGGATTCATCAAATAAACTTAAAACTTAACAAACATAGTAGCTATTCTTGAATTCTGATTAATACAAATATAAAGGTTCTGTGAATGAAAGATCAGTAATATCGATCAATATTTAAAATAAGGGACAAAAGCATGGTAGATATAAATACAGGATAAAAGCCAACCCTACTCCCCCTCTTGGTATTTATATTTACATTGAAATTCTGACATAGCATATGTCGACTGTGTAACTCTTTTCGACACTACTATGTGGTATATACGATTAAATATTGATTTCAAGAGGTATTCGCAGTTTATATTTGTCAGAGCATACCTGAATTTATCTTTAAAATGGTTAACTTAACTTTTTCGTATGTAATCTTAAAGCCATGTAAATAGAGTCATACTTTCATCCAACACTATGACAAATAAGCGACTTTTTTAATGCACAGCAGGTTACTGTGATGAATCAAATATTTATTTTTGTCAGCGAGCATTGATAAATTCAAACAGAAAATAGTGAATAGCCCTAACCTTTTTAATATATTTATATACAATATTCTTATAGCTTACATTTTATGTCAAAACGGCTCTTCTGTGTAATTCCAAAGATGTAGGCACGTATATTAGCACAAGCAGTAACAAAGTCCATTGCGCTCTTATCGTCTTTGTCCCAAACGAGATGATCGTTTGAGCCGAGAGTGGCGAGATGGTCTTTCAAAGCGCAACAACTGTCGGCAAATACCTGTGAAAACAATAAAAGATTATCTTTGTAGGTTAACAAAAAAATGCATATATTGTAAAAAACATTGAGTAAGCTAACAAGTGAATTGACATAATATATGAGATAGATAAATCAACAATAAAAGAATCAAATACTGTAGGCATATCGAAGGGATAAATCTGAGAGTAAGGTTTAATGGGACATCATTTTTACCCTCATATTTTTATAATTCATCTTGTATTACAAAAGAAAATATCAGAAGAAACTCAAGCATTTCGCTTTGCCGGTATATTGTTTTGTAAATATTTCATCTTGTGAAAATATGGACTTTCCAAGAGGTTACGTTAACACCAATTATTACATTCAACCGGCACTGTTAAAAAGTGAAAGTGTAAAATACCTTTGCACATTCTGCAATACTCCATATGCGCTGATCTTTAAGACCCGTTTCTTCAGCTGTTGAGCTACTGCTTCCTGCAACTAAAAGATCATCATATTAAATCATTGTTAGAACTTATCTATGAGATTTGGATTATTGAGATCCAAATTTGATATTGAAATTCCATCAAGCACCCTCAGTCGATGTCTTAAATTATCTATGAGAATTAAAAATCCTTTTCACAAATTGATTGTTACTCTAAATATCATATGTAAGTTTGCCAAAATAACATTCCAATAAAATTAACAAAATGATGTACACAGATTTGGATTTGAGGAATCAAATAATAAATACAAATAAATAAAATGTGGAACGAATATTTTTAAAACTGGTTTTTCATAAGCAAACATTTTGGTAATCGAGCAATAATGTCAATTAGCTACCTGCATCTGGCAAGCTATTAAAATCGAGAGGTGTGGGTGATCGTCTAGTTTTCCACAGGTCTATCATACTCAGAAGATATTGGATGTCGTCTCTGAAGAGTTTTGTGAACAGTTTGGCGGGATCGTAGTGACACATTGAGGCCCACGCGCGAGTGCTGGTGCGTTGCACATTACCCTATAAGAAAGAACATAATTAAAATATTTTTAAAAATAATAAAGTAATGTTCCACATTGGGTGAAAGAGATATAAATGAAAGGCGTGCAATGTTAAAGTGTAAGTAATATTAACCTGATCGTTAGTGGCGTTGGAGTTGAGAGCTCTTTCGGCTGCTTCCCCTGCAGCTTCAGGGTCTTCCGTGTCAGGTGAAACATCCTGGTCAGGATCTTCTTCACCGAACAGTTGACTGTGGGGAAATTATAAATGCAAATATGTCTACAATATCTTTTAAGGTTGAATAAATAAAGCACATCATCATCATGTTGAGAATTTCAATTTATTTTAAATTAAATTTTTACTAAAAATTTTAACATACATCTTATAAAAATCAAGGATTCAGATATTTTTAATTCACATGAGATAAAATGACAGTTTTAAATGTCACTTGAGGTAAATTTAGAAAATATATCACAAACACCTATGCCCGAGATCTCAAACGTTAAAATGAATCAAAATTTGATATTGACATTGCTGGGATTAAATCCAGACCTATTTGACCACTTAAAAAGCTGGTAAAGCTCTTCCCACTAAACCACAAAGGCCAGCATAAATTTTGGTAAGAGTGTAAATACCTGTGACAAAAATGTCAGAATGAAAAACTGTTTTCAAATTTTCTTTGATACCTGTTTCAAAATAGTAAGGGATGAAATTTGTGAATTTTTTGTAAGGCAATACTTTCGGAAAATAAAATAATTATAATTGAATACGTAAAGCTAGGTGGTGATTTACAGTCCTTGAAAAATCGTGAATAATTCTTGACATTTTCTCAATTATTAAGCTATGCAAAAAAAATTGTATTTCTATACATACTTGAATAAATGCTTGGCCCAAACAATGCAATGGATGAGTTCAGAAGGAGTGTTGCGTATGGTGCAACCGGGAAATGTTTTCTCATGAGCTTTCGGCTGGCATTCATAGCAAGGTGTCATCGACTTCTTGATCAGCTCAACCTGAAATAAATGGAATAATATAAAATGTGGGTGCACTGATTTTAGCACATTTTAAGCGAGTTACGTAGCATTAGGTTTCATGTTGGCTTACCGCGAAAAGTGGGGTAAATGGTACTACATATTTTATTGTCAAAGCATGGAAAGCGGTATACATAGTAGAATGTTTACTTTTGTAATGTCTTGAAACAAAAGTTCCCGTTCCCATTTTTTTTTTTTTTTTTTTTTGCATGGAATTTAACCTTTCCCACTCGCGCCTTCTTTCGTAAGTGCCTAGCGCCTACTCGAGATGTTTTTCGATGAAAAGCATATTTTCAATACAAAAAATCAATTAGAGAAAAACATGTAAACAAAAAAAATGTTTTGTTTTCATTTCCGTAAAATAGATTTATAATGAATATACTGCAGTTATTTTAATATTATTTGTAATTATTCATTGTGTGGTATTTCACATAGGAATCTCCTATATGTAATCCTGGCTTATTGATGCAAATCTGGCAAAATAGTTGTGTTTCCGATCTACCACCTGGGATTTTTCTATTTGAACATATTGCACAGTCTTTCTTAGTCCCGGAACGCAGGACATGTAACTTATCTGCAAGTCGATCTTCTGTAGAAACAGTTGAAGTGCGCCTTTGAGATCCACCTTGCCAAAAGTCTCCTACTAATTGGTCAACCAATAATTTCACAAAATTCAAATGTAAATAATAAATCGATACGTACTAATTTTTATTAGCTCATTAGAGTACTTCACATTTGAAATTTGGATTATTGAGATTTTGTACACTTCCATGTATTTTGTCACTAACGACCCGTGTTTCGCCTTTCGGCATCTTCAGGCATTCGAACACACGAATGAACTCGAACTAAACTCGTTAGTTCGAGTCCATTCGTGTGCTCGAATGCCTGAAGATGCCGAAAGGCGAAACCCGGGTCGTTAGTGACAAAATACATGGAAGTGTACAAAATCTCAATAATCCAAATTTGATATTGAAATTCCATCAAGCACCCTCAGTCGATGTCTTAAATTACTTCACATTTGATTTGTAAGTTTCTGAATCGGTATAATATACTAGTAAGTATTGTGAACAAAGACAATCTATTCAAATATAAAACTGTAAACTATATGAGACGCCCTTGATCCTTAAACAAATAAAAGCGAGTTTGAGAAATAAACACACTTCAGATCATGCATAATACTGTTCACCCTCAGTCACTAGAGCGTTCAATAAATAAGATTTATGCGACCCTATGCGACAAAAAAATATCGCTTGCACCGAAAAATTCAGATAAAAACACATGTTGAAATTAAGCATGCCGTCTTCATTTGGTGACTCCTTTCTCAGATAAATGTAATAACCTATTATTATTCATTCTAGCATGATTGAAATTGCAATAAAAAAATATTAACACTTTATTGACATGCCGCCATAGCAGCGGCACACGAGTGCAGAGTTAATATATATTATTATGACACAAAATTTGATACACCTATGTTTCGATTAAAATTTCATCAACTTGAGTCATTTTTCAGAAAAATTTAAATATTTATCTGCCTAATTCATATGTATTGAATTGAATAGTTTAGATATAAAAACTAAAAGTGTGGTATTTGTAAAGATTAATAATACTTACCAAACTTTAATGTAATGGGGACTGCTTTTTAATGATGACGTTTATGTTGAGTTTAAACAAAAGAAAATCGTTTTCACTCAACGTTTTGAAGTTAGTATTTTTATCTAAGCAGCCATACTTTATTGGCCGCATATTATGTGTTAATATGCTTAGGATTATTGCCGTCATGGGCAAATAGAATGAAGAAAAAATATGTCATTCACTGCAGGTGATTGTTTTTTTGTAATTACCTGACCAGCATACCCTGCAGTACCACTCTCAATAAGTGGAACATCAGCCGCCAAGCACATTCGGTTCACATGATTTCTTGCAGCTTTGTTGTCCAGAGCGTTCATCACCAAAGAAAACGACTTGAAGAAGCTCACCTCATAGTTGTTACTGCAATAAACACAACAGTTACACCGGGGAATGACAAGAGTGAAGATCTTAGCTTAAACCAATAGAGATAGGGATCTCCATTTTACGTTTTGTTTTCATTATACATATTACATGTCGGTTTATTATGCAGTTTCAGTTTTACAATATTATTTTATGTAACGCATTATATAGTAGGCGCAAATTATATTTGGGGTAAATGTTCGTATTGGTGGACTTTGTCTAAAAATGTATTTTTTTCATCAAAAAGCGTGTGAAATGAACTGTTCTGGGTTGAACAATCTTTTATCAAGCTAAATATATGGAAACTATTCAATAATGATGAAAGGAAACATTATAACAGTGGTTTATCGCATAGTAGTTGTGTATGTCACTAACTTTAGTTTCGATCGCCATAATGCAATAAACTCACGAATGCCAACCTAAAAACCAAACATATTCATTACAAACAAATAAGAGTCTAAATGATGATTCCTACGAATTCAACTATCTTTTTTTATGTAAGGCATTTATTTGGTAGAACTGGATTATAATATGACAAAATATCAAAGTATTCAGTTCTACAAAGTTTTATTAGTTAGTTGATAGCAATTTCGCCTTCATGCCGTGCGGATTCTCACGACGCACCAATATTTTATCATATTATGTTTAAGTTCTCCCAAATAAATACCTTATGTATAATAAACATAGTTGAATTCGTATGAATCTTCATTTAGACTCTTATGTGTTTGTAGTACACATGAATATGTTTGGTTTTTAGGTTGGCACTCGTGAGTTTATTGCAATATGGCGATCGAAACTAAAGTTTGTGACATACACAACTACTATAAACCACTGTTACAATGTTTTCTTTCGTCGTTATTGAATATAATTAGCTTGATGAAAGACTATTCTACATTAAGACATAACATTTGGTGAAAAAAATGTATTTTTAGACAACGTCCACCAATACGAACATTTACCATATTTGGATATCAAAAAACTAAAGAGAAGTCACAAAGACATAAAAACAAAACACAGATTTTCTTAATAAATAATGAAACATGCCAAATAATACTCGACATTCAAAATATATTGCGATGTTTAAAACAAAATGATTACTAGTTCGGATTACATATATTTTTGATAATCCGTGCCTCTCATTCCCATCATTACACTGATAATCAGGAGTTTATAAAGCAAGCTAGCAAATATACTCGCTAGGATGATTCCAAGATACTCACGTCGTGATGCTGTCATGATATGCCTTAATATTGACATTTGGGTTGAATTTGAGCGCACTATCGCGAGCCACTTCTGCTTTCGATTTTCCGACATGTTCCTTATGGAACAGAAATTGCCTGTTGAGGTTACTAACATCGATTGTATCTAGGTCGATCTGAAATGAAAATATAGCGTCATTAGGTTGAAAGCGATGTCAGACAGCACAGGTTATGTGACACATAATACGTTTACTCACGATGTCGATGTTTTTGAAACCCGATAAGACGAGGTTTTTAAGTAATTCACAGCCGATGCCACCGGCACCCACAACCAATATTTTTGAATCTGTGATAGCTTGACTTAAATCATTTTCAAACACACCGGTAACTTGGGCCGCCATGATTCCACAACGCCGATACGCGAATAATAATATCAAATAATACAAACTGCAATCTTGGCAAGTAGTGGTGAGCAAGTGGTAATGATACTATATACTCGTTATAACAACAATATATTAGTATAGTATAATTATATATTATCGAAAAAGGATGTAAATATATTATATATGCTAAATACGTAAGACGCTAGTTAAAACGGAAAAATAATATGTAATTTAAACGAACATGGCAATAGGTTCAGAATGCATAGTTATTATTTTCTTAACTATTGGTGCAATGATTTTTTGATGATGGACTCGAGCATAACAATCTTTACATAAGGAATAAGTATACGGAGCTTTGACTACAGCAATCGAGAAAGTGTGACCTTCAAAAGTAGCTGATGAAAAATAATGAATAATCTCGAGTAACTTCGTAACGAGTAGGTACCTACACAATAAGAAATATTATTACTTCTCAAGATGCAATTATGATCCACTGAAAAAGATCAAAAGATAAATATGTACCAACACTACGTACTTACTTCATTACAGCAATGATAGTGAAAGAAATTAATATTCATGTAATTATGTTTTTTCTTACAATTATTATTGGAAAGGTAATGATAGACAACTTTTAATTATTTTAAAATTTGCAAGTAAAGCCAGTTGATTTTAACAAAACATTAACATCTACAGACAATACTTTGTGTTATGAAACATTTTGACTAACAAGGAATATTCTATAAAATATCCTAGATATCTCACCCAAGTAAATTCTATAGTATAATACCCTACCTAATGAAATGGATTAGAATATGTACATAATATGGAAAAAAAGATTATTTTTATTTTACTATTGTGGTACCACTGTCTGCCGTCAATCAGATAAGTTGGCGTACTGAATTAACCAAACATCAAGCTTGCCGCATACAAACGTCTAGAATTTTGTGTACTATTTGTAAAATCATTTATTTTGATGTTTGAAGTGTCAATTTGAAAACAAAGTGATGACCCCTGTACCGCCAAGACTCTAAATCAAAGACCAGACGTTTTTGGATGCGGGAGGATCCAAAACCATCCGCACAGATGAGGATGACAGATTCGAAAATGGAAACTGCCAATACGGACGCAGTCAATCTCGGTGTAGGAGAAGCTGACGCCGAAATAGGCGAAGAGCTAAAGCAGCTCGAGGAGGTGAGAGATTACGACACGCGGAGTGAGGTATCGAGCTCGTCGTCGGCCGATTCCGGGTCACCCGCTGCGGCTTCCGGCGGCTCCGGGTCGTCGCCCGATCGGAGAACCCGACGCTCCCGTCACAGGAGAGATAGACCCGACGACGACGGAGACTCCTCTCCCGAGCCAAAGCGGCCTAGATCGCGCGATAAAGCCAAGAGCTACGATTACATGACAAAATTGAACTACCTCTTCAGGGACACAAGATTCTTTGTCATCAAATCTAACAACGCCGAAAATGTCAGCCTTTCCAAAGCGAAGGGTGTTTGGTCTACTCTTCCGCAGAACGAGTCGAATCTCAACCGGGCATTCAGAGAAGCACGCAACGTCATTCTGATCTTTTCCGTCAAGGAGAGTGGCAAGTTTGCCGGATTCGCTCGTCTACATGGTGAGTCGCGCCGGGACACTCCCGCCATATCGTGGGTTTTGCCTCCGGGTCTCTCGGCGAAGGCCCTCGGAGGCGTCTTCAGGGTCGACTGGATCTGCCGCAAGGAGCTGCCCTTCGGTGGCACCCTCCACCTGTACAACCCGTGGAATGATGGCAAGCCTGTAAAGATCGGGCGCGACGGACAGGAGATCGAACCGAAGGTGGCCGAAGAGCTCTGCCGACTGTTTCCCGAAGACGATGCCGTCGAGCTGACTCCCATCCTGCGCAAATCAAAGGAGTCATCAAAGAGGGGACCTCCACGCGGTTCATCCTTCCGGGCTCCCGTATCATCGAGCGGCGGCGGCGGCGGCTTCCGCGGGCGCGGCGGGCCTCGCATCCGCGGGCGTCGTAAGATGTACCTCTCCGGACGAAGCAGAATCGGAGGTGGAGGTGGCCCATACGAGCGCCGCGGCCCCTCACCGTATTCCCGCGACCGACTGCCCTCTTGGTTTGGCGGATCTCGAGAAAGATCATACAGCGGAGCGGCGGCGGCAGCGGAGGCCTACGTCGCGGACTACATGCGAACAATGCAGAATAGGCTTCCTCCAATGCCGTACGCGCCTCCGCCTGGATACTCGGGATCGGCGACTTCAGCATACGAGGCTCCTCTCCCTCCCCCTCGTTATTATGATGGTCCTCCGCTCCCCGAGTACCCCAGCGCCTACGCGGACAAGAGATCCTACGACCGATCAGTGGACGAGTTCCTCTGGAGGACCAGCGAACGCAGTCGCGCGCGGTCACCCGTCCGAGAGCGTGCCCACCACCGCAGCTACCGGGACCGCCGATGAACGGCCGTTCTATTCAGTTTTAGTTTATCTTTCGTGAACTGTGCGAGTCGTGAGCCTCGCGTGTCATTTGTAATCAATAAAGTAAAGTGTTGCAGACGAACTGGACTTTTTTTATATCAGGAAGCGGCGGCTGCCGTCCTCACCCTTCCCGACGGACACTTTAAATTTCAGGATAGCGGTGAAACGGCAGACCGGCGACCGTGTGACGATATTTGAACTTGTATTTTTTCACTTTTTTATCCTCGCTGCACCTGTGATGCGTGTCTTTAGAGACGGTCGAAGGAGAGTGATATTGCATCCGCGGTGGACATATCGCTTTCAATTTGCGTGTTTACATGAACCGATAAGTATTATTAGGTAATATATATTTTTTTAAATTCTGTGTTCATGAAAGTATTCTTTCAATTACTAACATTCGTATCTGATGCATACCTACCACCGTTACAAACTCTCAAATCAAATGATAGTGTGATTTACTTTATGACTGTCCATTGTATCTGAGATTTATATAAGAGACGTCTGAGATTAACAGAAGCTTATTGCCACCAGTTCTACAATTTGGATTTGTCAACGCTTTGCAAAAGATGGTTTTTCCAGTGGCACCCCAATTTTTATTTTACCTAACCCGTCATTTGACTGATAAATAATAAACATGATATTTCTTTTAACAACGTTGGCCTGCGATCTCATAAATGTAATAAAAAGATCACACTTAAGTTTGTGTTCATTTTTATAACAACCAGTTATTGTAAGGACTCGGCCACCACCATTTGTTCCCAAATAAAGGAATGCTTAATTACAGTGTATGTGTCGTCAGTATATTTTTAATCTTTGTCAATGTCATTCGTTTGAGGAATTTTAAGAATTTTGAAAAATGTAAACGTATGAAATGTCTCAGTCACTGATGATTGAAACTTGACAAAAGAAATCCACAACCGAATATCTTGACAAACTATTGCTCCCAATTTCTATGGAATCAACATTTCTTTTTTGCTCTCTTTTATGTTAGGAGTATGAATGTTGATCTAATTTTTTACCATACAGGTATGGTGAAAATATTGCCAGATAGCAGACCTACCTTAGTTTCCCAAAAATCTAACGTGTGTTTTCCACCCCTAGCAACCAGTCGTCTACGTTTTTCTACTGTGTACATATTGTGAACTCTATGACGGTCGTAACTGAAATGCTACTTAATTCACCCGTTTGTTTTATACAATAAATTTGCATCATGGTTGTAAATTGAATTTCAAATACCCATCTAATCAGAACGCGTTGAATTTTCTTGCATTATATCACAGGCCTATATGATTCGATATCATGAAAAGGTTTTTATAATGAATAGAAAGTAACAGGGATTATCCGCCAACGGGCACAATTACTTATTGACAATGTTCTGTAACATTTTATACAGAACTGATATATTTAAATAATTTCACATTTTGAGTATTCTAACTTAAAATAAAAAAGGAATATTCCTTTGGGTATAAGATAATAATAATTTGTTATACGATATACCTAATATTTTTTGAATTACTTGAGATTGAGTATTGAAACATCTATTTTTTAAATTATAATTAAAATCAGTTCCTAGTTTTGTATTTTAATTTTTGTACATACAGTTGTTTCTAATGGTTGTAAGAAATTGAATCGCATTAATGCTAGTTAATATCTTGTTTATGGTATAAAATGTATAAATTTGTGTGAATATTTATAAAATCATTATTTTAATAATTTGCATTTTCTGTTTTGATATGTTGAAGTATAAACATCCACGGACAGCACTGATTCTCAAGAAAAATAATTTTAATTGAGAATATATGTTTTATTTGCCATTATTTAACTGATAAATGTTGTACCTGCTTTGAATGGTTTCAATTCCTGAATAATATACTTGAATCATTCAAACTATATTTCCATATATTATCTATGGATTCGGCGGTAACTTTGTGAAAGTTCATTTTTAATATAAAATTAAAATTGATAACTTAGTTATTTCACTTTGTTTCCATATATCATTTACTGACATTCAGATGACTCGATTCAATCCTGGATTCTTGAAGGTGTGAAGAAGCCGGAAGACAAATCCCGGATTGTGAACGATTTGGGTGTCAAATTGATGTTCCGTTGAGTTTTTTCAATTTCAAAAAACTTTTCTTTAGGTATTATTAATTTCTTATTTAGTATTATTTTTACATTTCAACACAAGAAGTTTAAATTCTTTCCTACCCTACTTCTAAACCATGTCGATTCCGATTGTAAAGCATGTGGACTCGTAATTGGTCATTTCAAAAATATGTGTTCACTGGTAGTAAGTGAATTGCTAAACCCCTTATTTTCAGAGGAATTGGATAAAGAAAAGATAAGTTATTGATTTATTCACTCTATGCCCCAAATAATGGGCATGTAAGGGTGAAAATATCATCGACATGCAAGCCTTTGGAAGCAAATTGAAAAATCAAAATATGAGTGTCGATTTAGATTAGAAGGAAACGATGTCACAAAATTGGTCAAAACAAGAAGGCAAAGGCGAGAAGAAAATAAAATGTCGTTTTACCAATTATTACCAAGGCTATTTTTAATTAGCTACCGATATCAGAATTGAGGTATAGTTTTTACTCGGTGTTACATTAAGCTTACTAATGCTAAAATTCAATTTTCAGCACTGCATTTAATTTGATAATTACAAAGTAATTTAAATTGCTATTCCATTTCGCTAAATTCATAACTAAAAATGATAAAAAAGTAATAGTTTCATGTTCAAAAATAAATTTTTCCATGTCTATTTTTCTTATTTTTTTATATTATGGCTACTGGGTTGAGTGATTATCCATATTATTATTCTAGGGATTATTGAAAATAAATGGTAAAAGTGTAATTAAATAAATAATAAGGAAATACACCACTCGACACGAGTTTTCAGTTTTGTAAAATATTTCTTATGTGAAGTTTAGATATTACTATCAAAATTTGAAACTATTCAATTTATAACTCGAGTTGGCGGTTGCGGAATCCTTCATTGATAGTAAACATCTGGAATAACAGGTGGAAGGATTTTGAATTTGACTTATGCTATATATTTCTTAACAAATACTGTTTAACTTGAGGCAGTGGTCCTTAACCTTTTTGAAGTCGCATTTTGAGCACAAAATCACTGACCAGCAAAAATACCTATTATTCTAAATTGTACAGATTACATAAAAGTGAAAACATTAATTAAAAAGCTGTTACTAACTCTTTTATTCAAATTAAATCAATATGATATCTGAGCTTGTCAACTTTTTCAGATTTCAGCAATATAAGCTATATTTTTTACGTGAATACATAGTTACATTCATTTCTTCATCTATGTTAGTAAGTCTTTTGAAATTTTATTTGTGTTGGTTGATGTTGAAAAACCGAGGTTACTAGAATATGAAATTGAGAACTGTTGTGATTTTCCTTCAAAATTGCTATAATCCCTCCTAAGCTGTGATATTAGACATAATTTTTACTATACTATCTGTTGACAAGGTAACCAATTTTATTTCTTATTGGAACTAATATTCAACATTCAATGTTTTAAATCGGCATTTTTGATAGAAGGATTTCTAGAAAAGTATCTAGCATTATTTTCTGATATTATCAAATGTTTTGTCACCCAGCAAGGGACTCGAGACTTGCAGAACATCAGTAGGAACCACTGTCTTAAGGTACAGTATGATAATTTTAACATGTGTGGTGTTCCAAATATAATGCTGGGGCTTTTTAAAACATTCATTGCAACTATACTCATTGGCCATCTTCGGTCTCTCTTAATAGCCTTCTTACTTCCATTCAAGTCAACCATGTCTATTGCCTTCACTGAAAATGTCCTATAGATCATCAATGGCCTAACAGGATACCAAAACTAAGTTGTCGGCCTGTGGTCTAGCGGTAAGAGCTTTACCCTAGCGATTAGGTAGGTCTAGATTCAAGCTCAGCAAGGTCGTTATTGAGATTGGATTTTTAAATTTTTTATTTATTCGAAAAGCTGATAGAGCTCTAAGTTTAAAAGTGTCAACCAGTTTAATTGCTGCCCTTTAGTTTAGCAGTCTATAAAAAGCTGCATAATTCGGTATCTTGGAGACATTCAACCGCTACTGTTAACACTTACAGCATCTTTCTATTCTCGATATATGATTACATTTATAATGCTTCGAGATTCCAGTAGTCGGAGAACTTTATGCGGATTGCCATGTGCCTGAATTATCAGGGGACGAACGCTGATGCACTACAAATTGGTTTTTAAAATAGTATGAGATATGTCTAATTGCAACCTTAAGGCGTCTATTGAATACCCTCGGAGAATTGGTCACTGACATTTAATACATGTAGAGAAAATTGGTCTTGTGTCAATTTATCGCACGAGCGTCAAGCATTCCAAAATAATGGGATGGGATTTAACGAAAGTTTTTATTTAAAAAAAAAAAAAATTGTGTAAAATATACCTCCATTTTTACACTCAATTTTATATAACTAGACCTGTTATGTTTGTATTTTTATCAGTTGATAATGCTCGTGATGAGCGAAACCGGTCCTGATAATTATAAATATGTGGAAGTAGTACAAATGAATTGTGTTTTATTTTTTAAAATACAATGTTTTTCCACCAAGAATTTACAGGTAACACGTTAAAAATGAAAACTTTTTACTAAGATGTGTTGATATGCTATTATAGAATGGGGATCTAGGAAACTAGGATTTTCAATGTCGGTTAGCATGTAGCAAGTGCCCAAAAAATATCAAAATGCTAGAAAGGGAATGTGCAAAAAAAGTTATTCAAGTAGTAGTTTGTGAACAGAAAGTATTGTAGGATGGAAAAAAACTATATGCAGTACATGGAAAGTACCTACGTGAAAATCATTTCCAAATTTTGCGTGTTCGAGTAATTGATGAACTTTTTCGTAAACTGCTGGCTAATACTCTTTCGTAACTCGAAAGAGTATTATTTTTTTCCCTCCAACCTTTTGATCCGAGCTATGGATTGTGTACACCAGAAACGTAACTAGCATTGTCTGAAAAGTTAGAACCACTAAATCTGTTGTTCTGCTTGGCATAGATTTAAGACTAAGTTGTTGATATAGTTAGTGTTTGGTAAATATAAATAATAGTCGATATTTTTTGACACTAGCCTTTAAGTCCCAAAATCTATTTAAACAGCTGTATGTCAAGGTTAGTATTGTTACAATTCACAAGTATTTATTGAATTTCATGTTGCATGCGAATAAATTCTGTAATTTCTACGGATTTATGCATCGTACGTGTGGTTTTTTTTGAGTTTGAGAATTTTTTCTACTTTAAAATAATTGGGATACTGATGCTCTACCATTACCTACGTACTTTTTTATTGTTTCCTTGCATCCATAATTATTTTATACAATCGTTTGAGTAAGATTGTATCTTCATTATAATATTGCATGTCTGGCCGCAAGCTGTCTTTTCACTTACGGCCGCGGCTTTATTTGATCAGATTAAAAAATAATGGTTGACAGGTAGTACTGATTTTTCAAGTGGAATGAGACAATCTATCGTAAGTATGTACTTATGGTAGAATATTCCAAGAAATATGATTAAAGACAAAATGACTAGTCGGTAACATTGGATTAGATGGTGATTAGTAATAACCAAAGACTTACATTATGTAAATTTATATATTCTCTTATCAATCATTTCCAGAAACGAATTAAATGTTATGAAATTCACATTCAAGATATGAGAAATTCAAACGGTTTCTATGTTTTAATTTAAGATATCGACTGAGAGTGCTTGATGGAATTTCAATATCAAATTTGAATTGTTGAATAATCAGTTTGAGTTCATTCGTGTGATCGAATGCCGAAATGCGAAATCTGGGTTGTTAAATGATTCAATTCAAACTTGGTTTCTAAGATATTGACTTATTGTTTCTTAAGTTCCATTGAAATTAATAATTATATAATATAATAACTCATTAAACTTACAATTCATCTATTAGAGCTCATTTTTACTTGTAAAAAGGGAATGAATTCATAAAAAAAATATCAAATGATATTTTATTGGCCTTAAACGTATAATGTATCGTCGTTTTTCTGTAAGAAGTCATTAAGTAACAATATGGCCAACACTGAGTTATATATACCGAAGTGTTTATTTTGTTTTTCTGCATTAACTCAAAGATTCTCATATGTCTAGCAACAACCGATGTTGCTCAATAGCATACCTTAAAAGTCATTATGCTGCATCTCATGCATATACCGTAATGAAAGGAGTGACTAAATGATTTTAATGATTTTTTTTCGCAACCATTACTTGTAAACTTGGCACGCTACAGGATGGTATTGGTCACTAATACATTATAGGAAATACCTTGAACATCGTCACATGATATACCTTTAAATTGTGATGTGCTTATATTGCAAACAGAGGAATGTGGTGTTCCAAATCAAAGAATTCATCGTGAAAAGAAATATTAGTTATCAAAAGGAATCCAATTGTAAATCGCATAAAGATTATCATAGAAATGAAAATGATAAAATCCTTCCAAAAGACCTTTATGAAAAATTGCATCATATACCGATGTTAATATGTACAATGAACATTTTTCGTAAGTTTTAAAAATTCAGTGTTTTTTTTTGAAACATATCAAGAAGGATTTTATTTTAATGAATGTTAACTAATATTAAACCATGTAGCTGTGCTGGAATGTATTAGCAGTGGGTCTGTTGACAAAGCTTTCCAGAATATCACCTTTTTTTTTAAATTTTGATGGTAAAAAACAAAGTGGATGCTTTCTAGCAAGACAAAGTACCTAGCATCAAAAGTAAAACATTACATTGAAAAATTTCCGGTTGTGGAGTCTCAACCGGCTTTATTCATAATAATAATAATATTTGCAAGAAATCACCGAGTGGATTTTTTTTATAGTTTTGAATAGTAAAATTCTTCTATTTTTTTTTCAAGCTTAATGTAGGGAAAAGCATGATAATAAAGAATACAAAATATTTAAAAAAAATTGTTATACACTTGAAATAAGCCAGTTTGAATAAACATAAAAGTTTTTTATCGATATCTCAAAAGTATCATTTTGTTAGTTAATGACTTCTTGCAGTATAACGACGATATTTATATAAGATAATTATTTATTTTCGTGTAAGTGCTATTTAACAAGTGAGTTTATTAAAGTATAAAGTACGTCAAAAATTGAAATGAGTGTATTTTTAAGTAGATTCTTAAGTACCTATGTAGTTTTCTAATAAATACCTAGGTAGGTAATAGGTTTTATTGATCTGAAAAGTGAAATATTGTTTATGGTATATTTACAAAATAAAGTCTATGTTTAAGCGGATCTCTATGAGCGGATCGTTTGGTTTGGCATTCGGCTTGTCTGTGGTCGTCTGTTCTTTCGTTGGTGCCATTAATTTCTCTGTTCGGCGTGCAACCGGCAATTGAATTATCAGGAACGTTATCAACGGTATCGCGTGTGTAATTTAACCAATACTAAAAATGCGTAAAAGGAAGAATATGAAAAAATCTGACGACGACGACTCGGACGGATCGGAAGTTGCGGATGAGCCTGAGGAGTTTCAAGATTCGGGCGAGGATTGGACACCCGATGCTGAAAGCGTAAACAATGATTTTTTGATACGAAAACTTCTGATATTGACAGATTTTTTTGCGACGCATTATGATGTTTGAGTATTTGTTATTTAATCTTAGTATTGGTGTTTTAGGATGCCGTTCCGGTACGACCCGGAGGACGGAAGCGAGGATCGCTAGTACAACCTAATTCAGCTAAGAAGAAACAAAAGGTGGAATCCTCGGAGGAAAGTGGTGGCGAAGGCGAAGATGGGGAGGAAGCCGAAGGGGAGGAGAATTTAGACGAAGAAGAGGATTCAGAAGAAGAAAAGAACGGATCTGACGGCAATAAATCGGACTCGAGTCAGTCCAAGGATATTCCAAAACATTTTCATGTGAGATTGTCGCAGATTTTTATCATCACGTTTAAGAATAGGCGATTGCATTGTAATTATCTAATATGTATGTTTACTAAATAAAAGGCAGTAATCAATGTACCACATACCTGCCCTTTCAGTCATCGATTCTCTTAAATATCGCAATAGGGTAGTTAATGTTAACAAATGGTTTTATTTTCAATAAAACTATAGTAACTGTTTCACTTCCTTGAATCATCATGGAGTTTTTGCAGTACCCAGTTTGTAGATGTGTTATTTTTACATTTTCAGTCAGGAAACTTTGTCTTGTTGAAAAGTGATGTCCAATGGAACGGAGACAATGTGACATCTAATCCTAGTGATCTTAATTTATGGAAGATCGATGGAAAAGCGCTCCTGCAGAAATATGTGCCAATGGATTATAACGGAAAGGTTCTGCATAAATGCACATGCGTTGTAAGTAAACCTACCTATTTTAAATATTATTATTAAACCCTTCCTGCACTTGACATCTTGTATTTCATTTGTGCACCTAAATTATTATATATTAAAATATATACTTTAATATTTATATACCACTCCTTTTTTAAATGGTATAAAATGCTTCTGTTGATATTGTCAATCAAAAGATTGACAAGGTTATGAAAAAAAGGGCTGATCCATT
Organism: Himalopsyche phryganea; assembly: GCA_022494535.1. Taxonomy (NCBI): domain Eukaryota; kingdom Metazoa; phylum Arthropoda; class Insecta; order Trichoptera; family Rhyacophilidae; genus Himalopsyche; species Himalopsyche phryganea. Next base: position 2,425,415 of record JAGVSL010000087.1, on the reverse strand, counting down.
AGCGATATTCATCAGATTTTATATCGAGATCCGTTAACTGCAATGCTTAAATACTTTACTGAATTTTGGCCATTATTATGGCAGGAAGAGCAAGGTAAACTCTAGGTTAGCTGAGATGCTTCAATGTGAAATAATATATCACCGTGATTGAGGCAGTTAATAATCAAAAAATAGACATTGTAAAATGTTTGCTTCTTAGGTCTGACTGTAAAATTAAGCTTTTTTTCAGTATTCTGGATGGAATGCTGAAAGCCGAGAAAAGTACTACCCCATTACAGAAATATTGGATAAAAATCCCAAAACTGATACAAAGGAACCGTGTGTGGCTTTGACTCTTTCCGACCTTATCAAAGTGAAAGACAAAATCTAAAATAGTTACTAGACTTCGTATATTCTGTAGCACAAGAGCATATGTAAGAGCCTCATTGCGTATAGATCTGATTAGATTTATTGTTTTTCCGAATATGTATAAATTGTCTGATTTTAATTAAGAGTTTCTTGTTATTTTTACGGAATGTTTTGTATGTAAAACTTGTCATCGTCATCCTAACCGTGTCCATAAAATTTTCTTTCCATATCATAAATTCAGTTAGGGACTTAAATATTCATTTCTTTGTCTTTTTTGTTCTTTGGGTTCATGTTTTGCTCTGAATCTGATTGTGTTACCGTGCATACGGAGTCTAATAATTTTTTACAGTAATACTAAGCATTCTCATTTAATGTTTTTTTTCTAAACATAAATATTTTCTTTGACAGTTGTATGTTTATATACTACTATATAGTTGTGTAAATGTTTTTGACTCTGAATCAACAATTTTTTCTTGAATTATCAAGACGATGTCTTGATGTGACGTTCTCATTATTAAATAATAGACTGTTGCATTGTTGAGTGAAATAATGATTATTAAAGAAGTTCAACAGTGGACTAATAACATTCTCTTTTATTATCCTCTATTCCTAATGTAAAATTGCAGCTGCTTTCACACACTTCCATATAGTGTGAATCGTGCAGTGTTGTGCTGTGCATTACGAGATGACACGGTTCAATCAAGATGTTTTCTGAAAGGTGTGAAACAACATATTTTCCCAAAATTCACAGCAATTTTGTAGATTCATTCTAGATTTTAAAAACAACATTTATTATTACAGAAGATTTTGAAATGCTCATGTAAAATGTGGTTATCGCTGTTTTTGCCAAACATCAATGATATATTGTAATTATTTGCTGTGGCAAACAGGCACTCTTTGCTGTAGTAGTCACCATGAGTGAGACGGCACTATTGTTAGCTAATACCAGAAATGCTACAATTAGATAAGCCAAGACTTTTTGAGAAATACAATGATGGATTAAGAAAAATGGAGAAACACCCTAACAGATATAAGCATGTTCCGCAGCCCGGTAGTTCTACACTCGCAAAATGTAATATAAATTTTCCAAATTCACTCGCACTGATATATTTTATTTTAGAATAACAAAATATAAAAAGCCACAAACTCTAATAGGGCAATAGAAAATCATCAATTGGACTGTGTGTTGAATATAGCTGATTTAAGCTGTCAAAAAATGTACATATTGTGAGGGATCTCAATTAATAAAAACAAGTCGGTTTCTTTCCATTCGAAAACTTGTATAATTTTTAGTGACTAAGAAACCAGATTCAAATTTTAAAATAAATTTTGCTTTTATACATAGAAAATGCATAATATGCGTGTTTATTTTGAAGCATTTCCATTGTAATAAGAAGAAAAACCATTTTATCACATCATTTTGACAGACAATTGCCATTTCAAAAATCTTTCCCACAATACTGTCAGAACTCTCAGAAAAGAATTAAATTTATGTATTTGACGGATCAGTCTTCATCATCAGATTCGCTCGATGACGATGGCATCATTGGTTCAATATCTTTCTCTTTTCGGGCATCTTCTAAATATTTGTTTTGTGCGTCCACTACCGCAGTGCTGTCAGCACACAAAGCATAAATATCTAGAAGCTCAGAGTTTAATGACAGAAACGAGTGACCCCATGAGAATTTAGATAGATAAAATTTTGCTTCTTCAGCATATCCTGAAACGGAAGGATGATTAAAATAAGCAATTAATAGTATCAAATCAGGTGCATAATGGCTTTCAAGGTGGCGGACTTTCATGTAGTTTGACTAATAGGACGAGAACTTCACGTTACGACTGGCATATTAGTTAAATATAACAGAATACATTCAATGATACTAAATAATGTGTTCACTTTAACCCTATGGTTATGGATCAATGATAGATTGCCATCTATTTTACCTTCAAATCGCAGTGTCATCCAAAGGCAAACACAGAAATTTTTTAGTCTTATGTTCTTAAAACCATTAAATTGAAGAACTATTTCAGCCATATAATTTGTTGCACTCCTAACAAATATTTGAAGCTTTTTCTTTTAATTCCATATCATATTGCTCTGTTTATGTTTAATACCTGATATTATTACTTTACATAAATTTTTGGATTGTTCTCTATGCTAAAATATGTAGTCGTTTTTTTCTCAGGTACCTTTAGCAGTTGACTAATTAATAGCAATACAATTAAAATGTGATATTTCGAAAATAGCATTGACAGAATTTTTCAGTTCCATTTTTTTACTTGTCTCAGATTCAATTACTTCATCGATGTGGCATTCAAATTTGAACGAACATTTCCTATTCTCACAAAATTATAGATCGACATTTAATTACCTGTAATATGCATAGTTGCAGCTAAGGCCTCCACACAGCTTAACTTGCAGGGCTTTCCATAGTTGATTGGATTTGCGGCTACCAGAAATGGTAATAATCTCGGATAAGGTGTTTTCATTTTATGAAAAGGTGTTTCATCAATTTTGGCCCATGAGCAATCAACTACAGCAATTCCATTTGTCCCAACTATTTCTTTATCTTTGGGGCTGACGCATTGGACTCCGACAGGTGTCAACACTAATCCAGGAAACCTAAAATTCTTGGATTGTAAAATTTTATTGGAATTTAAATTGCACATTATGGATAAAATTACCTATCAAATAAGTGTTCAACGTCACCAAGAGTTCAATAATATTTCTGATCCTGTAGCCAAGTGATAAACACTCTTGGGCGTTCGTCCTATTCAGCCACGTGTGTTTAGGGTTCGGATACTCAAATGAACATTTTCAGATTATATTATTGATTTTTGAATACATTAATGGATTTGTGTCCAAAGACATGGATGCTGGTGATGCTTACACTTCTTACCGTCTACCTACTATAAGATCCTAAAAAATGAGGCGTGGTGAGAGCGCTAAGCTAACGATTTATCCTTAATATTTCTTTCCCCTGTCTGGAGAGTTTGAAAGACTGAATAACAACCAGTGCTCGTAAAACAACATGAAATAAAAAAGAACATCTCGGGTAACGTAAGTCTACTATTTATATTCATTAAACCTTGCTTACTATGAATCATTCATGCATAGTCAACTGAACCTGTTTTCATCGAGAAAATGAAAATACACCAACGAACCTTTGTCCAAGTTTCAATGTTTTTATTAGTTTATGTCTAGATAATTTCCTTCCGGAGCATTTTTTTGGGTCACAATGATTCAAGTCCCACATAGCAACGTTGAAATTTGCTTCCTTGCCGAGCTCTCCATCGCTACTTTCATCGCTTTCACTGTTTAAAGCGAGTTCGTCCAGCCTTTCTGCATAGTGAAGTTCAGATTTAGCTGGACGTTGTTTATTCTTACCAGCCCTAGAATTATTAAATCGTTTTTTATTATGCGAAGCCATATGCGAATTGATATCGGAATTTTTATTTATTATGTAGTTTTTATGGTTAAGCGAAACGTCAAATATAATAATCGGCATGTAAATAAAATTATCGCAGAAATAGTAACGACTACATACGCAGTTACTTTTTTTTTAAATACATAATTTATAATATCCGTTGTAATCTGCCCAAAACTTTACTACCAAAAAGACATGTAATTTGTAATCAATTCAATTTATTTTAACTATTATTGTAATTCGTTATGCTTTATGTAAAATAATGAGATGAGTACCGTCAACTGGGGCTATTTCGCCTACTAAGTATAAAACACATTTTGTTTGTATGGCCTTAACTTATTTTAACACTCGGATAGACAAGATATTGGTTTATCAGTTTATTCAAAATTATTAGTTGATTATTATGAATCTTTTAAACATCTAGAATTTAAATTATTGTAAAACATCATTTTTGGGATTGGTGTGTGCATATGCACACAAAATTAAAGTTTTATAATAATTTACGAGATATTCTAGATGCTTAAAAAGTTCAGTGTGATCAACTAATGATTTTGAATAAAGCCCCAGTTGGCAGTAGGTATCCATGTTTTATAAATTTGTTAATTTCATGTAACATTGACTGGCTAGTTACATTGAATACTATTTCGCATTGACGTAAATAGTTGTCTTTGGAAGTTTTTGACGGCAAAAGTCCCACATATTTTGACGTAATTGCAGCCATTGTATTCCGCGCATTTCGCAGTTCCCAATCGCCGATTATAACATTTTTTAATAATTGCGTAGATATTTTGGCATTACAATCATGTCACTTAATACTGCTCACGCAGATAACGGGGTCCTGATACACTCGGGAGAATGGTAATGTACAAATTTCAACATATATTGTCATAATGAATTTGTTGTGATGTTGACTCAGAATGACGAATCCGTGTTTATCTTAATCTTACTAATTATACCTGATCGTGACCTCGCGAAGATCTAAGCATCGCATCCGAAAAATAATTAATGTAGAAATACTGATATTTTAGTTCAAAAATGTTATTTGCCTTAAATTATTTGGGCAGGCAGTTAATTTTAGTGAAGTCATAAGTCGACACATCGCTTTCATATCAAGCACTTAATCAGCAATCCCTTTTCTTATGATACAATTTTCGACGTTCTAATTACCCGTATTATGAATGTTGATATGAAGTGTTTGGTCAGATTGTCTTGTGTAGTAAATTTGTTATAATTGACAAGGATGTGTACTAATGTTAATCACATGCACCGTATGGGCTTACAGTAGAAGTATTGGATTGTTTATGTATTACTAACTGTAGTTATGACAGACAAATACAATTTTTTCATTTTTAAACAGCTTTTGAGTGCCAAAACGTGAACCACGAGAGGTTTTCCAAATATAAATCTGATACCCATTACAACTTACAACATTGTCATAATGCCAACACAGCCATTAAGTTTTAACTGGAGTCTTCAGTGCTGAACACATGTTGCATCATAAATTGCAAATGATGATGGTTAACTGAATGGTTTTTTCTTTAACTTACATGAGAAAAATAATATTTTCGTTAGATTTGATGGTAACTTTGTAAAAAATCATTTTTAATATAAATTTACAATTGAAAACTTTGTTATTCTACTGGTTGCGTTACTAAGTGTGACACATGTTTCGCTTCTTTGAGAAGAACAGAGTTATCGTATTTTTATAGGAAAAATAATTGTCATGAAAATTTTTCAACAACACTGCTGTTACTGCATCCTTAGAGTACTCAACATTTTACCCACCACCAACGGCCACGGCTTCAGCTTCACACCCCTTTTGCAACTTAACGAGTGTAATCGTGTTTCAAATTTTTGCCAGGAAAATTCCTCAATACTTGTTTCCATCACTTTTAAGGTGTTAACTGTCAATTTTTGGTGGAAAGACATTATATTTAAAAAAATAAAACAATTCATTTGTACTACTTCCACATGTTTATAATGATCAGGACCGGTTTCACTCATCATGAAGATCATCAACTTGTTTCCATCCAATGTATTTTGAATTTCTTAATAGTAATTTTAAATCATTATTCATATAATACATCTGAAATTCATAGAACAGCAATAACAATTAAACTATGCTAAAATGAGCGCTTTACTAGTTAAGCTGAGGATATGTTATTTATTTTGCCTTTTCAGTGAATATTAATATGCCTGGATTATACCTTTTTCAGTTTTTATATTTCCACTGAGATTCATTTATTGCTGTCATAATAGTCACTATGATTTATTACATCAAGTTAAATTCTCAGATAGACCTTTGCAATTTGTAAATTAATTTTAAACACTAATCATAATTAATTTGCTCTCTGTGTTGTGATTCGTATCTCTTAATTTTAGACTCTAAAATAAATTGTTATCTTTAAAACTGATAAGAACAGAATTTACTACTAGATCATGTATTATGTTCCATTTCTCCAAGTATATGAACTATATATATTGTTTTTATGATTTTATTACCATACATTTTCTAAAGCGTAACCTTTATGGAAGTGGTAGGTTAGAAAGCTGAGAAAGGCTATATTTCTACTATAATTAAATAACAGTTCACCAGTGTATCAATTCTATAATGAATTTAATGCATATTTTAAGGCATAAAAATATTTCATGGACTATGATACTATCAGCATTATGATACTATCAAATTATATTATGTTCTTGGTATAAAAGCAACGTGAACTCTCGCTGACCATCAGTTTGATTTAATCTTTATTCCAAAAAGATAAGGCAAAACTTGGTTCTCAAACATGCTTTGTCACTACAATAAGAATTTTTTTTTAAATGGAACAAGAGTGCAATTTCTCTGAGAAAACTTAAAAAAAATGTTGGATATTAAATTAATGTCATATTATATTAACACGGAATACATGTTGAGATTTAACTTTATACTCTTTTGAATATAAATTAAATTAAATTTTAAGTATGTATGATGTACTACAATAGTTTCTTTTCTCAAGTATATGGGCTGTGATAAAATCGCCCACATGCAAATCAAGGAGTATTTTTAGGAATTTGCGCGTGTTCAAGATGATTTTATGAACGAATAGACACTGCAAATCTACCAACATAAATTTACTTCAAAGTTACATAACAACGTTGACTTAACTATCAAACTGCGTATCCTCATGTTCTACCCTTTTTTGTATGTCCTTACCGCATACTCGAGACGTTTTTCGATGAAAAGCATATCTTAAATACAAAGAATCAATTGTTGAAAAACATGTAAACAAAAAAAAATGTTTTGTTATTATTTCCGTAAAATGGAGTTATAATGTATATACTGCACTTATTTTAATATTATTTATAATTAATATAAAATTAAATTAAAAATTGATAACTTAGTTATTACACTTGATTTATCACCAACGTGACGCGTTTCTCCTCTTTATGATGCATCTCCAGACTAACCGTGTCGCAAGGTTATTTATTTCTAAGGTAAACGATGATTTTAATTCTTAAAAGGGTGGGGGTGGGTTTTATTACATTCTACTGGACGTGTGGAGGGGGTAAATATATAGAGTTTATACCTTACCCCCTCCACACGTCCAGTAGAATGTAATAAAACCCACCCCCACCCTTTTAAGAATTAAAATCATCGTTTACCTTAGAAATAAATAATCTTGCGATACGGTTAGTCTGAAGATGCTTCTTAAAGAGGAGAAACGCGTCACGTTAGTGATAAACGAAGTGAAATAACTAAGTTATCAATTTTTAATTTAATTTTTTATAATTCTTTATTATGTGGTATTTCAAATAGCAATCTCGTATGTGTAATCCTGGCTAATTGATGCAGGACTCGCAAAATAGTCATGTTCCTGATCTACCACCTGGGATTTTTCTATTTGAACACACTGCACAGTCTTTCTTAGTCCCGGAAAGCAGGACTTATCCGCAAGTCGGTCTTCTGTAGGAACAGTTGAAATGCGCCTTTGAGATCCACCTTGCCAAAAATCTCCTACTTATTGGTCAACTTCAATATGATTGACACAAAAATATTTACTGACTATGTCGATCACGGATGCTAATAAGTTAAAACCGGCTAGGAACATGTTTCAATTACCCTACGTCACACTCGTCATAATTTTAAAACCCACTTATGTTGCAATAATTCGAAATGCTGCCTTTAAATACTTCAATAAAGTTTTTTTTATTCTATGTTCGCTCCCAAGAATAACAACAGAATTTGCAGTGTTGAGTGTAAAATGTATAAACTTGTGTTTTTTTTTAAGTATTCTTCTATTCTCCGACCATGTGTCGGTGGAATTCGGTGGGCAGGAGTCAGCCGACTTCAGAGGCACCAAGACGGGAAGAATGTACCTCACCACTCATCGTATGATATTCAATTCTAAAAGTTCGTCCGATCCCATGCGCTCGTTCAGTTTTCCATTTATCTCCCTCAGCGATGTGAGTATAATTTTTTTTTTACAATGTAGCATGCTAGTTTTGCACAAAAGATAATGTATTATACATGTCGCCAGTTGCAGCCTTATATTGTTTGAAATTAATAAACGTAAATTAACTACATATATTTTCACAAAATGGATGAATCATGTCTACATGTGGCACTTGTCAACGATGTTTGGTAATTACATTGTGTGAATAGCAAAATGAGTTGGACATGTGATAAACCCGTGGTTGACGGAAATGACAAACTTAATGTATATAAAATTCTCAAAAATCACTTGGCCGACGGTCACCCTTGAGGCTCAATCTGTAATCTGATGTTTAAATCCCTGAATGGACAACTTCAAATATTGATTTATCAATTGATACATGAATTTGTATCAACAACCAAACAAATGGGTGGCTGTGACATTTTTATCTTTCTCATTTTGAATAGGCATAAACTATAAGTAGAACACTATATAGTGAATTCATATAATTTTCTTTGTACCAACTATACTACAATGACTTTTCAGTTATAAATGTGCATGATTTTCTTCAGCATGACTGATTTAGGCATCTGTACAATCTTTATTTTTATCTTAAATAAATGGCGTAATATGGTGACGCTTTGTTGGAGTTTTATAATTGTTTTCCTTCACAGGTCGGAGTTGAGCAACCTATGTTCGGAGCAAACTACATAAAAGGAAAAGTGAGGGCTCAGCCGAACGGTAATTGGATCGGTGAAACAAAATTTAAACTGACCTTCAAGTCCGGGGGCGCTATTGAATTCGGACAAGCTATGCTCAAAGCGGCGCACATGGGTTAGATTTTTAACACTTTTATTATTTTACTCAATATAAGTATAATAGGAATACCTAAATCAACTGAACCTTTTACCAATTTTTACCCTTTTTAGACTTGTTAGAAATTATACCTTCCATCAAAATTAATTCTTATGTTTTGTTGTGTTCTAGCAACTCGAGGAATGCGGGCGGACGATTCGCCTCCTCCTTACACTCCACCGTCCGGTCCGTGGTATGCTGCCCCGCCCCCGGCCTACCAACCCGCTCCGCAAGGGTATTACGGATGGGTGCCACCAGTACATGTAAGCCTTCATTCAATATTTATCTATCATTCCTTATGCCCTTTTACCCTCTAAAAAATAAAATTTCTTCCATGCCTCTGGTATAAAAATTTTGGAATAATTCTCATGTTTATAATTTTGCAGGCATTCCCCGACCAGCCGCCACCGAACTCCGTTTTCATGTCGAGCACGCCTCCTCCTTACCCAGGTATAAACATGGGTCCGTATCCTAATCAAGGAGGCTTCGCCTCGCCGCAGGGGTATCCCGGGGCTCCTCAAGGTTACCCGGGAGCTCCGGCTCCAGGCTATCCCGGGTCTCCGGGGTCCGCACCTCAGGGCTATCCTGGGTCTCCGGGGTCTACGCCTCAGGGTTATCCCGGCGCCCCTTCCAACTATCAAGGCCAGCAGCCCGGATTCCAAGGACCGCCGGCCGGGTATCCTGCGGCGCAGCAAGCCGGATTCGGTGGGCCACAGCCGGGCTATCCCGGAGTCGCTCAAAATCAACCTTACCCTGGGGCGTCCGCCCCATCTATGCCTCCGGGTGGATTTAACGGTATACATCATCACTGCAATTTTCGCACGTCATCTAGTTTTATATATCTATAGCGACTCCACGCACGCACAGTTTCTGTTTCATTTGAATTACAGTATCATAAGTTGGCAGCTCATTATTTGTTTGAGACATCTATTTTTGCACTGGTGGATTTAAAAATGTAAAACGATTTCAGTATCTAAATTATATAGTAGCCGTTGTGGATAAAGTATTATGAAACAGGAAAAAACATAATGGATAAAGTTTTAGTATCCGAATTATTAAGAAATTATTAGATGCACTTAATTTAAACATTGCTATTATTCATGATGTATGTAGAACGCAATTTCATAAAATTTTAATTTATTTGAAGCTTTAACTTTTCAGTTAACTTCAAGAATCCAAAGACAACTTACGTTTTTAGTTGGAATTTAACAGATATGCTCAATTGAAATCTTCACACATTATTACCACTAGTTTGCAAACCGGTCTGTGTCACTGTACAATATTGAGATGACAATGAGCCTATTATTCAATCATCTTTGGCCTTAAAGTAATTTAGAAATTTAGCAGTTTGACATATTTTTTCATGACACATTCCTTTGATTCATAAAAAAAACATTTCAACATCATCACAGTTCAACGTTGAATATTTTATTTTTCACATTGAGTGAATAGAGTTTCTTGTCTATTTTTCATGGCATGAGCTACGTTTTTTCATTTATAATTAATTATTAGATTTTGTTATATCGTTACCTTACTTTAAAAAGGTTCTAACTGACATTTTGGCCTAAAATTACGTTTTGATTGGAAAATGTTGTATTAGCCACATTCTAACATGTACGTTGATTTCAGATATTGTTCAATGAGGGAGTTAGCAGTATGTAGGAGTTCTATCCACACATTTTTTTTCATAAATTTGTTTCATACGGTTCTATGAATCGATACGACTTATATCTTTTTTTACATTTTTCAGTATTGTTGCGATATTCTTTCGGTGATGACGATCTCTATTTTCGTTTCTGTATATATTCCTCTGTTACAAATTATTTTTATTTGAAAAATATTACCAATTTCATTCAAAATATCACGGCATAAATAAAAAAAACAAAATTTTTCTTGATTATAATAAATGATTCAATATGAGCAATAGTTCAGAAGTTATAATCATTTCACATGAAATGTAATTTTGCATGTAAATTTAAAAAATTGCCTCTTTCTGTGTAGATTTGTTGTGAAAAACGCCCGCAAACAATGTGTTAATATAACAGATTTGAAATTTACTTCTGATTAGCAAGATCTGTAAGAGATATATCTTATCCTATATATTATATGTGTTTTTAGAAAAATGCAATTTGTTTTCAGTTAAGTCTAGTTCAAAAGTTGTTGTCATATTGTTAGAATTATTCAGATAGCCATGGAATTTGAAAGACGTCGCACAGATTGATAATATTTTGAATGTCTCGAACTCTCATCACTATGTATATACATTTTAGAAATACAGAAGTGAATCATGGTAACAACTCACTTGCTTTTTATTTATTGTTTTATTTAGATGCGAAAGCAGCCGAAGCTGCCCAGAGCGCTTACTATGACCCTAATAAGCCACAAATGGCGTATGTGCCTCCACCAGCATATTATGTAAGACAAATGTTTTCACAAATAATTAAAACCTCACACTTATCACTTTTATCACTATTTTGTTTAAGTTCCGACTCATTCATTTGCACATTATTGGAATATACAAGAATAAAAATTATCATATAATCTAGGGAAGGAACATAGGACATTGTGGGTAAATGACCAATCAAGAGTTTTTCCCTTGAACCCGATATACCTCATATCCAAAAACGTTCTGCATAAAATTAATTAATAAATTACCTAAGCTCAGAGCTTTCTTTACAAGCATATGAAAATATTCACTGATTATCACTGTTGTCAATGAACCTCGAATATTTTTTTGCCAGGTTCTCACGTGGATATTTAAAATCGTTCCCTTGCCCTCAAGTAAAAGAATAAATACCTCTTGTAATTTCTCATATGTAATATAAATAAAGAATTAGAATCAATGTCTACGTTATACTTGCAAACTTTACTATAAAGTTAGTCTGCAGATGCTTCTCAAAGAGGTGATTAATGAAGTTATCAATTTTAATGAAATATGTAAGTTCACGTTTAAATGACTTGATCTCAGACCCTAGTCTCATTGAATGGAGTTTACCCGTGCTATGGAGGGATTAAATATAGATGATTTAGGTTACCTTTGTGATGTTTTATAACTTGATCTGTTAACTATGTCATTCCAGGAGCAACCGCCTAGTTATCAGCAGTCGATGTCGAAGAAAGACCAATGAGAGCGCTTGCACTTCTACTTAAATACTTCATGCACCTTCCAATCTGAGAAGATTAATATTGATAATGAATAATTCGTTATAAAACATTATTTTCCTAGAATATTCGCTGTTAATTTTCTTGTTCTACACATATTTATTAACGCTAGTTGAGTTTATGTATAAATTTATTCAATAATAATTGAAAATTTTCAAATTATGAGCAGCGGCTTTCAAAAATATTCTGTTCCGTAATAATATATATCAGGGTGCCTAAAAGTTTGCCAATGATTTTCACGATTTGTTACTATGGCAATAAAAGAATAAATTTTACGACAATAACATTATGGAAATATTATTGCTTAATGATTATGAAATAATATTATTGCACAATGATTATGAAATAATTGGCTAATGAACCAAGTAAAGTTTTAATCGTCGGCTTGTCAGCACAACTTACCAATAAACAACTCTTAAAATTTAAATGTTGAAGTGGCATACGAGAGTTATACTGTTTCCGACGACTATGTATCTTGCAAATGCAATACTCGAGCTGATTTTTTCAACTTCTACTAGTTTATAATTTTCACTTTCACAGATTATGGTTGACAACTTAGTAGTGGTTGGTGGAAAAATATTTATGTAAAATCATGCACGTAAATGTTAAAACACGCAATAAATTGTCACGTTTTTGTCACTTTTTCTTAATTGTATCGATGTAGCCTTATATTTGCCACAGATTTCATACAATGAATTTATGAGCGTTGAGTTGTTTTTCAAAAAAAATCTCAAAAGGAGATTACATGAAAAAAAAATAGTGGGCACCACTGATATATATATACATATATAATATAATACAATATAATATCAATATATTAATAATCAATTTAAAAATGTTTGGTGAAATGTCTATTTTTTAATATATAAAGTAATGGTAGGAAATCAATTTATAATCTTAAAAATATTACCCAAGTCTATTTTTCAATAGTTATGTTTGTTATCGTTTTAATTTGTCTGATAGGATTCATAATTTTGAAGGAAACTGCAATTTCAGAACAAAAAACATTCTCAACTTGATTTAAAGCTGTTTAACTATTTAACTCTCCATTAGATATTATAATTCTTTTATTGGTACAATCACATATCCGTAATAGGATGTTGATCATTCAAATGGCTCCAATAGCTCTTATTTTTACATTGGTTTTATCACAGAATTAAAAACAAAGAAATGAGATAGTTAAATTTTGTTTTTTAACTTGATGGGATTTTATAATACATTCCTGTTGTATTTTATATTATTATTTCTTTATTATCTATCATAAAATGAATTGAGCATTATGGGTGCGATATATAATAATGTAATTAAAACTCAAAGTAGTAAATAATAAATGGATTTTTGTTTATATGTGGTATGTCCATTTCAATCAACATTGTAGTTGGGTTTATTTTGTCCATATCTTTGCTGTGCGCAGATGATACTTTTAACACTTTTTTGAAAACTATATCGGTTTCTTTCGCCACTTGCACATGTAAACTTTCAATTGACGTTTCCTAAAAATGGGTCTTTTTGAAGACATAACATTGATATGTGTTAAAAACCGTCAACATAAATATTAACAAACATATGTGTGCTCCTTATATGCCCGCCATATTGTAGATTTTATGACACATTAAATGTCCATTATTGATTGAAGAAAAAAATTTATTGAATCAAAATATAATTGAAAAAAATTGTGCACCTTAAGGTCAAATTCACCGCCTCCAGATCTTATATAAAATAATTGATTATAAAAATATGCTATGTCTAATAGGGGTAAAAACTTAAGTTTATCATATTCTTTGCAAACAATTATCAACATGAATCTTGATTTATCGTAATACATATTATGCTTACCTGTTTATGCATAATATATTGCTTTGCTTCCAGTAAACTATTCAGGAGAAGTATAACTTTGACAGTTCTTTGTAAGTGATGTCTGTTGCTAATAATTATTAATTATTGAATTTACACGAGTTTATTTATTGAGTCCAGCTCAATAGAATGTCTTAGTTAGGTATTACTAATAATACTACTTCCCCAACTGTCCGCTGTGTTAATTTAATTCTACACCAACACCATACGTACTAGAATTAAACAAACAAAAAATGTTAACAATGTCACCTTGTCTTAATTTGGATATATACCCTTTATTCATCTAAATTTCAATTGCTTTCATATATTTTATGAATGTCTAAAACGCAAGCTTCAGCAACACTTCCTCAGAATATGGGTGCTGGAATCTTTTCTTCGTGGAAAATTTGTTAAATAATTCAATTGGTATTATTATCAGCAATGTTTTATACTTTTATAATATTTATTGACCTCGGCAGAATGGTGAGCATATAAACGGATGTGTAACTGAAACTGTCATCATTTATCAAAAGATTGGTCTGCTTTTTGTCTATGCTTTCAAATATATCCTAAGTAATTTGAGTATTATGTAATAATGTGGGGTGAAAAACTGAAAATGGCCTTGTTAATATTAAATAAAGACAAAAATTGCTAAGTATTTGTATGACTATTGAAAATGAAAATTTGGTATAGTTCTTATCAATAATTTTATCGGTCTGTTGAGAGATTGTTCTTGAAGAAATAGTATGTTAATAATATTTATTGTATTCTGAATGTTGAATCATAAAGCAGGATAAGTCATATATTTCTTTTTATTTATTGTTACAATTATTAAAAACAATATCGACAACCGAAATGTTGTATAATAAACAAATGTATCCAAATAATCTGGTTTTTAAATACAGAACGGAGAAGAAAAATAGTTGAAAGGTCATTAGAATAAAACGACAGAACAGAATTTCACAATAATTTATTCTTAGATGTACTATTTTACACATTTACGGAATACATATCGTACAATTAAATTAATCCTATTATCATAAAACACTTACTTAGGTTACTCGCACAAAATACAAAAATAATACACTCAAAGTAATCCACGCAAAATTGTGTAAAGTATAATTAATATACTTACATACGTTATAAATATTTTCCTAAGAACACGAATCTGATGTAGGACATAATTAAATGTACGTTTTAATCCATCTGTTTTCAATTTTAAATATAGTAAATAAATAAATATAACAGAAATCATTAAACAATAAATAATCAAAAACATGGATCATTTTAAACAGAATGCACATATTTTTCACACGTGATTCAGAGCTGAAGAAATCATATTTTTTTGATTAGGTTTTTTTAAAAGGGAATATTTGAAAAAGTAAGTATATTTCAACAACTTAAAATTCTGTTGTGTATTATTTGTACTAGGATTTCGATGATCCAAAAATATCTATTCTAGAGAATAATAAAATATTTAAGACTGTAAATATAAAATGGCTGGGTTATAGAAATCATTCGTGCCACAGAAGTCAAGATAGTTGTATTTTATCAACAAATGATTGATCCATTATAATTCAAAATACATCGATATGAGTACCGATTACCATTTTTTTCTCACAAAATGTGTATGTAGTGGCATAAAGTAGCTTGGCATGAAGACTTAAGTGACAAGCATTTTAAAAATCTACTTATTGGTTTTGACTTTTAGGGTGTTAACTGTCAATTCTTGGTGGAGACATCATATTTTAAAAAATAAAACACAATTCATTTGTACTACTTCCACATATTTATAATGATTCATCAGTTGATAATGCTCGTGATGAGCGAAACCGGTCCTGATCATTATAAATATGTGGAAGTAGTACAAATGAATTGTGTTTTATTTTTTAAAATTATTGGTTTTGTTTAGCGTTGAGTATAATTGAAAAGCTCGGATTAATATTATAAATTAAAGTAATAAAGGAGTGGGGCTTGTCAAAAATCATTGAAGTATAAAAAAAGTGCAGTCACTGAGAATATTATTAACTGAAAACAAATTATTAACCAATTTAAATAAAAGAAACTAAAAATAAATAATTCTATTGGTCCCAAATAAAATAAATAACCCTCGAAGAATAATCATAACACATTTTAAAACACATATAACTAATTATTTATAATCAATTAATGGTGAAAGAACTTTCATATTAAACATCATCAGGGTATAACTAACAGACCGGCAGGGCAAAGGGCAAACGAGATAGAAAATATTTAATGTTAAAAAAATGATCATCGGACATTTCAATTTGGTTCGATTCAGGACAATTCATTATCCGTAAAAACAGTTTATATTCTTACTAACAAACACACGGGATGGATTTAATAGATTTCAATTACCAACAATAAGTTATCACATCGCATAGAAGTGATTTAAAATATTAACAGAGAAATCATAATAAAGGAAGGAATAGTACCGTAAGGCTATCGATTGTGTTTAACAATATGGTTATATAATGAAAACGAAACAATATAACTATGGTTATTATTTATATACATAAAATCTATGAAATAAGGCGCACACCGGAAGAGTTCAATGAATATTTTCAAATATTCAGCTACAGTCACCTTTTTAGAGAAGGAAATAACTCCCGAGCTCGCCTTCGGTTTCCAATGTGCGCCTGTATAAAATCATTAAATAGCAGCCATAGATTTCATTAGAATATATAAATAATCAAGTAAATTAACAAAGCGTAATCATAATTTAATCTCACTTTTGTTGAATGAGTATACATTTCGAGACATTTGATGCTAAGCTTTGGAATCGAGTAACAGGTCTCGCGAAAACAAAATAATGAATCGTAAAATAAAGAAACAAAAATGATCGACGACTCTAATTAACGTTAAGTATAAAACAATTTTCATCTAGCGTAGTGAGTCTACGAGATAAATGCGATAATAATAATTGTGCTTATTAAAGAATTACAGAAACACTACACGGATCACTAAAGTTATCATGTACCGAATCAAATATTTCAAATATATTTGGCCTTAATGCTTACGTTAGAAAAGACTAGGTGATTCAAAATCGACTATGAGTTATTTATTAGAAGATATATACTTTTTTGAAATGAAATAAAAAAACTTCTACGAGTACACGAAACGTGTTCGAAAAAACACCCGACGTGAGAATCTTTTTTATTATAACTCGTCTTATTAAAGATTTCCTAGCTTATCAGACCATGATAAGTTTGGCATTCATCGTGACAGAACAACAGTACGCGATATTTCACCGGCAGAAATACAAAATGGAAGACCGCTTCCGCTCTCGGTTGCCAGATTACTTGTGTCATTCGCACAGCGATTATAATATATAAGTAATAACCGAAACGCAATTCGTCATAAATTTCTCTATCACACGATTTTCCGCAGTCCAAAAAGTCTCCGTGCAATCTAATTCAGTGTTTCTTAACATTATTGAAGACACCGCCTCATTTATTAAATTTATTCAAACCCGATCGCAAATAAAAATGTAATTTCAATATTAGACTAATGTTGTTTATGTACTTATTGAAATAAGGGGAGATTTCCAATAAACTGTTTTTAATACTCTATCGCAAATAAATGAATGCGCACATCTCGCAACGATCGACAGAGATTCCGAAGTCCTCGTTAAGAAACACTGATCTAATGCATCTCCGTTCTACGCACAGCCTAAAACGAATTTCACTCATGACATACATATTCATCCAGCGAAATATTTGACTATCTAAAAAAGTGTCTCTATTCTTTATTATACAGGAAATCACTATTCATAATTTGTTTAATAAAAATAATGTGTCGATAATATCTGACGGAGCCATAGAAATGCGGTTTCATATTCCTAAATTAACATTCACACAATGCACCACAAAAATATACGATCACGACACAAACTCCGTACGTATTTAGCACTTTCAAAAAAAAATGTTTTCAATTTTATAATATAAAAACAGTCCGCAAAATTACAGAGGGCCCGTTTGTATTTCCTCAGCGATGGCATCAGCAAGAAATTTAAACTTAATGTGACGTCTAACCGTTATACAATATAATAATACAATTAAACTTAAATATCATTATATTATCAAACATTATAAAATGCATTTAAAAAATTACAACATCAGTATTTGCTACAGAACACACAATTTTCAATACATTCATTGAGGGTTTAAATATTAGTGCCCTATAAGTCTAAAAACGGGGTCTCCGATGAAAAAAATATCATTCAAACCTTACTGTTACGTTATTTCACGATGTATCCTTTCACGACGTCGGAAACAATTGTTATACTTATGTTAATTAATTAAGGATTTTTAACATCTCTTCTAATTGATTTCAATTCAATTTTGTACATGATAAAATGTACATTAATATTTTGGTGTAATAATTGAAATACGCAGACATGCTGAATATTTTGTTTATATTATATACAATAATCTTACATTACGAAAATAAAATTGAGAACAGATCCGCTACTAAGGTCTCTGCCATTTTAATTAAGAGTTATTTTCATTTCATGTTTAATTATATGACTTAAAAATAGAAAAAAACGAAGACGTAGGAAAAAATTTAAATAAAAAAAATATGCTGCCTTTGTAATAAAAAATAAAATAGTAATATTCCACATTATAATACTGAAAAATCTTCACGATTATAACTGCCTCCTTTTTCACGCTGCAGGTGTGATGTGAAAAATTTTATAAAAATATATTACTATTTACCTTGTGCTTAAAAAAAGTATGTGCTAAAACGTGAGATGTATAAATACTGCACTACACGTCCAGGGGTATTTGTATTTTTGGCGAGCGGGAGAAATAGACCGACAATTTTTTTATTGATACCGTGCAATGCACTCGTGTTTTTATGACACAAAAATATATATGATAATTATCATTATTTGACTGGTTGTCAGCTATAATTTAATGATTAATAATGTTACAGTTTTACATAAATTTATATAATTTGTTTGTCAAACTCGGTAGTTGAAAATTCATTTTTTGAGTATTTTGCAGCACAAATAAACAACAGCTTCAATAAAATGTCAATGTTTGGCATTACCCTTAACGTTAAGCACGGCTACTGTTTTCGTATTAGTCACATTAAAAAATAAAGTTTCTGCAGCCGGTAAAGCTTAAAATGTTTTCCAGAAATTGGCAGAAAATAATAAAAATAACTGTGCTGAATCAGAAAACATTCATTATATGATAATAAAAAATTACACACCTAAAACTGGATTAAAAAAAATTACAGAATCGCATTAATTATTTTGTAGCAAACCCTTTGTATGTAAATTCATAAGACGAAAAGAAAAAATAAACGGAGAGTACTAAGTGAGTATTAGTATCTACTTAGTTTAAATTTTTGAATTTATTAAAAGTTAAATAGTATTCGTGTAGAATAAAATGTATTTATCTATTAATTATTTACAGATTAACTATGTCCTACGATTTAATTACGGTTTTTTTTTTTTGAGAGTACTAAATAAAAAGCCACACGCGCACAATTCATAAGATCAGTGTCTAGAGTAATTAGAATTATAACAGTATTAAATTCTTTTAGGCCTTCAGTTCAAGAATGATCAGAAATAATCCAAGAAAACGATAAACATTCACGTCCTGAAAATCATCACATCTCGTTCAAATGTGAATTGTAAATTCAGAATAAAAGCATCGACTCCTACTATTAGCCTTATTTTCATAAATCTTTGCTTCATTAAGATATAATTAAAATTTTGATAATTAAAATCATATCAAGGTAAACATCAATTCGGCAGCAGAAATCTTTCAAATACAAATGTTGCAAAATAACCGATTGAGAAACACAAAGAATCCTACTAAACGTTCCTACGCGAACATCCGGGATACCGCCCCCGGATGATTTCTCCGTGTAAAAGCTCCCGAGGGCGCATTTTTGCTCTCTAATTGATATTTAAGTTGACGTGATCTAACATTGATAAGGAACACTATCCGTGCATTGGGAAAAATGAAAATTAAAGCGATTTCTCGAAACGGAAATCATAGTAGAGTTTTTAATAATTTCTCTAGTGGAAAAATTCATCAACAACAATAAATAAGAGCTAAGAATATGACTACTTTTTCTTGACATTATTGGCCCGTTTCTCCGCTTTCTTCAGCATTTTGTCGTGTTTGTCTTGGAGCCGTCGCTCCTTTTCGGCCAAGGTGCGGAGTTCTTTCAGTTTCCTCTTGAGACGCTGCTTGTCGTCTCCCGACACTCCCAAGAGTTTTAGATCCCGGGAGGTGAGCGTGACCATGAGAGCGCCGTCTACTCCTCTCGATACGAACGCTCCGGCGTATCTTTCAAGGCCTTGACCCTGAGCTACGATCCACTGCCACACCTGAAATATAATTTTTATCCATTTTAACCATATTATAATACTATAGCCATTAAACTGTGAGCATGCTCACGCACCTCTGACAAAATAGAGTCATAAGTTAAAAAAAACATTTTATTACCATGTCCACTCCCAATGTGGAGTATATAAACTCCTAATGGAGATCAGTCACTCAACCTCTCTTTTTTGGGGAGAGTGAGGATTGAAGGAGGCAGCTAAGACTGGACTATTAGATTGCTAATCTCTCTCGTTATGCTATATTTTTTAGGATTGGATAGGGAAAGGGAATGTTTAGACGTTACATACATCCATGCTTTCAAACACAAATCCATAATGCGATTGAAAAATCATTATTTTAGCTTTAGTATTTAACCCCAAGATGGCAGTGCGTTGCTATTACACAATTTGGCAAAAATATGAGACGATTGAATGGACTAATAATAGCTGAAAAATTTAATTTGACTCTTTTTTATCGGAGGTGTGATGTTTTAAAACAATATCAACAGATTTCATTAATCTAACTCCATCTCTCTGGTAGTCACATATCCTGTAATTACTATTGTAGCAGGTCAAAGCGTATATTTTTACAAGCCGATGTGGTATTAAATTGTGTTATAATAATATTAGGCGTAAAAAAGTGTGCTATGAATTTTAAACGATATGTAATTAGTTCAAACCTGTTGTTTAGTCCAGTGAATCACGGGCGTCGAATGATGAGGGCTGAAAGATGTTGTGGAAGCGGAAAGCGGGGAAAGAGACGGAGAATCAGTTCCTGGAACTCCGAGGGGCTGCCACGGCACCTCGTTCACCACCGGAGCGGATACTGTCGAACCTGGACCCACCTTTTTCACTGAAATTTATTATATTCAACACAAACGTACTAAAAGAACGAACCTCGCCGACAGACCCATAATTACATTGAAATGACAACTGTACTAAAGTCAGATTGTCACCAACTAAATTGTCAAAAATGACGTGCAGTGCACAAAGAGATTCTTGGATATCAATTCTTTGTCTGGAATTACTCAGTAGGTGTATTTATTATGCCAGTCAAAAAGTCTTCGACATATTTTATCAGTAAGTACAGAAAAGATTTATAGGCAAGCAATTGTCCCTGACCATTAATCACTAACATTATTTGCGTGACAGATCAACATAAATTCATCTTTAATATATTTTAATTATCTATTTCAGATAAAATATTTTGGTTTTAACCTGAAAACTCAAATTTTCATTTGCTGTTTACTCCTATCGACATCTGCGACAATGTATGGATTTTCAATTTGGGTAAATTCTATCAATGTTCTAAATAATTGCTGAATGTCTAAAAAAAAACAATATCCCTAGAGCAATAAAAAATAGGAAGTGTAATAATTAAAGTCTCCTTTATTATGCAAAAACCTTCATGGAAATACAAATAATTTCTGTTACAATATAGATGCAAATTGCCTTTCAATGATTGAAACAAACTTTATAAAAATCATAATCTGAATTTCGCGCAATTGAATATGAAATGTATTCACAAATACAAATGATTAATTTTTACCTCTCGCATTGGCCTCGTTGACGGCTTGTCTTATTTCCTCAACGAGATTCTGCGTGAGAACGACCGGGTTGGGTTGGCCAGACTGCAAGTGGCTCTGCGGAGGAGGCGTGTCACCCGCTAATCTTCTTTCCCTTTCGGCCAATACTTGCTTAAGTTGCTCTGCTAAAGATGCAGGAGGACCTGCCAAACGAAATGATGTATGGGCCACATTTGTTGGTAATCATCAAATTAATTCTACACAGAAACCGGACATTCGAGTGTGGATAAATAACACAGTCTATCTCTCAGTATATTGATTGAGATGAAATAAAAAAATATTTTACCAGAAAGAGGACCAGCATACTGATGATGGTGGGTAATTGAAGAGTAAGTATCTTCTTTGACTGTATATTCTGCGCTGGATCTCTTTACTACTTCAGAATAGTGCTAAAAATAATATGACATCATTATATAAAAATGTGTGGTAGGTTCAACTAACTATCAGGTGATAAGATTGTCAAAATATACTATCATCTTTATAAAGTAGCATTACTAAATGGCATTGGCGTCGAATCCTGGATTTCTACAACATAAAATCAAAACTGAGAGGGAAGAAAATGTTCGTAAAGCAATTTTCTTCAGACATATAAAAGAATCTTCAAATTAATTGCTATAAATGTGTGTTTATTTAAACATTGTTGTCTGTTTAACAGTGATCGTAAAAATAATATTATGTCGGTAACATCTATACTAAATACTTTCAGTAGTAAAATGATCATTGGTTGGTATTTACCATGCATTTAAAATTAATAAAATTAGACACGGCAACATTGATTATAGCTCTATAAATAAAAAAATGAACAACACTTTGGTAAGAAAGTTAAAATAGATGAAAACTTACAGGGTGTCCTCCGGGTAGTTCATCCCCAGTCAAGCTTGAAAGTGTCGATTCGAGATTTTCTTCCCTGTGGATTTCAAATCAAAATAGATATAAAATAAGTTTTTGTGTTACGAACCCATTGATTTGACACTGAGTTTGTTTGAAAATATTCGGGGCAAACATTTGAATTTGATTGATATCATTGGTTACACATTATCAAAGTTAGTACTAACTTTGATAATGTGTAACCTGTAACTAATGGTTAAGCTAAGGACACGTTGAAGAGGAATATCATACCTATTAGTGGAATTAAGTTGGTGTTCGTGTGACGCCGATGTAGACTCACTCAATGAATCATCGTTTGAATCATTGTAGCTTTCATCGAGACCGTCGTACTGAAAATATACAAAGCAACATGATTAACATCGTAACAGTCAGCGAGGAAATCTTTTGATTGCACATCCTTCGGCGGAATGTGGATAGCTTTGTCGCAGAATTTTCAATCTAAAAAACACTTTTTGATTATTTCAATCCAACAATGTGTGATAAAAGTTTACACCTAAATGTATAAAAAATCTTCAGATAACCATCTTCATCGTGCATTAGTCAAACGATTTTTTCAGACATTCAGTGTTGATAATAGTATTACCACAGATAAATTTGGTATGATTGTTTGTACCATATTTTTAGATAAGCATTGTTCATTCTATTCTGATTATACGAATCATGTATCTATTGAGACTATAAAATAATTTTACATAGTAGAACTCTAATAACATACAAGCAAAGCATAAAATACCCTCCATCTAATTCAGTGGTTTCCAACCGGGGAGGCGCGGACTATCCTCCGGGGGTAGCGCCAAAATTTTGTAATAAAAAAATAATTTTCATACCATAATATCTATAAATAAATAAATCTTCATATCGTAACATAACAGTAAACATTCAGTGAATGAATGTTTATTTCCCTATTGACAAAATATACTCTTGGAGGCAGTATTTTTCAACAGAAAATTCTGTAGGTAATAAACAAATAAAAATAATCTAAGGATAATCATGAATCCTCAACGTCGATGCAGAAAGAAGAAATTGTTGTGAACAGTCACAAGATGCTGAATTATCAGATTGTGGTTGAAATTAATAAAAAAACTATTTAACATCGAGAGTGAGCAATTTGCGATTAAAAAATTCTTTCGATAGAACACCAACTGGGAGATAAAATAGATTTTGATAATGTTGCTGACGATTTTGCTAAGAGCAAGATTATTAATTGATTAATTTTTTTATAATTTTTTGATGTTTTTTTTTTTACGAATAGTTAATGTTGTGTTAGCAAAATCAGCTGAATATCTTGTCCCAAATTAATTTACATTTTTATTACTGGATTGTACATCAATTATTTTGCATTTTTTATATAAATAATAAATATAAAAATTATTTTAAAGACTAGATTTTATGACATATTTCAAGAACAAGCCCCGGGACTCAATATTAATATTAAATGTAACATTTGTAAATGACAAATTGTAAAAATATAGTACATATTTTTCAAGAAATTATATTTATACACGAAAATTTTGAGCCTGCGGCGCATTTTTCTGTGCCGTGACGGTTTATGATTTAAAATAAATAATAAGTAATTTTAAAGATACCCTTAATCCAACACTATTGTAAATATTAAATCATTGTTGGAGACAAAAGTGTACGAATTAATAAAATACTTTATGAAAAATTTTGAGACACTATTAACAAACAAGAAAGAACCAGCAATAAATTGAACCAACCGAACTGGCGTTTGATAAGGAATGTGGCGAATGGTGCCTCTGGCGAGCTAGATCGCCTCTGTTCCTCTGGGCGGAAGTATCGAGGAGGGTGGTCTGAGGAACGGCTAGGTCTAATTCTCGTGCTGCACCGCCTTCAACTAACGGTGCCTGACCCTGAAATTTTATTGTATTAACAATACATATTCTCCATGAATTAGTAAATTTTTAAGAAAGTTTATAACACATAGTACTTATTGTTTATTTACTAAGTTAGCGAACGTTAAATTTTATAAGAGTAATAAGGATTTAAATGCACAAATAACTGTGGGCTTTAAAACAGGGTAGCTGTACTTGTTTAACTAAAGATTTTTTAACTACAAAGTCAATATCACACACCCGGTGCTATAATGTCAGTGCAAAGCACACTATTTCAGGAGAAGCATTTAAAGATTCTGAATATGAAAATCTGTTTTAATTTTTTACCATTTGTGATGGTGTTGCACCGGATGTGCAATGTGTTTAAGTTATTATAATAGCAACTAAACTTGACTTTCTTTTTTATAACTGGTATCTGATTATCGTAAAATTAATATTTTTGATTTTTCCAATCGGTAATTTGATTCAGTTTTGAAGCACATGCCCAAACATTAAATTCCATGTGCATCCTCCACGAAGGTTTTTGCAAAGCGTTTTCATTTAGCCAAGTGGATCAACAAGACAAAAGCTATGTTGCGGTTAAAGCGTCATATTACCATACATATTAAGAGGAATAAAATTGATCGGGTCCTGGGATCTGCCTACCTGCAATGCCATGGTCACCGTGTGGCATGCGGAGT